>JADKLZ010003886.1:25579803-25603034 GCA_021533235.1 Biomphalaria straminea
CCTCTGTCTGAAGGTTCCCATATCCACTTTGCCTGTTCCCTACCCTCTGTCTGAAGGTTCCCATATCCACTTTGCCTGTTCCCTACCCTCTGTCTGAAGGTTCCCATATCCACTTTGCCTGTTCCCTATGTGCAATTTACTTGATAGAACTACTGACAATGTTATTTCCCCTACCTGATTGTTTTGTCCTTACCTTGCTCATCTAATGTTTTATCGTCTTTAATGTTGCTATTATCAATTAATGTGTCAATTACTGTCAATCATGGTCTACGTAATTATACTAAAGAATCTTAAACAAAGCCGAACCCCACACCTACCGCTTCACTGCTTGCCTGTCGCCACAGGGATTTGATTTGGATGTGATGTCACAGATGAACAGCATTAACTAAAAGATCCTACGATTATATGGACATGCAGGTAGTATGTCCGTAAATCGCCTCCCTAACGACTTTTCTTTGGGAAGCTTTGTGCTGGAAATCGATCAGAGGTGGTCAAAACATGATACTATCTAGAGCTCCCTCATAGAATGTGATCGCTCCTTTTAATGTGAAGTGTCTAATGTTGGCATTTTGAGAAACAAGACAATGAAATCAGCCATCAACAAAGAACAAAATTTGTGTTATCACACAAACTCAGAGGCGGCCCCCATCAAATTCACCAATGGACGAGAAGTATAATCAAGCAATATTATTCTTGTTTTGATCTTTTAAAGAAAGTGTAAAAATTTGGCGTGATTTTTCTCATAAAAGCAAACAGTGTAATACGTTGTCTTTGATAAGACTCTTCGAACTCTTCAGGAATAAGTAGAGTAGCGTTAAGTGATCACCTAAGATCAGCATGGAAATCTCCCGATACAGTGTCGCACCTAGAAGGTAGCTCAGGGTGTCAGCCCTCCCCATCAACTTTCTTCAAATATGTTACAATAAACACTATTACTAGCTAGTTGTTTTTTTGTTGAATCAATACAGTGAACAGACTACCCACTTTATTGATTTGTACTCGAATGTAATATCCCGATGTTTATTACATTTTACACTGAGTCATTTACACTCTACTACCATCTAGATGTCTCTAGGCATATTTGGGCATATATCTAGCGATTTCATTTTTATCTTTTCCCAAGTGTCTGCTTTTACTAAGTTATAATTTTTACATCTTGGTTGTCACCCCTCAAAATGGTTTCGACCAGTGCAGACCGCACCCAGGCCCCACCCCATGACGCCACTGCTTCTAGATACCTACTTACTTCTTCTCATCAATTTTAATGGACCTCATTCACCAAATGTAAATAAACACATTTAGCCACGTCACAATATTGATAAAATAATAAAATTACGTATCACGTGACAACCTAACGTATTGCGTAATTTGTATAGAACATAATGTTGTTTGTTTACTTTTTGTGAATGCGGTCCATTGATATATTTGAGTAGACGTAGTACGAAAACAAAATTATCCCGCACAACCTAACAGGTTTCCCATGCAAACAGCATAGGCCTAATAGCCCTACACTATTACCTACTAGAAGGCCTACAAATTCTGTTAACAAAAGCTTTATTTACAGTATTTACTTAATAGGTCTAGTCTAGATCCAGAATATAGAATATATCTAGAATTTAGATCTAGATTTCTAGACTAGTTCTAGATATAGTCTAGATCTAGATCATAGACTATACATATACAGGACTGCCAACTATGCGCACCAAGCCTATATTTTTCAATTAAATAAGTCCCGTCACTTGGTTGTGTTCTACTATTGGTAGAGGGACTTCCGGTGAATGTGTTTACTATATAAACACTGAACCATAATCTCCAAATACAAAAACAAAACTTAATAAAATACTCAGAAAGACACAAAGATAAAGGCACATTCCTCGTCCCATATGCTAGGACAAATCTGTACAAATGTTCTTTCTTCCCTAGTGCCATTAGAGCATGGAATGGTTTGCCTGAGCTAGCCAGGAAAACCAGTGACTAGGCAGAATTTAAGTCACTGGTAAATATGCATGACTGAATGCATGACGCGTAGGACGTAATCATCTTCTTTTTTGAAGTAACGTCTGTATTATATAAGATAAGAAGATAAAGAAACTATCACTTAAGATTTGTATCACCAATCTTACACAAAATGATGAATGGAAACTCAATTGCCATCGAAGATTTTCAGAGGTAAGTGTGCACAAATCAATTTGTGACTTAGATCTATAATTCTAAAGCTTTATAACTTATGTTCTTAGCCTATATAGACTATTTAGCCAAGCATGTATAGTTCGTGTATTTAGTTGTTTACGACATTGATTAAATCCATGTTCTTGGGAAAGATTTAGATCTAGTATGAGTTAAAGCACATTTATATGCTCTTGCTATACTACTATACATATAGTATAATAGGCCTAAATGAAATTTCGTTTATAAGTTAAAAAATAGTCCTATATTAGGCCAATGTGTAATAGTAATGTGAACGTAAAAGATTTAGGCTTATATAGTTGTCTACAAGTTGAAGTAAATAAATATAGAGGTTATTTTTACGAAGGCTATGCATCCTTCAGTCTCGAAAGACAATGGATGCGTTCAGATTCCAGATGAATCACTGGTTTTGGTTTATTCATGACCTTTTTCTGTCTTGGTGAGACTTATTGTAAAACTGAACTATTTATCTGCAGCTGTCAAAGCATTTACTAGCCATTGTAATCCTTATTGCAAACAGGCAGTGAATGCTGCATCGTCGGGAATATCAGCTCCTTATTCAGGATACGTCGTCCCTTCAATTTTTGCCAAGCTAGTTTAAGGAGCCTTCCATCCGATCTACTGTAAATATATACTCCATCTTCCAGAATTGTAAAGGAGCTATATCAAGTACAAGCTAAAAGTAGACGCAGAATAGTGTTGGGGCCGAAACACATCCTGCTTTTACCCCTCCCTTGATGGATAATAACCAAAATTAGAGGATGAATTGTCAAACTTTACAGTTCCTATCATGCAAAGCTGACACTATTTTCAATTGCTTATTTAGACAGACAATTTTCTCTACTTAAGTATAAGCACACTGCTAAGTAAAGATCAAATTTCTATTACTTTCTACTCAAGTCACTCAAGAGAAATTTTAGTTAGAAATGAAAAATTATTTTAATGCATGTTTCATTTTTCTAAAGAACCTGATTTGATTGTCACTAACTTTTAAATCGAAGGTGATTTACCACAATTGAGATTATCTTTAACTTTCACCAATAACATTCTTGTTGTTTTTTCTACAAAAATGTTTCACTTTAATTTGTCATTGTGAAATAATAGGTAAAAATTTACCTTAAGTAAATATTATATTTAGCCCTATTTAAAAATTTATTTCAATTCAATTCAGTAAGACAGAATTGTAAAAAAAAAATAAAAAATTCTGTGATGGCACTGGGAACAGCTTTTAAGATGCTATTCATTGTTGTAACAGATTTAAAGTATATACTTATAACTAGTTTGAATTTCTTTTCTTTTTTTTTTCTCAGTTACTTATGGATTTTGAGGATTGTACATCAAATAGAGGAACACATTTTATCTGCATCCACTTAGTCAAACAACATGGAAAAGTGCTATTGTACTGAGTTGAAGATATGTCATTTAGACAACAACATGGAAAAGTGCTATTGTAATGAGTTGAAGATGTCATTTAGAGTCTCTTGTATCATTGACTTATGAAAACAAAATGCAACAGCAAATTATTAGTCCACACATTCTAAAATGAGGAAAAGCTGCATTATTTTTAAAAATGCTTTAAAACTGAAATACATCTAATAAATGTTATTTCTCAAGATAATAAAAAAAAAAGATGAAGTGTGCATCTTGCATTATACAGCATGCTCAGTGCACTCTGGTCAAATCTGATTTGTGGACTTGTGTGAAGAGGGAGCATACAAACTCAAGCCTAGGGGTGCCACCCAGTCAAACAGCTCATGTTGATATGAATTGACTAAAGAAATCTGTAGTTAAATTTTGTTATGGAGTGAATACACAGGTCAAGAGATGGACATGAAGATATAACTCACTCCATCTTTTTACAAATCCAGTTACAGTTAGAATGAAGGGATGACATTATAGATAATATTCTAATTGTGTTTTATGAAAAAAGAATACATCAGAAATTTAAATGATCATTTTCATATTGATAAATGATAATTATATTGATTTACAAACTAAATAAAGTCATACAAATATTAGTTTGTTTTATTTTAAGTACCCGGTATTAATGATTACGCAAATATTTGATAAATTGAACAAATTGTTTATTTGTTTTTACCATGCCAAATTGACATAGCAAGTAGAGATAATATATATGAAAAAAAAACTATTAAATCATTATAAACTTTGTATGGGAATGTGCCTTTAGCTTGACTGAACAAGAAAGTTTGAGTAATCCAATAAGTTTTTCAGTTGTATGTTATTTAAAAGACAGTACAATTTTTAAATTCTTTTTAGTAGGCTAGTTGGCTATATACAGATTACATTTACATTTGTAGTAAAAATTTTAAAATTTTAATAATTGAGAATCTAACAAGTTTTCCAAGTTGTGTAACTATTTATTAAATGTCTATTATACATTGAAAAAAAAATATTTAGAAATACTTTTTCAAATTAATTTGTGAAAAATATAATTAGTTATAGCAATAATGCTCAAGTCCTTATACATTGTAGTTTTGAAATCATCATAGGAAGGACAACATTATATTCATGAGCTTTCCGCTAACAGCAAGATACTGGTAGGTATTTTGGAGCACAATCATTCTCCTTCAACTCAGAGGATCACAGGCACTGGACAAATTCTCGTACTGTTGTTGGAATAGAAACAACATACATTAATTTCATAACAAGTCACCAATTCAATGTTAGTTACATATAGTACCAAACTTCCATATGTTTAAGTGCTTTATGGATAAAAGTTTTACATAATAAATGTTGAGAATTCATTATTAAACAAAATTGACTCAAACAAATATTAGAAAAAAAAAATTATATCTTGTGTGCTTTTGTACAAATGTTAGCTCTAATCATGTATTGTTTTTTGTAATGCACATTTATAAAACAAATTTCATCAGAGATAATAAAATATTGTTATATTATTATTATATAATCTTTGACATTTTAAATTATATCTTACATTGAATGGAATGTAGTTATAGAAAAAGCTGTACTGAGTATTTGAACAAAAAATTTTGAAAATCATAGTACTACATACATAAAAATATGGACATTTCTTTGCAAATTTAAAGGGAGAACTTGAAGACCACTTTTATTCTTTTTTGCAATTGTTGCTTTGTAAATGATCAAGGCAGTCTGAACTAGTTAGAATTGTGCTTTCTTGGCAACATCTATTGTTAAAAACATTAAAGAAAATTTTTCTAAATTAAAAAAAAGAAATACTGGGGAAATTTGAGGAAAATTCCAATCTTGGATAACGGTTAGACACTGCTGTATTTTTTAAACCATTGGTTGAGATGGTTTTTTCTCTATGTGCTCTTTAGTCATGTACTAATTTGATAAGATTAAGAGTATTAAATTTTAAACTGCCCTACTTACTGGAAGTTTCAGTTAAAGAGTTTCTGGCATCCATTCTGTTATAATCTCTTAGGAATAAGAAAGCATCATTTCATCTTGAAATTCACATTTGCGGAAAGAAAACATAATTGCTTTTAATGTGAGCAATAAAAAAAATTTGTTATTTTAAAAATCTCTAAATATGTATAGTGACCTAATTCAATGAATCATTTAAATACTTTCTTTAAGCATTTTATCATTTCATATAACATCATTATGACTTTAAAAAAATATGTTTAATAATATTTCTTTTGATCTACATATTATCTATATAAAAGTCTACTCTCATTATTTCAAGTATAATGTCACTTAGTGGCTTAGATTGATTATATACTATTGAAATTATGTTTTTTACTTTGACCATGTATGAAAAGAAATGGAAATAAAAATACATTATGATGTAAGACAATTAGAAATTAGCTAACTTAGAGGAAAAGAATGACAATATGCTTTAAAATACAAAATTTTTGTGCTATTTATATTAATGCTTATAAATTCCATTCATATCATGATATAGTAAAGGTTTGTGTTGTTATAAAGTAGACGCTATTAAATGTATTTATAGTATTTTATACAGCTTCTGGCACTAGGTCACTGGGTACAAACTCTTTTGAAAACGATAAGAATATAAATGTGGCATCTGGGTAAAACTTGAATGTCTTGAATCCACTGCATGAATGCAGCCATTTCATTAGTGCATTAGTCATGATTAGTCGTAGAGCACTGGTGACTTTAACACTTTTAAGTTTACATAGTGTAACATAGTAGATCATCTAGTACTAGATCTAAGATATAATCATATATTATATAGATCTAGATCTGGATTCTCAGATACAGACAGATGTCATTGATGATGAAGCTGGATAGATCTAGAATAAAGATCTATAAAGATAGCAACAGGATTCCAGCAATAAAATGAACAATTCAATCAAAAAGTTAATCAAATTATTTCTTAGTCATATTTTTGGTAACAGTGCTATAGGCATAGCCAGATTTTTATAACAACTAAATCTGATTTACCAACTTAAAAGAGCATTTTCAAAGATATTGTTCTAACTAGCTTATATCTATATAATTAAAAACTCAAGCACCTTTTTTCAACAACAAATTATAGTAGTGTGTATGGTCGTATTTGTAGATATAGTTTATAGCCATAGTATAGGTCACTAAGTCTCGATATAGGTTTAGTTGTTTACTACGTGTAAAATTACTTTTTATTGAAGTAGGGCCCTATGATTCTATAATTCTATTTGGCGAAGAAAAATTTGGAACAATCTCAATTTTTAAATGGCTTTTAGAATAATTTGATGTAATTTGGGATTTTATATATTTAAAAAAATAATAACTTGCAGAGCTGAAAGTTTGATGCATATATTTCAATTAGTCATAAATACATGATTGCTTTTAATTTTAATGGCTGATTCTCCAATAATATATTTTAAAAAAATGCATAGGCCTAGTGCATAATTTCTTTAAGACACTATAGATACTTTTTAAAAAATAGGTATAGAATCTAGATATACAAAGAGTTGGTAAAGATTTTAGTGTGTAGGTACAGGGACTCACAATTGTTATTTTGTTTTTTTAGACTGACTCACTCACAGACTTAACTTCCATCACCCATTATATTGGCTATCTATGTAATAAATGACACTCTCAAGACTGTATTGACTCTTTCATTGATCGCCTATTTAACTCGTATTAATAATATACAGTGTAAAAAGAAATTGTCAAATGTGATGAAAAGAGAAAAAGTGGGGTAATATGAGATGGTGGGGTAATATGGGCCTATGTGTTTTTTTTTCATAGGTCGGTATTGTACAAAATTTGGCGAAGCGGAAATGAGGCTTAAGCTAAGAAACAACATTCGCAACTTTAATTCACACTGTGGATCGCAATATTAGTCTAATAAAATGTTTTTAAAAAATTGATGGTTATGTTTACATTACATCACTTTTTTTTAAAGGTTGGCTAAATGCTTAAAAAGTAAGTCATCATATTGCATTTGGTATATAATGAATACATGTGCACATATTAAGCATAAAACAGTTTTAAATGTCTATTCAGTACAGTGATATGGTTGTAATAACTAACTTTTCAGTGTTCTACCCTGGGGGTAATATGGGATACCAAGTTGGGGGTAAATTGAGGTACGATGTTTATTTAATGTTTAATTGCTCAAATATTACATCTAGATCATAATTGGTGGTGAATGTTCAAACAGAAGAAAACCCAAAATAATCAGCTCCTATAAAAACTGAATTAGCCAATAATATTAATTAAAATGAAGACAATTATTTTTTTTTCATCATTTCCGGAGCCCCCACGGTTCACTTTACACACCAACTTTTTTAAATTGACTTTTTAACAGAAAATATTTGTCAAATAATACAATTTTTATGATGTTTTTAACTGTTTGTTTTGTTTACTTGATTTACAGAATTATATTTCGTTTGTATTCTTATAATTTTCATACAATGGTTGGGTATCCCATATTACCCATTTATGGCGGGTAATATGGGATACTAAAATAATTTCATTTTATTTCTATAACTTAAAAAGTAATGTTCGAATCCATCTGATCTTTAGTGGAAAGTCTATTTCATATATACTGAATCAATTTTATATTAGCGTTTGGTAAAAATATATCAATTATAATTTTTATAATTTTATGTAGTTATGTATCTCATATTACCCCACTTTCCCCTATATAGTTTATGATCTAGATCTACATCTAGGCTAGATCTAGACTAAATCTTGATCTAGATCTAGACTTGATATAGATCTAGATAGACAAAGAATCTATTGAACTAAAATCTAGATCTAAAATTCAGACTAAAGCTAGAAGTGTAATCTAGACTAGAACTATATTTCTAGACTAATTATATCTATATCTAGACCTAGTTTAGTTCTGGATCTAGACTTTTGCTCTAGATCGAGACTCTTGATTTAGATTTAAATCTCGATTAACACTAAATAGGCCTAGATTCTAAATTAAGATACAGAACTAAATCTGTAGCTTGTATCTGTTTTAATTTGTATGCAAGAAAACAAGATGGCCACCGTTACCATGGCAACCATCATTCATGAAACTTTTTTTAGCATTATTTATTTTAGAATATCATTATTTGTTACCATAACAATTTTCAAAGGTCTAGCTTTAGAATTAACAAAAATAAGATTTTCATAAAGCTAATTGTTTTTTATTATCGGCCCCCGAAAGGGGAAAAGACGCTATTATTTTGTGTGGCTTGTCTGTCCGTCCTTTCGTCCGTCCCTCAGTCCATCTTAGAAACTAGAAGAGAAAATGAAAATCGGACAACATGATATTTTAGATCATTCAAAGTTCTGATGCAACGGCTACTTTTTCTTTTCCGAAAGTAAGTTTTATCAAAAAGGTCACAGGCTTCTTAATTTAGAAGTCAAGCTTCATTAATAGATTCGCACATTGGTAAACAAAATTTGCAGCAAAGGTCACAAAGGAAAAAGTATCAACAGGTCATTATAAAATAGATTTCCCATTTATTAATTAACTAATGGAATAGTAGACTGATTCAAATTTTGTTTTTAAAAATAATTTTAATACAAACTTCGTTTTAATTGTAACTCAAAAAAAAAAAAAACAACGTTTATAACGGCATATTTTCACGTATCGTCATTAGGCTATACACGTGACAACAATCTAAATTTCAATAAATAGAAGCCAAACATAGATTTAGATTTAGATTTAATGTTATCTAGATTCAAATTTAATTTACATGTATTAAGGAAAACGTTAATCTTCTAATATCTTAGGGGTGCAGATTTATTTATTATGTAACCAGTAGGATCACATCAACATGTGAATCTGATTCGAACAGCACAGATGCACAATAACCCTATAGTTGGCCTTCCAATGCTGATCATATAATTGACATCGATCTAGCTCTAATAAATCTACATTCTATTTCTAGATCTGGTGTAGATTCTAGTCTAGATTAGTGGGTATTATTAGTTATCAGAAAATGTTAGATTTGATATTGACAGTGGGTTACTTGGCAGGTGAAACCAGCAAACAGGTTCTTGATTATGGCTATTATTTTATTTGGGATCCCGTAATGTCTCATTACATATCAGATAGATTATCTGTTAATATTATCAAAGGCTTTTCAAAGTCGACAAATGCTTCATAAAGAGGAGATTGCCTTTCGTCACATTGTTCTACAATTATTCTGAGTGTTGCTATTTGGTCAGCACATCACACTTTTCTGAATCGGGCCTGTTCTTCCCTTATGCTCCCTTTATTCAGTTTAGCAGGATTCTACAGTAAATCTTGCTTGGTACCGACAACAGAGTGATGCCTCGCCATTTCTCACATTGTGATAGATCTCCACTCTTTCTTAGTTTTATTAGTAAGCTCTTTTTCCACTCACTGGGAGGTGTTTCTGTTAACCAAATTTTGTTGAATAGTTTGTGCAGTTGGTCAACTATTTAAATTCCTTCTTCTTTAAGGATTTTGGGTGGTATGTTTTCGATTATAGCTGCTTTATTTGTCTTTATTGGTTGGAGTGCATTCCTTATTTCTTCTTGTGGTTATTTCTTCCACGTTTATGCTTAGTGTTGGTCCTACATTTAGATCTGGTGGATTTAGTGGTTGAGCTATTTAGTCTATTGAGCACTTCTTGAAAATATTCTTTCCATTTTTCAAGCTGTTCATTTATTGAAGAAAATAGTTTCAATATTTGCCTCTGACTGGAACATTGCAATTAGCCTTTTTGATACTAGGAAGTTTGATGATTTTGTACAATTGTTTTATATCTCCTTTACCTGATGCTTCCTCTGTCTGTTTCTGCGTGTTTATTCTAAAATGATCGTTTGTACTGTCTTAGCATTTTGGGTGACTTTTTGCGAAAGTTTAGTAGTCTTGTTTGGATTGTTTCTAGTTTTTTTTCTTCTAGTTTTCGCTAGGTTAACTTCCTGTTTAGCATAATTTCTATGCATCATCACTAATCCAGTGGTTTTTCTTCTTAGGGTTAAGGCTTAGTAGTTCATTGCTTGTTTCGGTAATATTTTCAAAAATTTATGAATTTAGTTTCAAAAATTTAACTTTAGTTATTTGTTCGGAAACTGGTTCCAATTCTAAAAAAACTTTTGAAAGCTTCCTTGTTTAGTAGTAGTGCTACACCATTTTCATGAAAATCATCTTCTTTTTCTTTCCAGAGAACACATGGATTTCTCCTGATTGCAGTCTTTTTTTCACAGAAAGTGTTCCATCAAACTTCACTCATTCTTAGGATCTGTAGTTTGTAGTTGGTAATTTCCTTGGCAATTTTGCACATCCACCTGTTTCCAGTTAAGTATGAACATTCTATGTTCCCAAGTTAAATGCTGCCTTGTGTATAAGGAAGTGTTTCCTATTCATTGGTTTAAGTAGAGTGGTGTCACAGTCTCAGTTGACCTTGCCTGATTTAATGTTCACCTCAGGTTACGAAGCTGAAAAGACTCGTGAATTCCCGATATAGAAAACATGAAGTAGAATGAGTAACATTCAGGTCAGTTCAGTCAGTTAAGTCAAGGCAGTCAGGTCGTATCTTTTGGTCCTGTACGGACGATAGTGACTTAGAGAGTCAAGTAGTAACTTTGAGTTAATTAGTATTTTGAGACATGTATTTCTAGTAGATATTATTTTGTATCATTCCGTAAAGTGGAATTGCATTGTTCTCCGCTGGGATGCGGACGTTATTTGAAATGTACTCTGGATAATTTAATATATTAGATGTATACTTGACTACACTGTTATGCGGATGTGATCATGTTGCTTTTGAACCTCTATGACTTACAAGTAGTACATTATTATTATTATCAATAAACTTTGTTAGTCTGCCAATAAGGTTTTCCGTCAATCTATAGTCTATATGTTCGTCTCCTGTTAAGTGTCACTCCTACAGTCTACGCATTCGTAACACATCAGTAGTGACCAGTGCGTAATATTAACACCACACCAAAACTAAACTTTTCTATTCATTCAAACTTGGTCATTTACAAGTGGTCGGCCATACAGGATTGGTTCGACTTTCCCTGTACAGATACATAAGTCTCCTTTGTGGAGCTCTACTCTCGCCTCTGACAATGTTTACTTTTTGTGTTTTTGTTCTGGTTTCTATAACACTTTTTTTTTCTATGGACAAGTTGTTAGCCTATCGCACAACCCCTATAGGAGGGGTGTGTGTTTGTTTGGCCTTTTTCCCAACAGACCTGTTCGGCTTGATAGTACCTGCCAGGAGCGATGAACTCCCGCTTATATATCTGTGAGGGTCATTGAGGCACGCAAGCTGTGCATCAGGTGACAGATACAAAGAAATGAATGAACTATATTTTGTATTTGAGACTAATACGCCGCTTAGCATGTAATAGGTCAAGATGGACGATGTTACATCTTGTCAAGATTAGTGCCTACCACTTCTTTTCCATGAGGTATCGAGAACTTAATCCAATAGAAGGGTGACGTGAACTGACAAAGAGGATGGGAATGTCTGGCCGCCTCGAAAGAAACAAAAAGGAGATCAGATAGTCCTTTTCATAAAGTCAACAAGGTTAATAGACATGACAATAGAATACAATTATGGTATAACATTTGTGCTTTAGAAAGGGAAGGGTTGGCGAAAAATATTTGTATACACACCTATTCATGCCTACTAATGTGGCAAAAATAAAAATAATGTCTGCGTTATTTGATGAGTTCGATTATTTTGCTCAGTCGACGGAAAGTCACACTTCTTTATACATTTTATGGAGATTTTTTTTTTTTTGTTTTTAACAACCAAAAAATATCCTTTGTATGCGAAAATATACATCTACCAGACTTTTATTCTAATGATAGGCCTAACGATAGGAACATTTATTTGCGTTAATTGTTTCCATCTATTTTTACTACGAATCTGTAACCTGGATAAAGCAATTGTAAAAAAAAAAAACATACAAGAGTGCATAAAAAAGATTTAGAAAACTAGTGCAGGTTTTATGACGTATGTCTTACCTTGCATGTAACATTAATATATATATATATATATATATATATATATATATATATATATATATACTAGTCGACCTGCGGCATAGCATACGCCGCTATTTTCCAGGGCAGGCCTTAGGCCCTGCAACATATGCGACCACAGTGAGTCCCGCACTTTCTTTGGACCCGTGCTAAATTTTAGGTGTATAAATTATTAAATTGAACCATTTTATAACATATAACAGATTTCCCGCGGCCTCTTGACGACCGGCGGCATGGCATACGCCGCTATTTTCCAGGGCAGGCCTTAGGCACTGCAAAATATGCGACCGCTGTGGGTCCCGCACTTTCATTGGACCTATTCTAATCTTTTAGGTGTGTAAATCATTAAATTAAGTTACACAAAGTTAATTCCTTTTTCCAGTCTATATTTATTTATGTCTATGGACCCGTGCTAATTTTTAGGTGTATAAATTATTAAATTAAACCATTTTATAGCATATAACAGATTTCCCGTGGCCTCTTGGACTTGATTTACCAGAAGCCCCTGGAAATCTCATGAAATGTTATTAAATATAGGCCTACGAAAAAGTCCTGGAAATCTCCGGAAATTATTAAATGTCGATCTAGATTAGTTTCAAAGAGTCTTACGACACTTTTTTAACCTCCCTTCCATTCACTACACAAATTCATAAGAGAGTTTTATGAAAAAATATTTGTGCATTGTACTTCATTTTATGTCTAGAATCTATAAATTGTGTTTAATCTCTAAGACAGAAGATCATGCAATTTTTAAATTTGTCATAATTTAGAAATCATAATTCAATAGTAGATATATATACATGTGTTTTCAAGTTACACGAAGTTACTTCCTTTTTCCAGTCTATATTTATTTATGTCTATGCTATTTTGTGAATGAAATAGTGCGGATTGGGTCCATTCACACCGCGTGCGTACGCCATGGGATCTTCCCTATTTACTTGTTGCTTGCATGTTGTTGCTTGCATGTTGTTGTTTGACCTCTTACTTAGAGGAATATATATATATATTATATATATATATAACAGAGATTATTTTGTTCTTAACAACCGAAAAAGATCCATTTCATGCAAAAATATAAATCTACTACACTTTTATTCTAATGATATGCCTATAGATCTAGACTTAGAAGACCAAGTAAAAATAGTCCCGTACATTAATTTATTAAACTCTTGAATGAATAATACTTCTATGTTGAAATAACCGAAAAAGTTGTTAGTACACTGTAAGATTCTCTAGTTCTATACCTAAATCTAAACTATTTTATAAATGCTTTGAAAAAGTATAACAGTCAAACTAGATTTTCCCACTGTGGGACTGTGGTCAAAATGGTAGAAATTCTTTTAAACTGTTGAATTATTGGGAAAATATATTTACGTCAATTGTTTCCATCTATTTTGACTATGAATGTGTAACCTGTATAAAGGAGTTGTAAAAAAAACATGTAAGAGTGTATAAAAAAGATTTAGAAAAGTAGTGTAGGTTTTATCACGTATGTCTTACCTTGCATGGAAAATTCAAATATCAATATGAATGTCAACCAGTACCAGTACTGCAACTGCAAATGATTTTGTAATAACATTTATTTCTTTGGTATAGTGTTTATTGTCACCGTAAATTGTAAAATGGCTGCCTTTGGTACACGCTCGTCTCCCATAAGGGGTACGTGCCCTTCCAGCGTAACTGTCGGACCATAAGAAAGTTCCTCTATACTAGTCTATACTATCCATGCCTCGTTCGCAAGAAGATCGCTGTCTATATTGCGGTCTTCCCACCGTATGTCTATGTTAGAGCGCAAGCATCTTTGGTGAGCTAAAAGGTGGTCGGCGTAACAGAGGCGTCCCACGGAAACGCTTCAAATGACCAGCTAAGGCGTCAACCTTAGGCGTCAACTTTCCTAAGCTAACATAGAAGAGAGCATCATGCCACTAGACTATCTCATAAAGCTGGGCTCTCCACCAACCGACAAAACATTCAGCGTTTTATACCCTTCCCGCTCGTTGGGCGACACCAGACATACACTTGAAGATAGTAGATTCTAATTCCACTAAGCTAAGTCGTTCATCTAACGACCTTCAAGTTATAGCACTGGAGACCATGAATGCTTTCAAGCCCAGTGCTACTTTGGCATATATAGATGCATCGGCATTGATAGATTCTGGAAGGGCAGGTTATGGAGCCTACTTCGACTTACTTGGCTCGTACTCAGTAAACATCTTTGGAGCATGTGGTAATGTTTGCAGTTTCGATGTGAAGATCGTGGCAGTGTGTGAACTCTTTCTCTCCTGAGGGCGCATGAGGCGCCGGACTGCACTTACCCGTGTGGGATAGTGCCTGACAGTTGAGTAGCATCCATGGCTCGAAGGGGTTCAATGAACCCGGGCCCGAGACCAATAGGGGCTCACAGCTGTAGCGTAGCAACCATGGCGCATAGGGGTTCATCAAATTTGGGCCTATGACTCAGTTGTGGCCCACATTAGAGCTTAATAAGAACAATTGTTCGTTCATTTAAGAAGTTGTAAAAACATTGACTTTTAAGACACTATTACTTATATGCAGTCATAATTGAATCAAACGTTATGACATAATTACTTATTAAAAAATATGTACGATCTTAACATTGGAATGTTTTTACATTTAGATTTCTCATTTTTTGTCACATTAAATTTGTCTTATTGGCTGGAGAGGAGGCCCACCAAGATGTTCTTGAACGCGGCCAACGGGTACTGTAATAGACACACTTTAAATTAATAAGACTAACACAATGAGTTCAGTTAATCCATTTTATTGTGTTCCATATTTCACTCTATCATCTTGTTCTTCATTCTGAAATCCCTTACACACAGCCCTAACTTACATACTTTCTAAGCTGTTCTTTCAAACATGCACTCTGAAGGTCAACTGATCACTTCATACACAGGCACACACACTGCTCTACTTGCCATTCAAAACACATACACTTACTATCACAGATACATTGCTATGAAACTGGTGGTGGAGGCTGTCCAGGCCGGTGTCTGGATATTTAGGCATCGGATATTTAGGCACCGGATATTTAGTCGCCAACACTTCCCGACATAATAATTTTTTTTTATAATACTTTTAATCTAAAGTATTTACATTAGTAACTAAATATTTACACAAATTGCATAATCATCAATTAAAAAAAACCTCACCAGTCAACCTTAGCGGTTGGTGATGGAGGGAAGCAATGAGCGGAGAATAATCTCTACCTCCCGTCCCTTGAATCCTGTGAGGGCTATATTATATAATGACTCTTAATCAGGAGTCATTATTTTTCCACACATTCTCATGATTGTCATTTTTTTTCCATTTTGTCAGCTTTTCTTTAGTTAGAATCGTTATAGTTGCTATTTTTTATAACGTAACCGATAGCCCATAGCCTAAGGATAAAATGTACGTTAACATTTCAAATTTGTTTTGAAAATTATGGTCGCTAATAAAAGAGTGCCTAATTATCCGGTGCCTAATTATCCGCCTTGTCAAAAAGTGCCTAATTATCCGGTGCCTAAATTTCCGGGTGCCTAAATTTCCGGGTGCCTAAATATCCGTAAATACGAGGTGTCTAAATATCCAGACACCGGCCTGGACAGCCTCACTCAAATGGAGTTTGATGATGATGATGATGACCTGGTTGCATGCGCCCTCAGAATTAACGCTATTAAATTTTAGCTTATCATCATAGCAATCCTTAGACATTAGGCCTCTTTACTTTGCCTCTTTTTGGGTTGGTTACTTACATTATAAATTAATGTAACAAAAATAATCGTGAAATAAAATGAAATTTATACCATTATTAATTGTTTTAAATTAGGTTTGATTTATAACGCATACTAATTAGGTTTTTCTCTAATTAGAATGAAATTGCTAGATCTATTTCATATACTCAAAATTACTAGAGGTCAACAATTTACAAAGATAGAATGACCAATGTAGGTATTATAATTTTGATGATAGATCGTAATTTTGTATTGAGAAAAGAATGAATAAAATGCAAAGAATTTACTAATACTGAAACTCAATTTTCAACTATTATTCTTATTTTCATTTCATTTTCTTATTTCCATTTCACATAGGGCCGCGCAATTGTTAGGGTCGACACTGCTATACACCCTTACTTTGTGTGTGTGTGGTGTGGGGGGTAATTCAACCATCCATCCCGGCTAATCCCACGCTTCTGTTAGGGTTATATTGGCAAATGTTTATTTGTCGGGCCACCAATGTTTTCTAATTAAAATGTCTCGACCTTATGACCAGGCCTTTATCTCACCTCTCGGGTCTTTTTGTTTTCTTCCAATTGAAACAGAAATCTAATGACAGTTCGATTACTTCAAATAATAATATTTGTTGTTTTATTAAACAGAGATAATCAAGTGACCCAGTGTGACAGAAATGATTCGCGGAAATTGATGGATCCAGATATTGTAGCGGCATGCGATAACCTCAATAGACATATATATCAGATTTTTAGTGCATATAATAGCGAGTATTATAAAAATATTTTCTGCATGATCTGTGACTTAGTAAGTATGCATATTAAATATATTTATAAAATATTAGTTTAGGTAATAAATCAATATTTTCTTAAAGACCAACGGCATAAAATTGTACTTAACCAAAATCTGAGAGTTTTTTTTTTGTTGTTTTTTTTACTTTTATCTTTGTTAGATGTCATATCCATTTTACACAATCCCGGGAATTTCGTCCGAGGAAAAATTTGAAAAGCGAATCTTGTATCAAATGTTGATAAACTTTGAAGATCTACACGAGTTCTCTGTGGAGGAAAATGTGAACAAGTGTAACGAGACTACATGGCCTGCACCAAATGTTGGTATAGATAAGAGTTCGCAGCATTGATTTATTGTTACTGTGACAGGCTATTAGAATATTTGTTAAAGACTTAATTGTCTTACTCACTGCGACAGTGTGATTTTCTGATAATTTTATTTTAAATATTTTATATCAGGGTGAGTGTCTCCAACTGCGATGTTCTCCAGGCAAGACATTTAAGAATGGAACTTGTGCTTCCATATTTCCAGAAATTAAAGGTTTAGTGTACAGAGTGAGGGCTCTACTTTTAGTCACATACATAAATACTTTTAAAGACAATCTAACCACTGACGAACTATTAGACGTCGTAAAGTTGCAGGTAATGTTTCTGTGTGATTTTGTTGCAAATTTGTATGTAAAAACTTACTAAAACATAACTTTATTAAAAAGAAAAGTGTCATAAAACTAAATTTATTATTTGGTAGAATATCAATTTCAAAAATATTATCATTACTTAGTAGCTTACTGTCACTTGATCCTGCAGTTGTTGGAAATTTAATAAATGTGTACATTACTCTTCTGTTTGTAAAACAGATAAAGCAAACCCTTTTTATTTTCATAAACAAAAATTAAACAAAAATGATTCGATTTGATTTTGTTTAAACCCATTATGTTTAGAACTGTTGGGTTATTCAATATAGAACTTAGGTCTAAGTTAGAATAAAGTATTAATCAAAGATTTAAAAAAAATATCCTCCCTTCTGCTAGCCTAAGTTATGATTTGAATAACAACAAACTCATTTGTCTTCAATTCCTAGTATCTGATACCAAACATATTTCTGTGCCATATTTCTGTGGCATTTTACTCGTAAAGGATTGGATTTTTCTTTTCGCCCCAACGTTCAGTGTCCAACTTTCTTATCTTCTTATCTTATACAATACAGACGTTACTTCAAAAAAGAAGATGATTACGTCCTACGCGTCATGCATTCATTCATGCATATTAACCAATGACTTAAATTTCGCCAATTCACCGGTTTTTCTGGCTAGCTCAGGCAATCCATTCTATGCTCTAATAGCGCTAGGGTAGAAGGAGCTTTTTTACAAATTTGTCCTAGAATATGGTACGAGGAATGTACCATTTTCTTTGTGTCCTTCTGAGTATTTTATTAAATTGTGTTTTTTAATTTGAAGATTATGATTCAGTGTTTTATGTACAATTGCTACTTTACTTTTGAGTCTTCTATGCTGAAGACTTTCTAAATTTAGTACTTTTACTAAAGCTGTTACTCTAGTCAAATGTGAATATTCATTTGTTGTGAATCTCACTGCTCTATTTTGTGTCTGTTCTAGTTTCATAATGTTTTGTTGAGTTAAAGGGTCCCAAACAGAGGATGCATATTCTATTATAGGCAAACATACATAAGTACATAAGTATTTGAATACACATTGGAAGAGACAATACAGTTTAGCTTTGACTTGGAAGCTGATGTTCTCTTCCAGAGTTTCCATCATTTTCTCGTGGCAGCGGATGCACATTTTAGACGTTTATTATCTCCTTTATTGATCCTCTATTTCTTATGTTTGACCCTAGGTATTTAAATAAGTCAACTTCTTCTTATGTTGAGCCATTCAATGGTGTGCAACAAAGTTCCTCTTTCAGTCCATGCGGTCTATAGGGCAGATTATTTTAAGGCTATTCAGATATCTGTGGCCCACTGTGAACGACCTAAAACTTTGACTTTTCCCCAACTCATGTCAGATACTTATTAAAGCTAAATATATCCCGAAATTAAAAATCCCAGTCTTCACCGGTTCGGAAGCCTAGTGCTCTATCACTTAACCACCGCGCCTCCAGAATAAACTTTATATCTAGATTAAGATCTAATCGCCTGTGTATATCTTTCAATTTTTATTCAGATTTGTTATCTAAACTAAAAACGAATCAATTAAACCTAGAAAAAAATCTACATTTTAATAAACAATAATGTTTAAACAGCTTAGACTTGGTAGAGTAGAACGAAAAATGTGTAAAAACGTACACAAAATAAGAGTTTACCGAATACTTTTTTAACAGCCTTGACATTGTAGATTTTACGCAGTCATATTTAAAAATGAGTAACTGGAGCCAGCTAAAAGCGATACATCAGGACGTGACAGCCAAAGTCGTGGGATATTGCAGTAACCCAACAGAGACTGGTTTGATGAGAACAATACCGCAATTAAGGAACTGTTAATGAAAAAGCATAAACACTATCGCTTTTTTCTCGCGAACCTTAATGACACACGCTCTTTCTATGAGTCCCTTCGTTGTGCCGATGGCCCAACTTACCAGACCACAGAACTGCTAAGATCATCCGATGGTTCTACACTATTTACCAGCAAGGAGGACATACTAAATCGCTGGACAGAACACTACAGTATGTTGTTTGGTGATAAAAGGCACGTATCGGAGGAATCGCTGGAAAATGTCCCTCAGAAAACTAAAAGAGAGGAGCTCGACGACCCACCGACACCTGAGGAAATTAAGACATCAATATCGAAACTCAAAAAACACTTCCTGCTGAAATATTTAAAATGAGTGGTGTCGACTTGACCGAGAGGCTAACAGACTTGTTCGCTCTATGCTGAGAGAAGTGCGTGGTCCCACCTGAACTTCAATATTCCATTGTCATATCCCTATACAAAAAAGGGTGAAAAGTCTAAGTGCTCCAACTATCGAGGCATTACACTTCTGTCAGTAGCAGGAAAGATCTTTGCTCGAGTGTTGCTCGAACGACTAAACCAGTCTTTAGTGGACAAGGTCTTATCTGAAAGCCAATATGGTTTCAGGGCCGGTAGCTGTACATCTGACATGATATTTGTTCTGCGACAATTACAAGAAAAATGCAAAGTGCAGAAACTAAACCTGTACGCTGCCTTTGTAGACCTCCCCATGGCTTTCGACACGGTCAGTCCGATGGATTGTGGGGATTTTTGCTAGGCTGGGGTGCCAATCTACTTTCTATCCATTCTCGTGGGAAAAAGAGGACATATCAGACACAATGTTGCCCTTTCTGATCACTTCCCAATAGAAAATAGCGAGAAGCAGGGCTGTGTACTTGCCCCTACTCTATTCGCTATCTTCTTTGGCGTAATGCTGGGTCAAATGAGGTAGCAACTGCATGAATGCATCTACATCCGGTTTCGTTCTGACGGCAATGTGTTCAATCTCCGATGTTTACTATCCCACACAAAAACAATGGAGATGGTCATAACGGAGCTTCTCTATGCCGATGATTGCGCCCTACTAGCTTACAATGAAAATAACCTCCAGAACGAATTTGCCTACGCTGCCGCCTCTTTCGGTCTATCTATAAACCTCGGTAAAAGAGAAGTCATGTTCCGGAAGTCACTCAATGAAACATATTCAGCCCCAAGGGTCACAGTAAACGGAAAGCCCCATAACGTGGTAGACCACTTCACATATCTAGATAGTATCAAATGACGCCTCAGTTTGAAAGGAAGTTGAAAACCGTCTGGCCAAGGCCAGTAGCGCTTTTGAACGCCTTAAGACGTGAGTTTGGCGGAACAACTCAATGTCTACCAGGCGGTGGTTCTCTCAACCCTCTATATGGATCTGAGACATGGACACTATATAAAAAACAGCTAAGACTTCTTGAGCGCTTTCATCAAAGATGCTTGTGCTCCGTCGTGGACATAAAGTTGCAGAATCGCACTACAAACAACGATGTCATTGCGAACGCCGGTATGGACAGTATAGAGGGACTTCTTTTGTTCCGACAGCTACGCTGGACACATTTTCCGTATGGAGAACGAATGTATGTCAAAGGCAGTTTGGTGAGCTAAAAGGTGGTGACAGAGACGCCCCACGGCAACTCTCCAAATACCAGCTTACGCATCAATTTTCCTTGGCTGACTTACATGAGCTGGATGCATGCGGCGTCGGAACGAGACAACTTAAGGTCATTCACAAAGACCGCGGGATACACATTTGAGACCAAAAGAAATCTGAAGACAAGCCTTATTATTATTTAAATGTCCTAGACATGGTAGATTTAACCCAGTAATATTTTAACAGCCTAGACATGGTAGAATTTACCCAATAATATTCAAATATTTTGGGCATGGTATTTTACTCAGTAATTTTAATAAGAGCACAAAAGCAATGTATACCAAATCCATAGTTGGGCGACGATTACAATTTCTTTGTCAAAGTAACTTCTTTCATATACTGATGGCATAAATTTTATTCATGTTTATAAAAGGAAAGAAGTATTATTTATATAAAAATTATATATATATTAAAGTAAATGATATAGATACTTTGTTCGAATAAGACTTTGCTTTTTTTAAAGAAAAAAAATGTATTGCTTTATCTAAATTGCAGTTTGGAACATTATTTTTGTTTGTAGGTCAATGAAACTATGAAGACTATCAGTGACGCCTACTCTTATCAACTTGATGTTGTATATGAAGTCAACAATAGCGACAGAAAAACTCTAGCTCTGTGGGCAGACATGTATGTTTTAGCTTCAGTGTTACTGACAAGAGATTCTTTTGAGAACAATGCCTTAGACATTTTTTTTGGAAGCTCGATGGATCAAGAAGGGAAAACATTTCTATATTACAATTTTTTGACGGAAGCTATGTATAGAAACTATAGGGTTCCGAAAGACAGGTTGATTCCGGAACGTGTGACGGTTCTTTTTCAATCTAAATACGATACATCTCTCAGCAATGACTCAATCCTAAGTATTACTTTGTCCTGGACTCTGACTTGCAGTTTTCTTACATTTAAAAATACTACTTTTGCAGTAGAGTGGAGCCCAAGAAAAGGATTGGAACATGTCATGGTGACCCTAGATTTTGGTGGAATCAAGCTAACTATCTCCGGCATGTCAGATATAAATAGCATGGTACTGACCGAAAGCAATGAGCTTAATATTTGTACAGACATCTTAGATAAATATGTCAACAAGACTAGATCACGTAGTACAAATAGACCAATGGACGGAGTTTTATACGTATGTGCATATGTTTTAACATATATATGTTTATGTGCATCAGAGTTGGGTCTCTTGATAACTTTGATTACGTACCTTGTTTTTGCTGAGTTGAGAACTGTTCCAGGTATAAACAATATTTTCCTCACTTTGAGTCTTTTTCTTGCACAGTTGGCATTGATCATGGCTTCAAATGTGTAAGTAGTCTTGTGGTTAGCTGATAAATAACAATGTGCAATTTATGTAAATTAGTTAATGACATTTTAGATTGAAGATACTAAGAGTTTTAGAGGCATATTTATTTGTATTATGCCAAACAATTTGTACAATTTGTTATTTTCAGCGCAACACCCAGTGCTCTGTGTACATACACTGGCATTGTGACCCATTTCTTGTGGTTGTGGCACTTCACTTGGAGTTTTCTGTGCAGTCTTCACATGTTTAGAATTTTTACTGCCAACATTCCAAACGTATCTTCAAGAACTGTTGCCCTTAGTAAACGTACGTTAACGTTGATGGTATTCACATTGAGCATATCGGCATTAATAGTGGCTGTCGTCATTATCTCATCATACTTGACGTCACAGACTATTGGTTACGGACAGAAAACCTGCTATCTGGACTCTGCTCTTCTTATTGGTAGGTTTTCTTTAAAAAAAAAGCAACAGACAAATTAAATGCATTGTAGGTCCCGAAGTTTTTTATATTGACAATCTGAATTTTATTCTTTGAATTCAATAGAATAAAACAAGCTATAAAAGTAAGGGGGTTCACATCTTTCGTATTATTACATATATTGTAATTTTTAGGTCCACATCGATTTT
>JADKLZ010003886.1:25649625-25663470 GCA_021533235.1 Biomphalaria straminea
ATATTATGACTTGAAGGCTAAATAGTCGAAGTCATCAAATTTGTCTGGACTAGAATTGATTAATAATTCTTGCCACATGTATTTAGCTCTTTAGCTATTATTGATTTATCGTCGATAATTATCGCTCTACACAAGCCCTAGTATCGATATTATTATTGATAGATTCCTTGACCGGGAACTATCATAATATTTATGTAACATTTCTTAATTCCGAGTATATATTGTTGTGACCCTGTTCCCCCCTGACTAACCATTTTTTCCACGTGCGAAGTACGGTGATTTTTGTTTATGCTTTGGAGCGTAAATGACCTTAACTATAATAGTGTGTAAATGTGTTCAGAAACTTTAGTTATGAGTTGTTGTTTTTGTGTGGATTTCTTGACTGAGGTTTTGAGGATTGTTTTTCGATTGTGGTAATGATTCGGGGTATTGAGATTGGATTTGGAGATAGTGACATTATTTCTATTTACCGGGGATATTGATTGATCAAAGTTGGATTGTGCTTCTGCAATCTGAGAAGGATATCGGCGACCTGACAATCGGTGAGTTATTTTCTTTAATTTAAGCCCACGTCGTAACAACTGGTGTCAGAAGTGGGATATCGCCTTCTTTACTTACCAACATGTCTACTTCTAAACGACTACATGAGCTCCAGATTAACGAAATCCGTAAGGAGTTAAAGAGGCGGGACATCGTAGCGTCAGGAAACAAAGAAGCTCTCGTTAGCCGGCTGAGAGAGGCCTTGAAAGAAGACGGGTTTGACCCGGACACTTACGAGTTTGAAATGAAGGTAGATCTTGGCAGAATGTTGAGTGAAATAAAAGAGGAACTTCTAGGGTCAATGCGAGCAATGGCTACTTGTCTAAAAACTAATCTGGAGGAATTCAGAAGTGCGTTAAGAGAGGAAATAGCCGGTGTGAAGTCACAGCTTACTGTAGAGATGGAGCAAAAGATTAAAGCCCTTAACGACGAGGTCCAGGCATTGAAGGTCGAGCTGGGTAAGGTGCAACGCATAAAAACAAATTCAGGAAGGAGCGAAGCAATTTGGAAAGTCAAGCCACCCATTTTTGATGGTTCAGTCTCGTGGACAGTCTATAAAAGACAATTTGAGGCGGCTGCTAAAGTGAACGACTGGAGTACGAACGAGGAAAAATCTACTGGATTAATGTTAGCTCTACGAGGGATGGCTTCTGAATTGTTACAGGTAGTTAACGACCAGCAAGATTACGAGGCCATTGTTAGAACAATGGAATTGCGATTTGGAGACGAGCACATGAAGGAGGTTTATAGAGTGCAATTAAAGACTCGGCAGCAAAAACCAGGAGAGAAACTTCAGGAGTTGATGGCGGATATTGAACGACTGGCACGCCTGGCTTATCCAACATTGACCCAGGAGATCTTACACGTGATCATAACGGACGCATTTATTGATGGTGTACGTGACCCCGAATTGAAGAATGCTATCAGATTAAGTGGAAAAAGAGAGGCAAGTGATGCTTTGATATACGCCTTATCTTTTGAGGCAGCTAAAGATTCATCAAAAACGACCTATTTCAGTCGGGGTCTTCACGTCCAGGAGGAGGACCTTACGCATATCATTAGACAAGTAGTGGAAACTATAGATGACCGACGGTCTCAGCAAATGCCCAGACCAAACAGACCTGTCGTTCACTGCTGGAATTACAATGCTCCTGGCCACATTCAGAGAAATTATTGTACTCGAGGATATGCAGGCCGACCAAGAGAGAGAGATGGATTGGATAGTCAGCGGACCTACATCCAATCTCAGAACCAGGAAAACTAGATTCTGCCGGTCTCTTGGGGCGGAGACAGGCAGCGAGATTCCCAGGAAGCCCTAGGCTTATCATCCCAGTGGCCGTGCTAGGAACAAATAGAAGTCTGAGAGTACAGGGGGAAAATAGGAGTTCATTTCTGCAGATTTCTTTTAGATACTGGCGCATCAAAATCGATAATTTATCCTAGTCTTATTGAGAATAACGTGATTCGTAAAATATGTGGTTATTCTATAAAAACTGCTAGTGGAGAACTTTTGCCAGTTTTAGGGCAGATCAGTGTAAAGATTGAGATTGCCAATCTTCATTTTAGTCATGAATTTTTGGTCGCCAATATTATCGACGAGTGTATTCTGGGACTAGATTTCATGCAGTTATTTGGACTCACCTTGAACATGGGGGGTGGCACAGTGCAGTATGGAAATCTTGAAATTCCGTTGCTGGGGAACGACATGGAGGACAATGGAGAACAGATAAAGAGGGTATTGATAACGCAAGGTACCAGCATACCCGCACAGCCTGAAGCCATTACATGTGACACAATAGACTGTAATGTTCCTGTGTCTATCAGAAGCCTTATAGAGCAGTTAGAGGAAGCGCGTAGTAGACTGCCATTGAGGAGAATACTGGTTGTTAATAGAAACGACCAAAGGATAAGTTTCGGGTTAAGAATTTCGACACTCAAGCTTGCAACCTTCAGAAGAAGAATGTTATCGCCACTTGTTGGAAAATGGAACTTATGTCATTGTGTGATGTGGTGGCCCCTGTAGGTAGTGCCTCGTCATGTAATTTTCGGGTTGGTAGGATACTTGGAGATGAGGGTGAGGATCTGTCGGAGGAAAAGTGCGGTGAGGTTAGGCTTGAGTTGCTGGAGTTTGGGGACCTTGTGCCAGACATTGAAAAGGAGCTCGGTCAGACTGATTTGGTGTTCCGGGACGAGGTTGTGTACCTGGATCGGTTGCACTAGTATTGTGAGGAGACCATCGTCTGTTCGGGACGAACAGAAGTAGGAGGGGGAAGTGTTGTGACCCTGTTCCCCCATGAATAACCATTTTTTCCACGTGCGAAATACGGTGATTTTTGTTTATGCTTTGGAGCGTAAATGACCTTAACTATAATAGTGTGTAAATGTGTTCAGAAACTTGAGTTATGAGTTGTTGTTTTTGTGTGGATTTCTTGACTGAGGTTTTGAGGATTGTTTTTCGATTGTGGTAATGATTCGGGGTATTGAGATTGGATTTGGAGATAGTGACATTATTTCTATTTACCGGGGATATTGATTGATCAAAGTTGGATTGTGCTTCTGCAATCTGAGAAAGATATCGGCGACCTGACAATCGGTGAGTTATTTTCTTTAATTTAAGCCCACGTCGTAACAATATCTACGCTCATTCAGTGACAAAGAATGTCGTAATTGCTTATGTACTATATTTTGTCTGCCTGTTAGCCAAGACACATTACTTAGGTAAAACCATGTATATGTTATCTTATTAATTCTTATCTCGGCTGACAACCATTATAACTTTACTGACGCACCATTACTGCGTTTAGGAAAGATATATGGGTTAGCTTATCTTTTATTCATTTTAACTTCACAAGAGATTGCGTCCCTTGATTGGGCCCTTTCTCCATTCAAGCTGGCTCTATTGTTCATGCCCCACGGCCAGATGTAAACAAAAGCGACATGGTCAGCCATCCTCCCCTCCTGTGACAAGTAGGTCAAAGATGGTGGCCGTTTAGGTGTCTAGGGGGTTTAGATAATTTGAGGACCTTCACTTGCACATAAACTAACAGGCACAGCGTTATAAATGCAGGCAACAAATACTTTTTATGTAAAATATATGTACAATTTAATAATAAGAATGAAAATAAGTAAAAGGTAAAATGCTGTACAGTGTTAGGGCGGGGCCTAATTATTTACATAAATGGGACTATCATCATAAGATATGAGAACCAAGTGGTCTAAGCTTCATTAGGCTGGTTGCTTAGCTTTAAGTCATATGCTGCTCTGACGAGACTGGTAAGGCTGATGCTGAGTTGTCTGTGGGTGGGCTGGCGTGATCGATCCTAGCGCACGGGACAGTCCAACTATACGTAGCTGCAGGGACGGGTCTTCTGGCAAGCGGTTGTTGGTCGGACTCTTCTGAGTAGTGAGTAAGGCTGGTATCTTCAGATCTGGTGTCAGCAGACTGGTAACAGCGTTACGAAAATAGGGCTTCCAGTAGGAGTAGCCTGTAATAAAAGCTGCAACGAGATTCGTAGATCAACTTAGCCACAATGATGACACTGGGAGGTAGACGCATTTTCGTGAAGGACATCTTTAGAATGTTTAAATAGAAACCATAATATAGTTTCACAATAGTAAGGGGAGTTAATCAATTAAATGTTACATCTCATCAGGGGAGACAATAATAATAATAATAATAATAGTGAAGTCTCACAAGGGAGATAATACATAGTAATGTAACATTTAGTGTGTAGAAACTATAACTCAGTTTCACAAATATCCATGGGAATTAATACCTAGTATTGTATTCCATTAGGGGAGACTACAAGTAGTGTTAAATTGTAAGACGCACCTTGTCACGGTGAGATCATTACGAGCCGCTTGGATAGCGAGATGAAAGGGGAAGGGGGGAGAAATGGCTGATGGTCAGTGACCAGGTGGCCATTGTTTACATCTGGCCGTGTGGCCTGAACAATAGAGTACGGTTGAATGGAGACAGTGTCCGTTCAAGGGACATAATCTCTAGAAGTTAAAATTCAATGCAAAGGGAAATAATTCAAGTCTATCCTGAGCGCAGGGTCAGTGCGCCATTGAAAATCAAGGCGATCAACCGAGATAAGATATTAATTGGATAAAATAAATAAGATAATGTATACATGGTTTTACCTAAGTAATATAATCTGGCCGACAGGCCGATAAAATAGAATATAGCACATAAATAATTACGGCATTCCTTGTCACGGAATGAGCGTGAATATATACTTGGTAATTTGACATGTTACATAAATATTATGATAGTTCCCGGTCAAGGAATCTATCTATGATAATATAGTGGGCTCGTGACGAGCGGTAAATTAATGGTAGCTAAAGAGCTAAATACATGTGGCAAAAATTATTGAGAATTCTAAAGTGGATGACTTTGACTATCTAGTCGTACAAGTCATGATAATAAAGAATAATACATAAAGTGACTACTTACATAATCCAAGATAAGAATTACACAAATATGTACACAAATATAATGCACTAAATAAATGCACAAATATATAAATATACATAGCAAGAGGTCATTAAACACAAACCACATACGCTTACCACCGAATCCAAGTAAAGAATTATATAAGGATGAATAAATGTAAAGCTCAGACAGAGATGTGAATCCTTCCTCTCAGCTCCTCAGAATGAGAATAAGACTATTCGCTATGTCTAGTTAAAAAGGCTAAGGTGGACAGGAAATGGGATGGGCTGGCTATTACGCATATCCTGTCACGTGGTCAGAGTGCACAATAGACTAGGGACCCACCTTGGGAGGGTCCCGAGCTGTGGTGGCTCGAGTTATCTCTCTGAACAAAGATAAAGCCGAAGATATCGTAAGCCAAGGAATAATTCACACGGGATGGGCCCAACGTGGAGAAAAGATAGTCGGGCCAAACACAGTTGAATGTTTGAACCATCCCCGGTCAAGGGCAGATTAGCGACAAGTGGCCCTTGTTGAAAGCTTGACTAGACAAGTGTTAGCCTAAGAAAGCTCAAGATGACGTCGAAGTCTGGCGAGAGGTATTGGGGGGGGGGGGGGTGGTTATAGGGCCTTTTGTTGTGGGTGTGCCAAATTTACGTGAATAAACTGGAACACTAAAATAAATTAATTAAATCCCTTTTATCGAGTGATACCATAAGTGGGCGTAATTCATTTTTGTCATACCTCCCACCTTCCACTTATTTATCTAAGCGATCTAAATAATGATCTCGCCGTGACAGGTGTGTCTTACATTTTAATACTATTTATCCCTTCATGGGACTCCTCCATCATTATTGTTATCTCCCCTAATGAGAGGCAATATTTATTTTATTAACTCCTCTAGATATTTGTGAAAATAATTTATAGTTTCTGTACATCAAGCAGGTCAAATCACTATTTGTTATCTTCCTTATGGAAATTCAGCATTATTATTATTGTTGTCTCCCCTGATGGGATGCAATATCTATTTGATTTACTCCCCTTACTATTTGTGAAACTAGTTTATGGTTTCTTTATAACTTTCTGAAGATGTCCTTCACGGAAAGGCATCTACCTCCCAGTGTCATCATTACGGCTAAGCCTATCTACACATCTAATTGCAGCTTTTATCTATAGGCAACTCCTACTTGAAGCCCTATCTAATTAACGCTGTTACCAGTCTGCTTACACCAGATCTGAAGATACCAGCCTTACCTAATAATCACAGAGTCCGACCAACAACCGCTAGCCAGAGACCCAACACTGCTGCTAAAAATCGTTGGACTTCCCTATCCGCAGACAGCGTCTGCATCAGCCATACTAGACTCACCAGAGCAGCACAGGACCTAAAGCTAAGCAACCAGCCTAATGACACTCAGACCACTTGGTTCTCATATCTTATGATGATAGACTTGTTTATGTAAATAGTTAGATCCCATCCTAACACTGTACAGCATCTTACATTTTACTTATCTTTCTTTTCTTAATAAACTGTACATATATTTTACTTAAATAGTATTTGTTGCTTGCATTCTAAACGCTGTGCCTGTAAGTCTTATGTGCAAGTATAGGCTCTCACAATATTAAAACCCCTTAGACACCTAAATGTCAACATCTTAACCTACTTTGTCACACCATCAACATATATGGTTAACCTAGATTTAGTGCGTAACAAACTTAATGAATAAGCAAATAAATAGGTTGAATATAGCCACTAAATGAGACTTTCGCCTCATGATGGATGTCGATCTGTTTTGTAGTCAACTGTAGAAGCTCGTCAGATCATGACAAGATTAATTAGCAAATGTTTGAGTTTTCTTGTTCGGGTGTATTCGATTTAGTTGATCAACAACACAAATAACAAACACCGACTATTAACTAGTGAAAGATGTGGTCAACTCTGAAGAACAGTTCATATAATATTTAATCCAATAAAAGAGATCCCAGTCAAAGTCTCTGTAAAATAAAACACGTCTTTACCCAAGAGAATCCTATGGCTAACTTATTTTCTATCTTAAACCCAAATATCCCAGACATCACTATTGTTGTTTCATATAGGTCTTCTATGGTGAGTCTCTAACTAACTTATAATATAAACAACCTTGCTTTGACTAATTTAAAGCTTGAAATTTCTAATATTGTCAGACTGCAGGAGGCACAGGATTCCCATTAGTACATTTGGCTATAATAATGTTTACATTAAAAATAAAACTAAATTTACAATTAAACCTTATAAGAGTAGGCCTTAATATATAATAAATTAAAAGAGGACTATTATGATTTGAAAGGAGTCTTGACTATGAGATTAAATTTTGTATGAAATCACTGCAAATTAGTTGACATAATTTTTTTTATTTTTTTTTTTGTATAATGAAAATATTGGCAAAGCTTTCCATTCCGAAAATTAGGGCTTAGTTCAGTGTTTCACATAACTGCGCAAACCTAGCTGCGACTTGCATATTATCCCGCATTGTGTGTAGACAAAGCCGTTATCTGCTGGCGGTCTATCTGTAACTCCGTACTCCTCTAAGCTTGCCAATGAAAAAAGCATTTTGCTTGCGGACGTCTTCCATTATTGCGTCTCTATCGCCGTGGTAAATATCAAACGAAATAAGCAGGAGGTAATCCTCAAACACAAACGAAATAACGAGCAAGCAATAGAGTAAGTCGACAATTGATTCAACTATAAACCACGTTCAATAATCATGAAAAGGGATCCGTCTGTGTCTTTCTGTAGCCCTCATTCAAAATAATCGTCTTGTTCTTAGCGTCTCATATATCGTTCTCATTTGTCTCTTTTCGTTCACCCTCTCTCGCGTATGCTGTTTATATATCATGAACTGTTGTCATATGCTTCCTTCCAGATTTGCTTTAACTCCAGTACTTTTTCATCTTCTCCTGTTTCAATGTCGTTTGTTATAAAACTCTCCTTAAAGACTTGTATCTCATCCCGTGGTTTTCGTCCATACACTAGTTCACTTGGGAGAATTGTGTAGCTTCGTGTACATTATTCCTGTGTGCAAATAGTACGAAATTGATGTACCGATCCCAATTATTCTGGCTGTTTTGGACGATTTTGGCCAGTGCCCTTTTTAGATCCCCGTTGAAACGCTTGCAGGTCCCATTCCCATTTGCATGGTAAACCGATGACGTCATATGCCGCATGCCTGATTGCTCCATCCACTTCCTAAATTGCTCCGACCGGAACTGACATGCGTTGTCCGTCAGCAATACCTTCGGCATCCCATACCTGGTTATCCACTTTTGCGTTACGCCATTAATGATGTTCTCCGTATCTATGTTCGACAATGCCACCGCTTCCGGGTACCTACTGAAGATGTCAATTATCGTTAGCATGTATCTGCTATTACTTTCCGTTTTTGTCAATGGACCAATGATGTCGATGGCTATCTTCTGGAAAGGCTCTTTTGGTTAGTCCATGGACTGCAACGGTGCTTTACCCAACCATTCCTTAGCTTCTTTCTTTTGACATATGTCGCATGAGCCTATGTACTTGGCAATAGAGGTTTTCATATTCGGCCAAAAGAAATGCCTGGACAGGTTTTTGAAACACTTCTTTGTCCCACTATGTGCCGCCATGTTATCGTCGTGTACAATCACAAGTGCGTCTTGCCAATACTTCTGGGGAAGTACCAACTGTTTCACTTTCGTCCCATTCATCATTGTTTGTCGAAACAGTTAGTCATTTTCAAACAGGAACTTTTCCATTGGATTATTATTCTTCTTATCTTCCATTCTGGCATATATCTTTCCCACTATGTTATCCACCTTTTGCTCCTTTGCAAACTTGGGTATTTTCTTTGTTTCTTCCAAATCCTCCTGCCCTTCTTTAATTGACACATTTTCTTCCATTTCTCCTAGTTGTTTTTTTAGTCCATTTTCCCCTGGTTGCTCCATTGTCTCCGTCGGTCCACTCTCTATGCTATTTTCCTGGTCTTCTTTCAGTAGATTCTGCGCTCTTGTCACTACCATGTTACTCTCGTATTGCGTGGTTTGTTCTCTCATACAGCTAGCTCCTCTGCTTTGTACTCTTTCACTCCTGGTATCCAATTAACATGGCTTGGCGCATCTCGGGCATGGCGACTCCCTCGCAATATCCCGTGTAGATTGGCGTCTCAATGAAGACCTTAAATACTTCAAATTCTTTAACGCTTTTGTCCGCAAACTCCACCTTCCTCCGGTACCCTCTATAGTCTTGGGGATCAATAAAGTTGCTTCTTATAACGATCGTGTTACAGCCACTGTCGCGGACCGCCTGGACAGGCCGTTAATTTATGAGTCCTGGGTAAAATGTGAAATTATAGCTGTCCCCCTTCACAAAGTACACCCTGTCCACACATCTGGACTGATGCTCTCTGCTTTTATTTCTATTTTCCTGATTTCTGTTATTACTGCCATTATTGTAGCCACTTCGATTACTGTAGTTGTTTCTACCGTTTGCCCAGCTCTGTGACCTTCTGGAGCTCACTGTGATGTGCCCTCTCCCCTCCACACTAGTAACACGTCACTTCCTTAGCTCTTCCGCTATTACAACTCCCTGTGACGAGTTGTGGCTCTCACCCTCTTCTTCTGCCCCTGTCCTTGCTCTCCTGTGTATATCCCACCATATCAATATTTCTCTTGTCTTTGTTTGAAAGTGGGTTGCTTAAATATGCCTTTTTATATGTTCTCATAATTTCTGTCACTTCGTCCAGCACCTTTGGGTTCCTTTCTTTTACAAAGGACTGCAACTGGAGATCGCACTTGTCTGCGGATCTACCTGGCTGGATGGTGTGTTGTCATAGTACTTCTTCCTTAACATTGCCGCGTTGTGCCCGTATGCGTTTAGCAATTCCTTCTTGAGCACCTGATAGCTGTTTTGTATTGAGTGGTCGTGATTTTGGCATATCGTGAGGGCTTTCCCGTGTACGAAGTCCAGAAAGATTTCGGACCACTCCTTCTCCAGGAAGTTAAATTAAGCTAGCTTTATTTCAAACCGTTTTAAATAGTCGCCTATATCATCCTTGTCTTCCACAACGGTTGGATTTTTTTTTATCCACGCGGCGCTAATATGATTTTCTGTGTTGGCACTGTTGTAGCTGTTACCTTCGGTAGGAACACTCACGCCAGCATCTATCCTCATCTGTTCTACTTGAATCCTTACTTTCCTGTCCACCTCCTCCTTTTTCGCTCTCTCCACACGTTCCGTCTCTCTAACCTTTTCTCTCTCCAACTTCTCTGCCTCTCTAACTCGTTCCCGCTCTCTGCGATCTGCTACTTCTTTTTCCTTTTCTCTGGCCTTTTCTGCATCTCTGACTTTTTCTCTTTCTAGGCACTCAGCTTCCCTAATTCTATCTTGGCTTCATGAATCAACTTTTTCCTAAATTCTTCTAGGTCGTAACCTGAAGGAGTTGCCATATTAACCTTTTATGTACCTTTACCTAACTTATTCACTAGCTTAGGGTACCTCTTGTAAAACAGATACTAGCTTCACTATGTTATATGAATACAGGAGGTAAATTGTAAAAACTCAAAACACCAACAAAGGCCGAACAATAAATAAAAAGAAGACGCTTTCCTTAAAGTGAAATTAAGGAATAAGATCTATACACGGCTAGATACAGACGACATTGGACAGAACCCTTCTTGAGTATTAAAAGTATTTCTTGTTAATACTAGCGTCATCTATCTACTTATTGTTCGGCCTTCGTTGGTGTTTTGAGTTTTTACAGTTTACCTCCTGTATAGTGCATTTGTTATTTGTTGGATTCAACACCGCGAACAGACACCCAACACCATGCATAACAATTAATAAATATATGACATTCTGTTCAAATTTGTCTTCTCAGGATGTGTTATTCTTAGAGATGCGTTTTTGGATTTTTTTAGTAGAAAAAATACGCAAAGGGGGCGGTAGGCCAAAAAAGGTTGAAGACCACTGATCTAGATTATTTAGGGTGTTTTTATTTTTTTTTAAATTATTCATTTTATAGTACACATATTTAAAAAGTATAATAAATTGTTGACCTTTTGAAGAGACATGTGACTGTTGCAAAGACATCAGTAAAGACGAATTCAAAACTATCATCAATATTGCAAGTTTGACAATTATCTTGTATCTTAATTAAGGGGAAAAAAACTGACCAATGATTAGAAATATTCAAGCCATGCTCTTCTTTAAAAAAAAAGAAATATTGCAACAAATTGACAACAGATATGAAAAGAAATAATCACAGATTTGTAATGATATAAGCCACTATTAGATTCTAAACAAGATAAGCATAAAAAAAAAAACTTTTTAAAAATACATTACCTCCATTATACAACTTAAAATATGGGCCTAATTAAAATTTTTTTTTTTTAAATTCTGGTTGTTCGAAACAGTTGATTTTAATCCCATCAGATGCGTGAACGTACTTTGATGTGTATTTACCAATTCAACCAACGAGAATTCGTATTTGTGTGATTATTTATTACACATATATACACACTTATATTACCATCATGTGGGCGTCTTTATCTAATACTAGACCTAGACTTCTAATTTAGCAATGTTAATATCTAGTCTACATCTAGATCTTCTTTTAGATCTATAATCTGGATGTAATCTATATTTAGATTTACGTAACAATGTTAGTAAAATTATATATTTTGTTAATAAAATAGAAGAAACTTTCATTGTAGGTCTACTCGTATAATTTTGGAACACTATGACTAATTAAACTATGTTTTTGTTTCTTAGTAACATCAAATTTACATTTATTTATTTCTTACTTTGACAAATTATAAACTCACAAAAGAATATCCCCCAACAGTAAAACGAGTTTGTAATTTTAGCCTCAGCGAAAAAATCCTGTTCATTTTTTTTTTTAGAAAAATCGTTAGAACCGTTTTTGAGCTCAGCTGTTTTGGTTCCTGAATACTGATTTTTTGCTGGATCTAGGTTACTGTATCTAGGTTCCATGAATAGAGATATTATAAAATATGTGTGACTTGCACATGCAGTTTTTATGCTAACCATATTAAATTAAAACTCGATAATAGATTAAATGCGTTTTACTTTGAAAAGGCAATTTAAAAAACTTGTTAGACATTATATTTTTTATTCCTAAAAAGAAGGAGAATAACCTAGTCTTTACCGAGCAAGGAATGGAGATACTTTTATTAATCACATCGTTTTAATGTACGTCATAGGAAAATATCCATTTTCTTATAGTTATTTCTGAAATTCATCTGAAATTTCTGAAATTCATCAAACAAAATACTCAGAAAACTCAGTAATCGAGTGACGAAACGAGAATTTTTTTTTTATAATTACGTTTGCTGACTCTTTCAGAAGAAAGTTAGTTATTTACATTTCAGAACAGAGTATTTAATTAACCTATGGCGTTAAATTATTTTCATCTAGAAAAAAAATTAGTTTATTTATAAACGAAATAAATTAACCTATTACCGATAATGTAATTTTTACGAATTATTCTAATGAAAATTTAAATACAACATAGCTCAGAAAATTTCAGACGATACCATAGTTTGTTTTTTTTTAATTCCGGGACAAATCTATTACAGTTACTGAGATATTTTTTTCCACGAATTAGGAATGAAATTAAATTTAATATAATTTTAAACAACCATATAGCTTTAATGTTGTTGTTTTTTTTAAATCTTGGTTACAATTTGTTTGTAAAAAATTAGATTCTAGTGAAGTTTCGCAACAAATTAAATGTATCAAAGTTAGAAGAGTGATTGAAATTAATCATTTGGCGTAAATTTGATTTTCATTAGAAGTGATGAACAACTTATTATTGATAAGGAGATTTTTAGGCAATGTAGTCAGAAAGAGATTTTTAACAATGATATAGAGTTAATAATTTTTATACAAACATCCTGATATCGATAATACGTTTTGATTTGTGACCCTTTTGGCAAGTAAAATCAAATGCAGCGTGATATTAAAGATGAAATTATCTACATATTGGTAGTAAAATTAAATATAAAATAAGTCAGAAGATCGTTCTCAATCTATCATTTAACTGTCTTTTAATAAAAAAAATAATTTTGTACAGCATATTACAGATATTAAGATTTTAATTTTTTTTTTTTTTTTAAAGTGAGATAGAATTTCTTTTGTGTGTGTATGTGCTATAGACATGGCATGCAAACAAATGGACAGACAAATCACATACAAATTATAGCGGCCTTTACACTTACGTGGCCGCTAAAAATAATCTCTGACTATTTAAAACGTTTTGTAACTAATGTAGTAGTCATAAGTGGTCGATAATCCGAGCGGAGAGCCACTGCGTTCAATGCGTTGCATTGAAAGTTGACTTAAAACTTCTTAACTAAATTGACATGCAAAATGCACAATTAGCTTAGTATAAACACAATTTTCTGTTCACTTTTAGTTCCATGTTAATCGGAAACACACAATTAATTAATATTCATTTTTTTTTTCTTCATATTTTACAAATATATTTGAATGAATGTCATACAAGATATCTTTCTTTGCTAACATAATACTCTTTCTCAGATTAATGTAATTTTTTATAAGTAGTTTAGTTATTTAAAAAAAATGGTTTGCATATTAAAAAAACTAAACAGTCGCTTTTAGAAAATAACATGTAGCAAGCAAGCAAGTTTTAATTACTTTTATAGTTTGTGAAATCTGAGTGTTGAAGTCTGACGTGAAAACATATCAACCTGACAAAACTAGCTTGCATGAACTTCTAAACATTGCTAATTGGACTGATTTTTCAAATTGTGCCATTTTCTTGAAATTATATATAAATATATATATATATATATATATATATATATATATATAT
>JADKLZ010003886.1:25663570-25710280 GCA_021533235.1 Biomphalaria straminea
ATTGGTCTTGTCTTAGATTAGGAGAGATAGCTGCAGACATTGAGACTGAAATGTTATGATATAAGAACAAATGTACTATATGGTGATACTCCTAATCATACATCAAACAGACACATCTTTAGTAGAGTACGAGAACTTTAATCTTGAGTTCACAAATATCAATATGTCACTAATAACCTCGTTTATATTACTCCATTTTGTTTATCCTTCCCTATTTTTCTCTTTCAACACGCAACGTCGCCAGTTCAAACTATGCGGTGCACTAAAACGTCGCAAAAGGGTCTAATTTTGCAAAAGGAAATTTGAAGAATTTATGAAATGTGAATTAAATTGGAGCATGACTCTCTACCTTTACAAAATTTAATGGATTAAGAATAAAAAAAAAAAGAACTAAAGAACGTTACAACGACAGTTTGTGTAGAAACCCAAACTCAAAATCAGCCTTCAATATTTTCAACAAGGCAGGGTTACAACAATATGTTAAAAAATCACCCAGACATTTCTTTCTACCCCCTTCCTCTTTAATTTTCCCAAACTGGTCCAGAAAAGTGATAGGACCTCAGAGCATTGACACACCTAAAAGCATGAAATATAGCTAAACAAAACAATTGGTAAAAATATTTATAATCACAAAGATTTTTTTGATCCATGGTTAGTCTAGCTCTATTACAAATTTAATTACATGTCTGATCTAAACAAATTGATTGTTTTTTTTGTTTTTTCATGTCATTTTTTATTCTTCTAATATATAATCGTAATTATAATTGCGATCTTTTATTCTCAGATTTTTTTTCTATTATTCAGATAAAAAGCAAAACATAATTTAAAATTAATCTATTGGTGTATACTTAAAGTTTTTACACATTTCGAAAAAAGGTTATCAATCTAAACTTGGAATAATTTAGATAAGATTCACGAAAAGAGGCTAGATAAACTATCAACAGACTGAAAGCAACATTCAATTTATAATAATGAATTAGTTGTAACATTGTAATATAGATCTAGACATTTGGAAATCAAAATCTAAACTTTTAATCTAGATTTATATCTAGAAATTTAAATTCTTGATCTTGATCATTTTAAACTGGACCTAAAGATTCTAGATCTTAAGTCAACAAATGATTTTAAATAGAATATAAATATAGTTGTTACGTGCGCATGTTAGTTAATCAAAGTTATTGTTGACATATTAAATATTGTACCTCAATATTAAAGCCATTATAATCTTCCATCTATGAGTTCGTTATTGCCTTAGTAAAAGTCTCATCAGCTCGTAACAAGTGGCGCCCAACGTAAAGGTAAAACCCATAAAACCCAAGTATTCTTCTATAAATAATTGTTCTCCTGTCAACAGACAGTAGAGATATTAAAACCTAGATCTAGAGAGAGGATATTATTTGGTTTTGATAAAAGACAATGGCGGACAAGGCTGAGGTAATAGCGTTGAAGGAGGAGGGGAGGTTGATGGATCTAGAAGGAGCAGAACTAAGAAAATACGTACAAGAAAGATTGATGGAGAGAGAAAGATTAACGATGGAAAGAGAACAAGAAAAAGTAAGGTTAGCAATGGACAGAGAAAGTGAAAAGGAAAAGATTGCAATTGAACGGGAAAAGAAAAACGAACTGATCGCCCTTGAACGGGAAAATAAAAGGAGGGACTAGCCAGGGAGGAAAAATGAGAAAATGAAAAGGTTACAATTGAACGGGAAAAGAAAAATGAATTGATCGCCATTGAAAGGGAAAAGAAGAATGAACTAGTTGCCATTGAAAGAGAGAGATTGGCATTGGAAAAAGAGACGGCGGAGAAAAGATTAAAAACGGACAAAGAAAAAGAGAGCGATAAAGGAAAAGGGGAAACTACAGGAAATAAACTGGCAAAGTATAAAGGGTCGATATTTGAAGAGGCTAAAATGGACATAGACATTTTTTGAAGAAATTTGAAATTGAAATGAGGGACCTAGAATACTGTGACAAAAATAAATTTCGCCCACTTATGGTATCACTCGATAAAAGGAATTTAATTAATTTATTTTAGTGGTCCATTTTATTCACGTAAATTTGGCACACATACAACAAAAGGCACTATTACCACCTTCCCCCACCATACCTCTCGCCAGACTTCGACGTCATCTTGGGCTTTCTTAGCTAACACTTGTCTAGTCAAGCTATCAACAAAGGCCACTTGTCGCTAATCTGCCCTTGACCCGGGATAGTTCAAACATTCAACTATGTTTAGCACAACTGTCTTATCTCCACTTTGGGCCCATCCTGTGTGAATTATTCCTTGGCTTACGATATCTTCGGCTTTATCTTTGTTCAAAGAAATAACTCGAGCCACCACAGGTCGTGCCCCTCCCAAGGTGGGTCCCTAGTCTATTGTGCACTCTGACCACGCGACAGGATATGCATAATAGCTAGCCCATCCCATTTCCTGTCCACCTTACCCTTTTTAACTAAACATAGCGAATAGTCTCATTCTCATTCTGAGGAGCTGAGAGAAAGGATACACTTCTCTGTTTTGAGCTTTACGAGCTTTCGCTTACTATATTCATTTCATATCTTTTCCTTACTATTGGATTGGTGGTACGTGCTTTTATATGGTTTGTGTTTAATGGCCTCTTACTATGTGTATTTATATATTTGTGCATTTATTTAGTGCATTATATTTGTGTACATATTTGTGTAATTCTTATCTTGGATTATGTAAGTAGTCACTTTATGTATCATATTTTATTATCATGACTTGTACGACTAAATAGTCAAAGTCATCCACTTTATCTGGACTAGAATTTACAACAATTCTTGCCACTTGTATTTAGCTCTTTAGCTATCATTATTTACCGTTGATAAATCATCGCTCAACACGAGCTCTCAATATATTATTATAGATTCCTTGACCGGGAACTATCATAATATTTATGTAACATATCATATTACCAAGTATATATTCAAGCTCATTCCGTGACAAGGAATGCCATAATTATTTATGTACTATATTTTATCGGCCTGTCGGCCAGACTTATTACTTAGGTAAAACCATATAAACATTATCTTATTTGTCTTATCCTATCATTATCTTATCTCGGTCTCGCCTTGATTTTCAATGGCGCACTGACCCTGCGCTCAGGATAGACTTGAATTATTTCCCTTTGTATTGAATTTTAACTTCTAGAGACTATTTCACTTGAACAGGCACTGTCTCAATTCAACCGTACTCTATTGTTCAGGCCACACGGCCAGACGTTAACAATGGCCACCTGGGCACTGACCATCAGCCATCTCTCCCCCCCTTCCCCTTTCATCTCGCTATCCAAGCGGCTCGTAATGATCTCACCGTGACAAGGTGCGTCTTACAATTTAACACTACTTGTAGTCTCCCCTGACGGAATACAATACTATGTATTGACTCCCTTTAATATTTGTGAAACTAAGTTATAGTTTCTTCATATCAAATATTATATAACTATGTGTTATCGCCCTTGTGGGACTTCACTATTGTTATTATTATTGTCTCCACTGATGAGATGTAATATTTTATTGGATTAACTCCCCCTTACTATTGTGAAACTAGATTATGGTTTCTATTTAAACATTCTGAAGATGTCCTTCACGGAAAGGCGTCTACCTCCCAGTGTCATCATTATGGCTAAGTCGTTCTACGAATCTCGTTGCAGCTTTTATTACGGCTACTCCTACTCGGAAGCCCCATCTTCGTAACGCTGTTGCCAGTATGCTGACACCAGATCTGAAGATACCAGCCTTACTCACTACTCACATGAGTCCGACCAACAACCGCTTGCCAGAAGACCCGTCCCTGCAGCTACGTATAGTTGGACTGTCCCGTGCGCTAGGATCGATCACGCCAGCCCACCCACAGACAACTCAGCATCAGCCACACCAGTCTCGTCAGAGCAGCATAGGACTTAAAGCTAAGCAACCAGCCTAATGACACTTAGACCACTTGGTTCTCATATCTCATGATGATAGTCCCATTTATGTAAATAATTAGGCCCCGCCCTTACACTGTACAGCACTTATTTTCATTCTTATTATTAAACTGTACATATATTTTACATAAAAGTATTTGTTGCCTGCATTTATAACGCTGTGCCTGTTAGTCAAGGTCCTCAAATTATCTAAACCCCCTAGACACCTAAACGGCCACCATCTTTGACCTACTTGTCACAAATACCCAGAAGACAAATGGTCATTCTTACTATCGAGGTCATTTGTAGCAGAGGTTCCATCAAAGATATGCATGAACCAGAGCAACTATAGCGTGGTGAAAGAACAGCTACTGCGAACGTATGGAAAAACAGAGGCGTATTACCGTGAACTATTTGTGAACTGTGAAACAAATGATGACCCATAGACTTTCCTCGACAGAATGAACAGTTATTTTGAAAACTGGACTGAAACCGCTAAAATAGAAAAGACTTTTGATAGTCTGAAGACTTTTCTAATGATAGACAAGGTTATTTACGAGTGCCAGAAGGAATTGAAAATATTTTTGTTGGAGAGGAAACCTAAGTCCATAGAAGACCTAGTAAAACTGATAAGGGCCTATAAGGTGGCACATCCCGATAAGAAACTATCCAGAGGCAGCGACATAGAAAAAATAGTTGCCTTTAACAGAACATACGAGACACAGAATAACTTTCACAGAACAAGGCAGACACAGGATAGTCAATATAGACGAAGTACATAAGAAAGACAAGATAACACAACGGACAATATCCATGAAACAAACAAGATAGAAAAGACTGTGAGAACGGTAGAGTAGATTAAGGTTTATCATTGTCATCTGATACTGGAACTTTGGAGATTTTTCAGGCATTCGTAGTGAACAAGACAGCCAAACCATCAGGGACACAGGAAGCACTATTATTGAAGTGAATAAGAAATTAGTAGAAGACTATGAATATACAGGCGATTCTAGAAATATTGTTATGTTTACTGGGAAGATTGCACAATTACCTATTGCTAGAGTTAGTATTGAAACACCGTATTTATCGGGACAGTGGAAGCTTGTGTTGTAGATCAAAGTGAGATAGATTTAATTATTGGGAACATTCATGGGGTTAAAATATGTTCAGAGGTGGATATAGAGATTTTGTATAAATATTATGAGATAAAAGCTACTTGGTGTAGAAATGGGGAGGTGGAAGAAAACATAAGATCTCAGAAATCATATGATATGGGTAGCAGAGATCTTGAAAAGATAGAATTGACAGATATGGTTGAAAGAAATGCAAATAAAAGGGACCATAATCAAAATAGAGTAAGGTAATCAGTGGAAAGGGGCAAGCAATATAAACCCATATACAGACATACAAACCCATTCATCTTATGCTTTGGTTGTGGAAGAAGGGGACATATTAGGAGACAGTGTCAACAGCTAAGCAGAGTTAAAGAATTAAGGGACAATAGTGGAGAGGTGTATACGGAAAGAGAGAGGGATAGTAGCGGTACAGCTGGACCATTCTGTAGTGGGAGCAAAAGGGGACAGCATTGCAGAGGTGGGAAACGGAAAGGATTGCTTGTAAATAATGTTAGAAAATTGACGATGATGGATAATAATTATGGTTCATATCTATACTGACCATGTACGTTTGTAATGTATTGGGTATCATTGTTGCATATAAGTGTAAGTAGTAGAAAGTAGATATATGTAGAGTTTGTACAATGTATGTTATTTTGTTGTAATTTGTTTGATTGTAATTATTATATTAAAATTCATCCATCAAGAATGGAATCATTATGATGATATTAAGAAGTAAACTATTTTATTGTGACATTTGGACACGGAGTGTAGTAGATGTTACATAGAATTGCCAAATTGTGAGGGTACACAACAATGATTAGTGAGCAGATATAGATTTGCATTGAATTATAGGCGGGGAGTGGTATTAAAGAAATCTGCATGATTATATATAGATATGCATAGATATATAGATGTGTCAATTGTTCATCATAACAATTATTATTGTGATGTTTACTGTCACAGTTGTTGAATATAAATGTCATATGTTATTGTGTATGATTTTGTTTCGTATTATATTATGGTTCTCTATGTTACAGAGTATTTAGATTTTTTCAAAACTTGGAATAGTCTGAGGATATATGTGGTGATTTGTATTTTGAGGGGTGTTACGTGCGCATGTTAGTGTACATTTGAAATGGTGCGAATGCGTGTTGAACGGGCTAGAGAAGATGGAATCAGAGAATGAAGTAGTGTAATCAAAGTTATTGTTGACATTAAATATTGTACCTCAAGATTAAAGCCATTATAATCTTCCATCTATGAGTTCGTTATTGCATAAGTAAAAGTCTCATCAGCTCATAACAATAGTTCTAGTGCTTAAGTTAACAATGATATTAATTAGAATATAAATCTATTTATAGTGTAAAAATTCTACATCTAGTGAAAAAAATCTACATCTAAAGTCAATTGCTAAGATCTAAATTTAGATAGTATATGTTTTTTTTTAATAAAAGAATCTACATCTAGTGAAAAAAAAATCTACATTTAAAGTCAATTGATACGATCTAAATTTAGATAGTATATGTTTTTTCAATAAGAGAAAGCTAATAACGTTTACTAAAACATTGAGGCACCGAGTTCTTACAGCATTTTATTTAATAATTTATTCCATATGGCATAAAAGGAAAAAATATAGTTTAGGGGTCATTTTTCTCCTGATGTGTATACCTCATTTCTCTTATCAGCCGTTGTGAGACATTGGGCGAAAAAGCTAAGCTTATAAATCGCATGTGAATATATGAATGAACTTTGTTTTAGATCAATTCCACTAATTATAGTTGCTTTCAAGAGATGATCTCACACATGACATGGGCTTTGTCATAATAATCGTAGATCAATACAATAAAGTTATTATTTGTAATCTTTATAATCATAAATATTTAAGTTGAATTCAAAATGTAACTATAGAATCAGTATAGATCTACTTCTAGAATAAATATCTAGGTTATAAATATAGAAGAAATGGAATCTAAGATAATCAGAATTTACTCTAGAATGTAACTCTAGGCAGTGTAGATCTAAAGCGGTGGTTCCCAAACATTTTTGTCTCGTAGACCACTTGACATGTTTTCTGGTTTTCCGTGGACCCCTGTTTAAGTTATATTGAATTTTTGAAAATTCATCAATTTCAAATTACACATTTTGTTTAAATAATTTCCAACCAGTGACATTAGAAGTGAAAAAAAGTAATTTAAAACTACATTTTAAGTTCATTTTATTATTTTTACAATAAATTTATTAACAAAATTAAAATTTAAACCCATTATGTAACAGTTATTATGTATCTTTAACTATCACTAAAAACATTGGAAACTTTTTGTTTTTAATGGTTTGCAAGCTCGACTTCCATTGCTACGGAGATTATTTTTCATATAGAGATGTGTTGTTTTAGTAAAAGGTTTCACAAAGAGCTGTTTTTTCTTGGATTTCTTGAGCCATAATAATTTGAATAAAAAAAATACATCATTACCAGATAAGGTTGACTCGGCCAGCTGTATAGAGAAATATATTGTTTGCAGATATATGTCGTTTGCAAAGATTTACATTAGAAGAAAGAAATATTTAGTTATATTCCAACAGAGCTCAAGAATTTATTGAACTCTTCAACAATACCATTGCCCTAACAGAGTTTTCATGGATTGTTCTCAGAAAGCCACCACAAACGAAGGAGCTGGAATACTCATTGAATGGACCAATGGAGAAAAAAAAATAAAATTAAGATCATTATAACTAATGAGCTTTATGACAACCACAGAGAAGAAAACAGGAGCACTGGAGCTAACGGCTATCAGGCTGGCGAATCTTTATATTTGAGCTACTTATTCCGTTTTTAGCTTCTCATAACTGCGTTGATAACAAATTGAAGATATTCCTGCAATCTAGATCTACTACTTTTTAGTTACTTAGTATATTAGTAACACCCAGGTACACTATCCGTAGTAGGGATACTACTACATGGATACACTATCAATGAAAGGTGCTCCATTTATTGCTACTGATATAGTAGTTACAGGGTTTGCTTTTTCTTCGAACGATTTCTTCAAAACATCAAATGTGTATTCAGCTTTATTGTCTATTATCAGTTTTCACACAAAAAAATTTGTCGTGAATTTCTTTATCCATAAATGTGCCCGAAAAATTCATTGCATGCACAACTCGGTTTATATAAAGACCTTTGAACTATTTGTTGCTTAGAAGAATTCTTAGCAAATACTAGATGCAGGTTGGTGTACAAAATAGTTTTAAAAAATTCAGCGGCTGGCTAAATCATTCATTTTTTTCGCCAATGTATGTCATTTTCAAAATTTTGCAAGATATTTTAAGACAAAGCAAACCATTATATTTTCATTAAAATTTGAAAGCAAATATTTGTCATTTGTAGATCTTTTCTCCACTTTATCATGGAGTGTTCAATAGTTTTTTAAAAATTATCAGGGAGGCTTTGTCTCCAACGATCCTCCAACTTAGATGGTTTCATTGTGTCATTACATAAAATGTTTTGAAATAAAAGACACATAGGCAATATAAGGTCGACGAGAAAGGAAAAAATATTAGAAAATTAACACCACCGTCTACTTTATATTTAGATTCAGCCATGTTAAATATTATTTATCTCTAGACCAAATTAAGGTATTTAAATGAGGTATTAAAATTTAAAATATGTTTTTCATTCCAAAGATACAATAAAACTTTATAGGCCTAGCTATAATAAACTATAAATAATGTATATTTGTATAATAAAATTTATTAATATAATAAGGGATTTTATTAATATGAGATTTATATTTAACTCAATTCCTTCTTAAATGAGATCCACTCTCGTGGACCCCATTAGCATGTCATGGACCCCCAATTCTATTTTTCACTTTCGTGGACCAATTGGAGGTCCTCGTGGACCCTGGGGGTCCATATGGACCACTTTGGGAATCACTGATCTAGAGCCTTAGACTTGTCTTGATTTTTGTCTAGATTTAAATCTAGTATACTATATTGATCTATATATAGAAAATGGCGTTAAGGAGTGCTGTGTACTTGCTCCTAACTTTTCGCTTTATATAATGTTTCCATCGTGTACCAAAGTTTGAGAACCACTGAATTATTATAATGAGAGCTTTCAAACCAATGAAATATGTAAACATAGAAACATAGAAAGACAAACAAAACGAAGAGTTGATTTTAAGCGCTTTAGAAACTTTGACAATAAACACAATGACAGTTCGTTGCTTGAATTTCTTTGAAGACCTTTCCGACAATAAAATAAAGATAAGTAGCAATTTTCCATCATAATAGTTATTGCTTTAAGAACAATAACTTAAATCACGAAACCTTGCAAGCTCATTTGAGACTTATTGTAATCACATATACTTTTTTGACATTAAAAGAATAGATTGTGATGGTGCGTTCTTCCTTTTCGTGACATCATTCTTAAAGATAGTTTATAGACTTATCAAAGATATTTTTAGACATAAAAGAAAAGCTCTTACAGAACTAATCCGCCAATGGCATAGATTATTGAACAACTAGTCGCTTTCAATCGTAAACTAGATACTGGGACAATTGGTTTAGTCATATATAAAACCCTAAAAAACAACAACAAATATAGCAGTATCTATCAATATCATTAAATTTATTTTCTTTTTAATATCAAAATTAAGAAACTATCACTATCTTATTGGCTTTTGCATTATCATTTCATTCATTAATGTTTTTTTTCTTCTTAGAAACAATAAATAATTGTGCAAAGATTTATCTTGATCCTAGAATGGGAAGTGGGAGAAATAACGTGTTCCAAAGTTTCTACCAGACAAAGTTGATATAAACCTGCTCGCTGATGATGTCGCACTCATATGCCATTCACAAGAAGGATTGCAGAGGCTTGTGAATTCTCTGGCAGCTGCTTTTCAAGAGTTTAGTCTCTCCAAGACTGAAATCCTATCACCATATACATAAATGAATAAGTACTGGCCGATTAAAGATTTTCATGAAATGAAAATTAGTAAATTGCAGCATTTCTGAGCAGTATAAAAGTAAAGTATTCATATCTAATTCAGCCATAACATATAGATCCATATATTTTAAATTAGGAGGCAGTGTAGTTTTGTTTAATCTCTAAAACTGAAGATCCTGCAACTTTTCAGAATTCGAAATCCGAATACAATAGATATACACGTTTTCAAGTTACATGAAGTTATTTCCTTTTCCAGTCTATATTTATTTATGTCTATGCCTGACACAAGGGGGCGCGGTGGTCGAATGGTTAAGCGCTCGGCTTCCGAACCTGATGTCCTGGGTTCGAATCCCGGTGAAGACTTGGATTATGAATTTCGGGATTTTTAGGGCGCCCCTGAGTCCACCCAACTCTAATGGGTACCTGACTTTAGCTGGGGAAAGTAAAGGCGGTTGGTCGTTGTGCTGGCCACATAACATCCTGCTCGTTAACCGTCGGCCAAAGAAACAGATGACCTTAACATCATCTGCCCCATAGATCGCAAGGTCTGAAGGGGATACTTTACTTTTACTTTTATGCCTGACACAAGATGTCGCAGAAATACCCATGATACATATTGGAAAGCGCACACTTACGGTGGTGCAGGAATTCACATATATGGGAACAACAATATCTAGAAATCTAGATATAAACACTGAACTGACAAAAAGAATAGGAAAGGCTTCTACAGCAATGGCGAAACTCTTCAAACGGGTTTTGGAAAATACCAAATTGACCACGGCATCAAAAATCCTAGTCTGCAATGTCTGCGTACTGAGCACACTTCTTTATGGCAGTAAGTTGGGCAACTTACAAGAACACAGATTATATAGACTTTACCTACGCTGCCTGCGACGTATAATGTGCAACTCCTGGAGGGATCGTGCCACGAACCAGTAAGTTTTGACACGGGCCAACATGCACAGCGTCTATGCACTCCTGCAACCGAGAAGACTACGCTGGCTCAGTCATGTCACTCGCATGCCAAATGGAAGAATCCCTAAAGACGTCCGATACGCTGAGCTTGCTGAGGGAGCCAGACCCAAGGGCACGGTCCAAAATTAGCCTACTGAGATGTCTGCAAGACATGAGAGTCATGGGCATCGACCAAAGTATGTTTGGGGAGTTCGGACAGCATGGACACAGACTTACGTGATGGTACGAACTTTGAAGAGTGCGAAAGAAACGAAGCTGCGTCAGTCAAGAGAAAATAAATTGCTTTGTCAGTTAGCCATAGGACAGATGAATAATATACATGCACGAACTGTGACAATATCTGCCGCTTGAAAATCGTCTTGATCAGTCACTCTAGATTCTGCCCCATCTTAAGATATGACCAAAGGTAGTCACTAACCTGGGCGCATCCATTGTCAGCCGAGACAGAAGGAGCCATATATTTCCTTATTCTATATCAAACAAAAAATTAAGTACCAATAATTAATAAAGTATTTTTGTTCATTGCTTCATGTTTTGTTAGGTACAAGAAATAAACTTGTTTAACTCTTTGATACCGAAATTATTTTCCACGTTTGGACGAAATTTATAGCTTTATATCTGGATAGAATCAACGATGTGAGCGTCGTTGCGGGGTCAAAGAGTTAAAGTATCAGCATGATCAGAGTATGTGTGAGGGAGAAATAGCGTTAACACTTACGTAAAGGCCCAACACATTTAGACATAACTGTAAATACTGAAGCATTAGTTTCCCTTGTTGCTATTAAACAAAATTATGAATTATCTGTAATTAATTGTCTGGTAACTTTTTCTTATTGATTCATGTGTGTATATGAAAAATTGGGTGAAGTTTTAGCTTGATCCAACAATCGATGTGGGAGAAAATGATCTAAAACGTATAGCTTGCTTTTAATTTTGGAGATTTCAGTATCTAAATCTATATGTTTTTAACACAACATATACAAGACACTTGACCGAATACAGTAATAAACTGTATCCATATATCATTACATAGGAGTGTTTAAATTATTATGTGAGATCAGAGTTCAACACAAGACACAGAAATAACTTTGTTAAAGAGAAAACCCAATTATTTCTCAACAGATTGATATAATATTTTTTTCTTCAAAAAGGCAGTGTTTCGGGAATGTCAATAATGTGAATAAAAATAATCAGTCATCACAATTGAAGATGCCGTGGGCTTTAAAAATTTAAAACCATTTTGTTTGGAAGCACAAAGAAAATATTCTCAAAAGTCAATGACAGTTGACACTCATTTTCAGCGCCTACGTTTTTGTGACACAAAGACCCATTGTTAACATACTTATTGTTCAAAGAGCAATAGTGTTCATAGTTGAGGATCAAAATTACAATCCTTTTAGACAAAAGGGATGTGGAAATAAGATATTGTAAACAGATTCAGGAACACGCAGTTAATTGTTCACTATAGATGTTTATGACATTGAAACAATGGCACAGTAAAGAATTGTATACATGTGAAATCAACCAAAAATATAGAAATAACAGGACTGACAAAATCATTCTACGAGATCATGTACACATGTAATTTAATAACTTTATGAAAGACGGTCAATGTTGTTCTTTTTTTTTTCATTATTTGTTTGGCATCGCAGGCAAAGAAGCAAATATTGACATTTTTCTTTACGAAAATAAAAAAAAAATCATTTCAGCCAGTTACTATTAGTCTAGAGTGTAGAGGAGCATTTGTATTAATCAGTTATGACAATAGTCTCTGAGGCAAGTTAGTCATAGCCTCTATGTAAAACACAATCATCTAATAAAAATTGGCAAATTCATTGTTCAGCATTGATATAATACACGATTTCAATGCAATACATTCCAACAAGTTAGTGCAAGAAGTCATAAAATGTTTAGATACTATCTACAAAACAATATAGATTATACCAACTTTTTCAAAGTTCTAACGTATTTCCGTCCACAGACATGACGTTAAACTGCTCTCCTCTTTTCCTAGCACATTTGGACTTCAAAAGTGCCCTACTCCTTTTCTATCATTGTGTCTGCCTCCCCTTACTCTCAGTCTGCCTTCAGTAACCATCACTATGTTTCTTTATCTTTTAAACCTCCCTACGTCTTAGACCTGTCCGTTTGCGTTGACGGCAACAGGAAAGGGGAGTTAAAGAGATCCTGGTATTTGAGTAGGTGTCTATCCGGAGATAAATCACCACAACACAATACTTTGGCTCCATGTTCCCCTAGACCTGAGGCCACTCTGGGTCAACCGGCTGGTCATGCTGAACTACCAGCATAGTTCTCCGGCCTATTCTGAAAGGCAGTGGCTGGAGAGTCAATTAGGGAGCTGCTTTGTCGGAACATGACCAAAACAAATAACTTGCCCCATATTTATGTCTGGGGAAGAGACGCCGCATAGAAGATAAAAAGGAGGAGGCAACAAAAAGCAGCGCTACTTGGCCATCATTTCTGTTTGTTAAGTTCACAGAGGTGGGGAAAAGCCTTACAAAGACGAGCCCTTTTCTCATCTACAAGGTACTTAAGTCAGTACTGGAAGAGCCCATGAGTGTATCAAAGCTGCATAGGTCATCACTTCTCCTAGAAGTCGATAGTAAGATAGACTCTGATGGGCCCTTTGGTGTCTGAACATTAGCAGAGGTGTAATCAGCTCTAGGGACCTGCTGGAATGCTCCAAAAAGGAAATAGTGGAGGGAATTGAAGGAGTCACCTATGCCCGGCGCATTACGAGGCGCAGTGATGGCGAGGAGGTCGAAACCGCCACTATTAACCTCACATTCGGAACTAGGACACCGCCAGTGTATGTGAAGTCAGGATACCTACAAGTTCCAGTGAGGCCCCACAAGAGGTGCTTTAAGTTCCAGGGTTCTGGACACAGCGCGGCAGTTTGCAAGAGGAACACTGTGTGTGCCAGATGTGCTGGAGAGGGCCATGAGGACAAGCGAATGCACAGACCATTTCAAATGCTGGCGAGTTTTTTACAAAGGCAAAGAGAGTCTAAGTGCTGTCGCGCAACTTTTTTTGCGCATTGTACCTTTTTGAGAAATCTATGATGATGTTAAAGAAGCAATTAACTGCGCGAGCCACTTGGATCGACCTGCATTGAATGTAAAACTTCCTTACACTATATTTTATTTGTAAAAGCTTTATGCTTTTTCTGACTATCTGATAAAATATATAATTTCCTATAATAAGAGAGCGTCACAGATTTTTTTTTGCTTTCAATAGTTTCATAAAATGCCACATTTTTTTCCAAAAATAGATTTTTCAGTACATTTTAGTCGCTTTTACTACAAGAATAGATCTATCTACATCTTGTTTATCTATAGGCCTACTGAGTAGATTATGAATAGACCTATCGGGTTTATCTTATATTATAGACTGTGGCGAGGATTTTAATATTTTAAAATGATTATGGCTTGTTTACTCTAGGGAAATAATTTAAAGTTTTTTTCCAGCTCACATAAAAAACTTCTGAACAGGCACACTACGAGCTAAAAATGAGAAGACAATGAACAAAATATGTGTTGAATATCTGTGGCATTTTACGTCTCGAGAGACGATCTTTTCCCCTTGCAAGTTCTTGTGTGACTAAATAGGCTGAACCTTTATACACTGCTGCGATCGCAGGTTGGGCATATGTAGTTACCAGGCGACGTAACATTTTCACCCTTTTTTCTGCTTTTGTTTCGTATGGCATCTGCAATCCAAGATCCCTCCTTTATGCTCTCTCTCTCTCTCTCCATGTGGATCTATCCAGTGTCACCTCTTCCCAGCTGCTAATGTCGATCTTAGAGAGCTTCATGCCCAGTTTGCATACATCCGCATAACGTAAAAGTGGGCGACCAGCGGCTCTGCTGCCTTCTATTAGATTGCCATACAGAATATCCTGTGGAAGTAGACCTACTGGCATTCTACGAACGTGGCCAAGCCAGCCAAGGCATCTGCTGCTGATAACAGAGCGGATCTCCAGGCAACCTGCTCTTTGTAGCACTTCCTCATTGATTATCTTATCTTGCCACCTTATTTCAAAGATCCACCTTAGGCATCGGAGGTGAAAGACATTCATCTTTTTTCATGCCATGAATACGTTGACTGTGACGGTTATCACACACTGACCCATCAGCAGATAAATCGGGAGCAGACACGCAACGAGACAGACAATACTTACATAGAAGAATAAAAGGGGGAGGGTTTGCATCTAACTCTAATCAATACTATATTAAATCATCACTCTTGCACTTAATGAGAGAATTTGTCACTTTGTCCTTGGTACTTAGCTGGTCGTCTAGCTTGGGTTGCAGCTGGTTTTATCCTGGCTGGGTTGGCGGTCTAACGGGTAGAGGGACGCCAATGATTTTGTTACGTTTCTCGCTCTCCTATCTCAGGATTTCCGTAAACACTGCTAAACACACAACACATCAACAACTACTAGAACCTGACAACAAGAGCTCCTAAATAATTTGGTACTTTAATACTGGTCCAATAAAACAGCCAATATGACACAATTGGCAACACAATAAAGTAGTACAACTAAACTATTACTCTGTACATCACCTTACATTACTCTACTGTCTCTATCTCTACTTGGACTCGTACACAACACTTGAGGACTCAACCAGGACTGACTTCATAGCCAGACTAACAGTCCCGGTCTCCTCCATGTCCTGTCTTGAACGGCCGCTTTCTTACACACTATGTCTCTGGTCTGCGCAGGCCTATGATCAGATAACCATAACAGTGGTCATATTTGCGTGCACAGTTCATGCCGGTACTGTTCTTTTACCCATCGACATAGTACACTAAACTGTTTCTCTGACCTGTGTCACAAATGTCCGCTGGTAACACACAGTTAACCCTTTCGCGCCGCCAATAGGCCGATAGGGTTATATCAATATAGTCCTTGTGGAGTCTCAATCCCAAGTTCGGATATCTGTAGTGGGCACAGTAGAAGGGTTGGCCGGCTACCGTGGGCACAAATGTACTCCGGGCAGAGCTGATCTGCCGTGGGCAGCGTCGGAGGCAGGAAAAGTCCAGGGAGTGGGCGGAGCTATGACGGTTCGCACTAAGTGTGGTCTATAGGGACGTCGTACCTAATAGCTGAAATGTGGGCCTGTCAATTAGGCAGGCAAGTTGAGCTGATATCGCCAAGTGGGTTGATGAGTAGTGATCTATAGCGCTGAAGAGCACTAAATCAATACGTGATACTCGTAGTAGATCCAAGTGAGCAGGCGATACTGATTAGTACCAAATAGGCAAGTTAGCCAGGTATTGCTCTAAGAGTAAGAATAAATGAAATAGTCCAGCCAGCAATAAAGAGAAATGAGCGAGCGAGAATAGTTTACGTTATAAATGTCGGAAGTAAGACCGGAAACAGGAAATGTGAGAGCCTAGAGATTATCTCTCACGTGGTTGACTCGAGACGAAATTCACACATTGGGAAAGTCATGAGGCGTGTTGACACGAATAATTGCTTTGATCAAAGAGAGAGAGACACGTGCTGGGGTAGGAGGAGTAATGAATTACATTCCTGCCCATATGGTATCAACTGAGAAGGTAGGACGTCCGGCACTTAAGGCGGCTACTAGTTTGATCTTTTCCCCGGTCAAGGGGAGATAAGAGAAAAGTGGTGGCCTAGCTCTAGACAATGTAGCGGGCTTAGTCTAGCAAGAAGAGAAAAAAAGGTGGGACTTGTGATGAAAGAGGGCATAGAGAGGAGAAATGATTAAAATAAAAAAAAAATAATAATAGATAATGATTAATGTTGTGATAAATTTGAGCAAATATGTCAGCAAGCTTTTGACTTGTCACATTGACCACGTTTTAGTTCCGTATAGAAAAGTGTTCAATACACAGGTCCGGTAGATTACAGCTTTAGTACTGTTAGTCAGCAATATTTTGTCCCAGACTCTTTTCTGAAACCGTGACATGATCGCCATTGCCTTGGCTAACCTGTTGTTGATGTCGTTATCCAGTAGAGTGTTGTTGGATATGATGAAGCCAAGGTAACAAAAGTGATCTAAAATCTCTAGAGGTTGGCCATTAATGCTTATTTGAGGTGTAGCATTTGTGTTTTGTACAAGTATCTTAGTCTTGCTCTGACTGATGTTTAAGCCGAACTTCTGGCAAGCAGCAGATAGTTAGTCAACTAGGGACTGTGGCTGGGTATCAGAATCAGCCACAATATATCATCATCAGCATACAGGAGTTCCCTGATGAGTAACTTCCTAACCTTGGTTTCAGCCCGCAGCCTTGAAACATTGAATAGTTTTCCAGAGGATCTTGTATGGAGAAACACCTTCGTTTATGTCGTTGTATGCATAATGCAGTAGACAGGAGAAGAATATACCAAACAGAGTAGGCGCGAGCACACATCCCTGCTTGACATCACTGCAAACCTCAAAGGTGCTGGTTGGGCTCATTGAGTTTGACAGTCTTCCTCATGGAAGCACTCAATGAACCTCAGTAGTTTGGGAGGGCAACCTATTTTTCGTAGGAGTTTGAAAAGGCCACTTCTGCTGACCATATCAAAGGCTTAGGTCAAATCAATAAAAACGATGGAAAGAGGTCTGTCTCTCTCTCTCTCTGAATTTCTCCTGCAGAGTCGCAGAGAAGATATCATGCCTCTAGTGGATCTACCACTCATGAATCCACACTGAGACTCGGGGTACATTCTCGAAACTATCACTTGCAGCCTGGATAATGCCACTCTAGGAAAGATTTTGCCCACTTACAGAGGAGAGAGATATCCCTATAGTGGTTGCAGTCACTCCGATCTTCCTTGTTCTTGTATATTGTGACAATAGTAGCGTCACGCATGTCTTGAGGGACATGACATGTTTCCCAACAACGGCAGAGGAAAATATAAAATTCTGGGAGCAGGAGTGACTCGTTGACTTTAACTATTTCCACTGGGATACCATCACTTCCTGGAAACAGTCTCGTTGTTCATTGAGATGATTCTCTTTGGCAATGAAAGAGTAGCTCTCATGAACTGTGTGTAACGAATACATTTTTCTCTGGCAAGGAACGCCACAAAGTCTCTTGGCAACACCCACGCTCAAAAAGGTGGCACTAGCTTGACCTCTGCATCACCCGTAGGACGGATCTGAAAAGTGTCATCCACACCCGCTCATACCATAGTGCAACTCAGACCATTCACTAGTGCTAAGCAAGATCAAACTACTTCTCAAGAAGGCCTATACTTCCACTCAACCTAGAACTAGACAAATTAACGTCAACCATGTAGGTGACCCAGAGAAGGCTGCACTCTTTGGCTAGCTCATGAACAGTCCAATTCCCTCGCTAAGTGACGAAGAAGACATCTCTATCAGATGGGAGAAAGGTGTAAGAGGTGTAATCTACAGTTCGGCAATCACCGCCTTTGGGCCTCAAAACACAAAAATGTAGTCTGGTTTTAGGCGAATCTAGCACGTATGGAACCTTGCATTGAGAAAAAGCGATCTGCACACCTCGCTCACAAGACAAAGCCTAGTCCCAAATCTTTGCAGGCCTTCAAAAGTGCTAATAAAGAGGCGAAAAAAATAGCTAGACAATGTGCTAATAACTTTTGGAGGGATACCTGTAACAAAATTCAAGAAAGTCTCTACTCAGGATATAGCAAAGCCCAGCGGCCCTGGGTTCAAAAGTGTCTAAGCCTGCCCCCCCCCTTTCTATCCAAATCTGGAGAAAAGATTACAGATCAAACCAAGCAGCTAGAACTATGGACAGAACACTACCTCGATGTCCATGCCACACAGAATACAGTAGACGATGTCACTCTGGCTTCTCTACCAGATCTTCCAATATAGTAATGCTTAGATGAGCTTCCGATCCTTAGTGACCCCAAAAAAGCAATTAACTGCATGAAAAATAGAAAATCTCAAGGAAGTGATTGTGTTGAATATAAAGCTGATTTAATTTAACAACAACAAAAAAGTATTAGTTTGGGTAGTAGATTAATAATTATTTTAATGGATTAATTTAATCATCGATTGCGTAAGGAGTAGTGGATAAGTGTTTCTATTTTTGTTTCTTATCTTTTGGTTGGTCGGCCGCTGGACTCATCTGGTAGATATAGGAAAAACTCGGAGCTGATCTTGTTATAGAGAGATGAGGTTTGACTCGAAGATGTGGACGTCTGCAGCAAAAGGTGGGAAGGATATTCTAAAGTGCCGTCGGCAGTGGGCAGGAGGTTTTGGGCAATGGACAGCTGGAGCCTAAGACTGGGCAGCTTATACTGTACAGTAGGCTCTGAACAATGGGCTAGTCTCTGGGCACTTGACCATAGGCAATGGATTGTGATCACTGGGTTTGCAGTGGGCACTATAGAGATTCCTTTTCGTTGACAGAAGGAGGAGGGAGTTATGGCGTCGTGGGCTCAAGTTTGGTGACGCTGCAGATTCAGTCTGGCAGCGAGTAGACTGTGCAGATCAAGTGTTGATTGCAAGTCTATTGTAAGTATTATTGCACCACCAATAACAATCAGGCTGAAAAGAAAGAAGCACTTAGAAACTTCCTCATGGAAATAGGTAGGAACTCTCATATGCTATGCAATCAATAAGACTGTACATGTGAGGCTCATTCCGTTTAATTTATGCATTTAACAAAACGCAAAGCAAGGGGAATAACTACATTAAGCAAAACGCAAGACTAATCAAATATAAGCCATGATATTAAGATCACACAAGTAAACCACATGGTGAAACTTGGGACTTACATATTACATTCAACCATAATAAAAATTAAAGGGAAATAAATAGTGGACATATGACATGACTGGATTAGAAAACGTCATACAGGTGAGCAAAATGTTGAAGTGTAAACAAAATATATGGTAATCAAACCAACATAAAGGAAGAGAGATACATATCTCTAGTGGGCAATAAAGATTATTTTTATTATTATTATTATTAAATAATTCATATATTATTAAAGCGTTGAATATGTAGATACAAAGGGAAGGGGGAATAATGTGATCATTGATCAAACCTTATTCACAACATAGCGATGTTGAATATAAGTAAAATAATGATGACTGTTAACGCCAGACACAGTCACGGTAAATCTAGATCCATAAAGACCATAAAGCTATTTATCAAAACTCTTACATAGATGTCTAGTTTCATTCTATTTAGAGTCTAGATCTCTAGACCAATAAATTTAAATTTAGCATGGGTCTATGTCATGGTCTAAAGTTCTTCAGCCGCCAACTCTTCTAATCAATATATATATAGATCTAGATTGTCTAGAAGTCTAGTAGAATCCTAGATCTAGAATGTTTGATCACTACTACTGTCACTACTTCAGTACCTGTTTTGAGTGTCTTGTCAACAAAAATAAACTATGATTTAACACTTAGTGAGATACAGACAAGTTACAAATATGTTGAAAAGTTGGTGACAAGTACGTATGACATGCTAAGCAAAAGGTTTGCCTAGAGGTCGGCCATTTCGGAAAGTATAAGTGTTTAAAGGAAAAACCAAATTTCTGGACTTCCAGTTACCAAGAAAAGAAGCTTAGGTTTCAAAGAGACAAGACTGACATATCAGCTAAGAGGAAATGATCAATTAAATTAAAAGCCACTTAAATTGTACTCCATTAAACAAGATAAAAAGAAACAGAAGTGGCTATTTAAGCCTTGATGATATATACTTATCTTTTATCTCATTCACTATTGTTTTTATTGTTAATATTATATAAAATACAAGATCTTAAATTAAGGAACATAAAGGTGGATTTTTAATCTGATGGAAAGTTATTTTCAAAGTCCTTTTTCATGTACAAATGTTTGTTTCAAATTTAATTTAATTTACTTTCTTTTTATTTCATTAATTTTATGTTTTTAGGTGTCATCAAAATTAACTTTTTTTAATGCCTTAAATTTGTTTTGGTCTCACCTTCCGATTTCATGCCCAAACATAATGACTTCTAAGACAATACTTTCATTCACGACAGTCCTTTCTATTCTCACTTCAAATAGAGGCTGTGCAACATATTAGTAGTAGCTGTAGTATTAGCAGACTTTAACAAATTTAGTGTGCCATAAACGAGGAAACTGGATGGAGCATTGCACCAAGCAAGAAATAGAACCAATGTATAAGGTCGCCTATGTAGTGACGGAAATAAAATAACGTTGGGCACAACACCAAGTAACAATGTTAGGAAACAGAGGAGCAAACATTATTTACCAACAAAGAAAAACAAAATGTAGGTATTCCGAATTCAGACAAGAGGGACGGTATCTTGATGACGTAGAGATAGACCAACAACATCTATAATTCCGGGCAAGGAGACCTAAAGGCCAGGTAGATCGTAATGGAGAGATATGCTTAAGCAGGTCAAGGCCACTAGGAGGGATGGATAAAATGTATTAATTTACAACTCCTTGTTAGGCATCTTTTAGAATAGATTTAAGTATATGAAAACAGTTACAATAAAAATCTAAAGTTCAGTTTTCATGAAACTGATGTTTTGTAAGTGCGACTACTTTGATTTTTATAACTGATGTATAACTGATGCATAACTGATGTATAATTAATAAAAAAAATGTGTTTACCCCACCCAATAATCGGTCCTAAAAAATGTCTTGATTATTTCCATGTATAAAGAAATTTTAGAAGATTATAATATAGGGATATACATCCAGGCTTGGAAACATTAAATGACAAGAAAACTGAATCTAGTTAAAAAATAGTATGGGTGGATCTTGTTAGAGATTAGATAATTTTATTAGTGAAAGATACACATTGTATAAGTATTATACACATATTGTCACTAAATCCAGCAGGCCAGCTAATGTTCGCAAAATGTTCCGAACGTCTATTAAATAATCTTTGCGATTTTTGATGATGATCTTGATGTTAAAGAACTGTCGCTTTCTCTTGTTCATTGATCTTTGCCAAATCGTTAGAGGTGCTGATATCTTGTAACTGTGATGCCGAGGATTATTTAGATGTACATCTCTAGATCTAAAGATTATCTTAGAGATTGAATAAGTGAACATCCTTTAAAAATAAATACTGAAACTTTAATTCATAACTTGGAACCACTTAACATATAGAACAGTATAAAAATATTCAAATTTACTACTAGATTCAATATAAATATGAGCCTTATCTCTACTAGTTGTAACTCAGAATTAAGTACGCCTATTCTCTACAAGATTTTTCTCATGTCTGGTCCTCTCTTCGCCATTTGTTCTCACTCTCGCGTCTGCCTTCGACCTTTTAACTAAGATTTAACCTTAAGTTTAAATTTAAGCTTAACTTATGAAATCATTATAATAGCTTTTATACATGCTTTTAGCATGCTCAGAGCGCTTTGGTCCAATCTCTTTTGTATGGGTGGAAGGGGTATCTAGGAGTTGGTTTACCGTTTGGCCTTTAGGTGCTCAGTAAACACAACTCTGCCCAAGTCGGGTATCGAACCTCAAGCCCCCTTCTATCCAAGCCAAGCTCAAGCGCACTTAGCCTCTCGACAACGCTTCCCACAGAAATCATTTCTTTACCCAATAAAATACATTTCTATCAAGTGTTAAACGCATATAGTTTCAATCTCATTGAAATTAGCGATGTTGGCTATTATAAGGCACTAACCTTGACTTGAGTTTAATTTTAATTATTAATATTTTTAAATTAAAACTTGGCCTTGATACGTGGCAATTTAACTATTTACTGAATATATACGGGGATTTCCAATATGTGTGCTTAAAATAGAACTTATTTAATTTTAAATTATAATTTTAAATAAATAGTATACAGAAACCAGAGTTTCTCTTGTATGTCCATACAGCTAGTATTTTCTTTCCCAAAGATGTACATAAACTTTGAAATGTCTCAGAAAACGGTTAGATCTTATTTCGAAATCTCTGTCCAGGTTACATTTTTTGAATCCATGATGAGTTTTCAGGATTTTAAAAAAGATATGAGGAAAATGTCTCGAATATATAAATTCCCCACTCTCAGAGAGTTCAGACGTAAACGAGTATTTTAGAGAAATAGACCACATTGAAAGGTACTGTAAAGATAATTTTTAATTATTAAATGTAAAAAAAAAACACAAAGAAATTATTATCGATTTTCGTAGGGAAAAGAAGGAAAATGATATTGTAACTGTAGCTGGAGAGACCATCGAAATAGTGCAAATTTTTAAATACCTTGGTACTATCCTAGACCAGGGGTCGGCAACCCGCGGATCGCGAGCCGCATGCGGCTCTTTGGGTGTGAAGCTGCGGCTCTTTACTTCTACACGCAAATATTATTAATTTTGTCGAAACATTTTTTTAAGTAGTTCTGAATAGCTTAATGAGGGTTAGGCACAGATTCTATCTCTCAGCCACTTGTACTCGCTTTTCACCACACCCCTCCCCAATACACGCGTCGTCAATGTTGTCAGTCCGTCAGAAGCTCTCGAATGGACGCCATCGTCGAATGTTTCTATGTAGGTTTCAATTCGCTTTCGACACAAGACTGCCTGCTTTGGCTGTGACGTAAATTTTGTCGTTTTAAGTAAATGAGTTAGAAGCGATTATCTTCTCAATCTTATATGCAATCTACATGTAATGCTAATCGGGTAAGCTTTGGGATACCACTAGAAATTGCACATAAAGGCAAACCATTTATAGATGGTGAGTACACCAAAGACTGCTTCCTACGTGCATCTGAAGAACTGTTTCGCGATTTCAAAAACAAACCGAAAAATCTTGAAAAAAAATCAAAGACATGGCACAAGTTGCTCATTTAGTCAGCTATATGTCTTCTTATGGTCCGAAAGATTTAATTAAAGGATTGCTACCTCGGGACAAACTGGAGGGAATGATATAGTTTATCGTACAAAAATACATTGAAAACAATAAGATCAATTTAAATAAAATTATTTCAATAGCAACTGATGGAGCCAGAAATATGACTGGAAAAAATAAAGGGTAACAACGATTCTTCATAGCAAAATGAACCACGAAATTTTTACGTTTCACTGACTAATACACCCAAAAAGCACTATGTACCAAAAACGATTCGAATTAAAAATAGTTGAGGTAATGAATTCGGCAATCAAGATTGTTAACAGCATCTTGTCCAAAGCAATCTACCATCGTCAAATTTAAGAATTCTTAAACAAAATGGGACTCAGTATTCTGAGCTCCTTCTTCCTAATAAAGTGCGATAGTTTGCCAAAGGTAAGGTGTTGAGACGTTTTGCTTTGTGCTTGAATGAAATAAATACAATCCTAAATGATAAAGGCATTAATCTCCCTGTATTAGAAAACGACAAATATTTGCAAACATTTTATTTTATGGTTGATATAAAAGAGAAATTAAATGATCTGAAACTAAAACTGCAAGGAAAGGGAAACCCATCCTATGTTTTGGTAGAAGAATTGGTTTGTTTTGAAGAAAAATTAATTCTTTTAGCAGAAGATATTGAGAGTTAAGTCACTTCATTTTCAATGTCTAAAGCAGTATCGCAATAAAATCAGAGCTACTGTTGACACCAATTACTCATATATATTATTTAATTTGTTGTGACAAACAATACTTATATTTCTATAAACTTATTTTTTTAGTTTAAAAAAATTGTACAAGTACTATTTATTGTTGCAAGAAAAAAAAGTGCGGCTCTTTAAAACCTTAAATTTGTGTAAAATTGTAATTTTTGGCTCTTTCGACTCAAAAGGTTGCCGACCCCTGTCCTAGACAATAAATTAAATTTTACAGTAAATACAGCTTATATCAGCAAAAAAGGCAGCAAAGATTACGATTACTGAGAAAACTGTCCTCTTTTAATATTAGCGAAAAGGCCTTGGCTATGTTTTATCACGCTCACATCGGCAATATTTTACATTTTAATATCACTGCCTGGTATGGCAATCTAAGCACTAAGAATAAAAATAAACTCCAGAGAATCCTAAATGCTGCTGTTAAAGTCATTGGCAAAAAGCAAACCCCATTAGGGCAGCTGTTTGAGGCAAACATCCTCACAAAATCTAAGAAGATTCTAGAAATAAAAAATCACCCTTTGGGTCAGGATTTTGTTATTTTACCATCACAAAAGAGATACAAGCCACCGATAGCAAAGACAAACAGACACACAAAAAACTTATTTGTTCATCTGGCAATCAGAGCATTAAATAGAACCAATCTAATTTAAACTTTTCATATGTAAATTGTGAGTCTGGTGTGAATGTACATTTTTTAAAATAATGTTTTGTTTTGTATAATACACAAATTGTAAGACAAATTTCCTTACGGACAATAAAGAATATTATTATTATTATTTGGACAACAAATATTCAAAGAAAAAAAGACAATTGACTAGTGAAGAAAGAAGTTTAGATTTTTATACAAGTAAATAAGAGAACTGTATATTTAGCAGTTTTAATTAGTCGCTCCAATGTGTTCTAATTGATAAGTGTATAGAAAAGTAAAATTCACATTTTAGACCTTTACATCTATAGGGCAAATGATTTAAATAGCAAATGTTTACGAGGCTGTCTTATGACCAGCTCAAAGACCAAGCGAATTGACTTTTCCCCAATTTATTTCAGGTACTCCATTAGAGCTGGGTGGATTTACAGGAGACCAAAGATCCCCAATTGAAAATCCCAGTCTTAACCAGGTTTCGAACCGGGCACCCTCGATTGAGAAGCCAAGTGCTATACCTATCAGCCCCCACGCCTCCAATTAATTAGTGTGTACTTAGAAAATAATCAGAAGACTAAGGCTTGTCTTCGAGAATAATGAGGAGTGCAATATTTCCCGTGGCAAACAACCTCAGCGTCATAGTTTCTCCACACCCAGCGCAGACATTGTCCACAGGTGGTCGATTTATCCGTCTACACCCCTCTACGTCTGTCTGTCTTTTGGTCTCACGGCATAGGAATGTGACCCATCTCCGTCGTTCTAAACCCGCCTGGTGATCTTTTCTATGTAAGTTGAAGTTATACTTCTAAAATAAGTGTACACTAAAGCTTAGATTATTTTATTATAAACACATATAACATTGTCAGCTTGACCTGAAATAGATCCTCATTTGTTATTTTAGAAATACATAAATGTTCGACATCTTTTTTTAAAAAGAAACTTTAAGAATTGAAGATAGTTTTTTAATTTTATTTTTAAAGCAAAATAAAAGTAATCAGCTTATACAGTTTAAGATGGCAAAACAAAGGTATGTTTGTGCTTAACAAATCTATAAAGTGCATAAGAGTAAACTTTACTTGCAAGATAAATTTATACATTTGCCTTAATCATCATTGTAGAAGTATTCGCAAAGAGTAGTTTTTTGCGATTTCTTGATCTTTTACGTCTGGCTTAAATATTGTGACCGCAGAAATGTTTTCATTAACAAAAGATGGCGAGCAACTGGAAAGAAACTAATGTCACCCCTCAATTTGATGTCAGCCACCCTATTTAATATCACCCCCCCTAATTAATGTCACCCCCCGCCTAATTAATGTCACCCCCCCCCCCATTTAACAAGGAGAAAAATCTGACAAAGGAAACTACAGAACAGTATCACTTACCAACATCACATGTAAAATCCTAAAACAAAAAATAAGTAGATGTATAATCAACCACTCATACAAACATAATGTTTTTACTCAATACTAACATGGCTTTAGCAAATATAGACCATGTAAAACACAACAAACTGGACTCATGATTTTTCAAAAGGTTTAGATGATAGTGAACAAATAGATACCATCTTACTAGATGTTTTCCAAGGCTTTTCAAAAAGTTCACCATCATAGTTTGTTTAAAAAATTAAAATATTTTGGCATTGATGGTCCAATGCAAGAGTTAATCAAATATTTTCTGATAGGGAGAGAATAAAATTAAATATATAAATGACTCTAAATCTCTAATAGTAAAAGTAAACTCAGGTGTAACCCAAGTCTTAGGTGCACTACTATTTTTAATTTACATAAATAATTTACCAAATTGCATTATTTCAGGAACAAAAGACTGATTATTTGTAGACAATTGTATAATATAGAGAACAAAAACCAACACAAGATGCATACATTTTACAAACATAATTAGATGAATTACAGAAATTGGAGCATGTCTTGTCGGCCAGAAAAATGTCAGTTAATATGCGTAAAAAAACTAAAACAAATAAATTCCACTTATGTTATTCATGATAAACCAGTAACACAGACAAAAAACAAAATAGGTGTTATAATAAATGAAAAACTGTCATGGAATCCCCACATTGACGAAATTATCAAAAAATCAAACAAAGCATTAGGGTTTATTAAAAGACATTTATTAATCAATATGAACACAAAACTAAAATGTTATTTAACCTTGGTTAGACCCCTTTAGTTTAGTAAAAATCTTATGTAAATATTTTTTTTCACAATTTCACAAATTAAACAACTATAGATAACACGACCTCCGTATGTTCAAATGCTCCTTCTTCCCTAGCGCTATTAGAGCATGGAAAGGGTTGCCTGAGCTAGCCAGGAAAACCAGTAACTTGACAGAGTTTAGGTCATTTGTTAATATGTATAACTAAATGCATGACGCGTATGGTGTAATCATCTTCTTTTTGAAGGAATGTCTGTATCATCTAAAATCCAAAGTGGGATCCCCTAGTGGGATTTGCGACGAAGCCTCGACGCTAAGCGTTTTCTTGCATTCTTCACTGCAAAACGCGTTCTCCTGACATCTAAAGATTAGTATTCATAGTATAATAAAGGCAGGTCACATTAAATAAAGTAACTTGGAGGGAAGGGACGCTTCTAAAGTGTGACTGACTATCGAGGCAAATGTGACATACGGATATATTTATTATGCGTATTTATCATTCTATTATCTTCATGTTGAGTAAGACCTCTTGCTCTAAGCCTGATTTTGTCAGCATAAGAAGACATCAACAAAATCAAAAAAAAACAAGATTACAAAGAGAGTTTGTGTAATACACAAACTCAGAGGCGGCCCCCGTCGGAGTCGGATCCCTGTCAAATCCGCCTATTCGCAAGATGTTTTGGATGTTCATTCTAAGTTCCTGGCTCAATTCCTGTATGCTCCCATCCTTAAACTATCGCAATATTTCTGAAAGAACAGTAAAGGTTAAATCATATTTTCAAAAGCCTTTAGTGTTTTTTTCTAACCGTGACGGACAGACCAACCAACAGACAAAACGCACAAAAATATGCTAATTACATTCTAATGGGGGTAATAAACAATTTTATTTTAAAAAATCTGATTTTTTTTAAAATTTAAGAAATTAGTTTAGAATCATGTCATTTCTGGACTTTACGCTAGTACACGAAAGCCGCTGCTAAAAAATCATTTTAAAAAATGTGCGTGATATCTACATACCTTACGTATTACTTATTGTAACATTTCCTCCCTTACGTTTACGTAATTATTTTAGAATTGGTGTTTTGTTATTAAAAAATCGCTTGCATAATTAATTTTATAAATTAAACGGTTTGCTTTAAGAAAACTAAAAGTAGCCGTGGCACCTAAACTTTTCAAGCCGCATTTAATGGTGAAATAATATTTTTCGTATCTCTTCTAGTTTTGGCGCTCTGAGTCTGACAGACGGACAGACGGACAGACAGACAGAAAGTCATTTTAAAAAATGTGCATGATATCTACATGCCAAGAGCATTTCATATAGTAACATTTCCTCCCTTAGATTTACGTAATTGCTTCACAATTGGTGTTTTATTATTAAAAAATCGCTTGCAAAATAATTTTTATAAATTAAACGGTTTGCTTTTAGAAAACTAAAAGTAGCCGTTGCACCTAAACTTTTCAAGCCGCATTTAATGGTGAAAAAATATTTTTCATATCTCTTCTAGTTTCGGCGCCCTGAGTGTGACAGACGGACAGACGGACAGACGGACAGACGGATATTTTGCACAAACCTAATAGCGGCTTTTTCCCCTTACGGGGGCCGCTAAAAAACGCACCTTATGGATACTCCTTAGACAGCGTAGATGGAAGGAGTTTAGCTTTTTGGTGTGGCGGGAGTATAGGGTCCATGACTCTGATGCATATAGGAGTGAAGGAAGAACTACATCACTGTAGACTTTCAGTTTCGTGGTTAGACTGAGTCCTCTCCGTTGCCACATTTGTTCATGAGGTCTGCCAAAAGCAGCACTGGCACTAGCAATACGGAAGTCAACCTCATCATCTAGGTTGGCGCTTGCTGATATGGTGCTTCCCAGATAGACACATTTTTTGACATTTGCTAGTTTCTGGCCATCTATGAGAATGTCTGGTTCTGTGACAGCTTTATTTGGAGGAGGTTGATGCAGCACTTCTGTCTTTTTTACATTAATGCTGAGTCCAAATTTTGTGCAGGCATTGGAGAAGAGGGACAGGCTCTTTAAAAGGTCTTCTTCGTTTGCAGCGTTTAGGGCACAGTCATATGCAAATAGCACGTCTCTGATGCAGTCGAAGTTTACCTTGGTACTTGCCTTGAGTCTCTGAGCATTAAATAAGCTTATATCGGTGCGATACCGTATGTCAACTCCAAAGCTTTCGTGCAAAAGGCGTCTTTCAGCATGGCGGTGAACATTAAGCTGAAAAGTTTTGGAGCCAGCACACAGCCCTGCTTCCCGCCATTTGAGACAGGAAAAGGCCTGGAGTAGTCTCCATTGTCTTGAACTCTTGCTTGCATGTTATCATGGAATTGGTGCACCATTGTTATGAATTGGTCAGGGTAGCCGAATTTCGACATGATTTGACAAAGGTTTTCACGTCTGACATTGTCAAAAGCTTTAGTCAGGTCTATGAAAACAGTATAGAGATTTGAGTTTTGTTCTCTAAATTTCTCTTGGAGTTGGCGGACTGCAAAGATCATATCAACCGTGCCTCTACCCTGCCTGAAGCCGCATTGACTTTCCGGAAGTAGGCCAGTTTCTAGGTTTTGTTGTAATCTGTTTAAAAGCACCATTGCCAGAATCTTGCCAGCAATGCATAGGATGGATATGCCACGGTGGTTATCGCAAGACTGCCTATTACCCTTTCTCTTGTAGAGGTGAATAATGGAGGCGACTTTGAACTCTTGTGGTAGAGTCTTTTGTTCCCACATTATCTGGTAGATTTCTGTTAATTTAGCAGTAAGCTCTGAGCTGCTAGAAGTGGAAAGAGAGACACTGTAGTTTAATGAAGATGTTATTTGTGTACTTGTGATGTCTTATAAATAAATATATGTCTCGTTGAGTTTGCCTTTTCACTTATATTATTACAGTATTATCACTAGCATATAAATGTTTTGTATACCAATCATTTGTCAGGCTTATGCATTTTTAATAGTAAAGTATAACAAAAAAAAATAAGTGTTTACTAATAACATTTTATCATCCAAAGATAAAATAATAAAATATGACAATTGATAAGATTTATGTACAAGAACAACAATCAACTTATGATTAAATTTTTAATAAACTGTTCTTCCTTTTTAGTTTAAAATTACTATATAATGAAGCATAGAGTTTTTAATTATTAAACTCGTAACATTGACAGCCACTCAAGAACCAAGCGTTCTTAAGCTTGTTTTTAAACGAGGCAAATTTCAAAGAATTGAAGTTAATTTACACAAACAAATCTGTATAGGATTTTAAATGTAATATTTGTATATAGATTCAAGAAGGTTATTATGACATTTTGAGAACCAATGCTTAAACACAGTGGCGTCATTAGGGGGTGCGGGAAGTGCGGTCCGCACCGGGTGACACCCGATAGGGGGTGACACCAAAGTGAAAAAAAAAAGAACTTTTCCTGGAAAAAAAACAATACTAACGTAACAATGTGACAGAGGCAAGATTAAAAAGCATAAGAATGGTTGAATAGATATATTCTTATTGGGGAAAAAAAATCATTAGCATCATATTTTCTCGACAATGACAAACTTGCGAGTAGACTGAAGAACATTTAGGGTAACCCTGCTACCTTTACCTATCCCTGAGTCTGTTGGGTCTTTGGGGCACCAAGTAAGACCTGTAGTTCGTCTTTTTTCCATTCCTCTCTATCCTTTGCCCTGTTTAGGAGCTCCTTTAATGGCAGGCCCGTCCATTCCTTTATGTGTCCTTCCACTAATAACAGTAAACTCAGGCGTACCTCAAGGAACAGTCTTAGGACCACTACTATTTTTAATTGACACAAACGATTTACCAAATTGCATTAATTCAGGAACAAAAGTCAGATTATTCGCAGACTTTCGCATAATATATAGAACAATAAAAACAACACAAGATACAGAATTTTTACAAAGAGAATTAGATGAATTCCAAAATTGGGAATCAAATTGGAGCATGTCTTTCCACCCAGAAAAATGTCAGTTATTAATAGTAAAAAAAAAAACTAAAACTAAAACCTAGGTGTTATAAGAAATGAAAAACTGTCATCCCCATATTGATGAAACAATAAAAAAAAATCAAACAAATCATTGGGGTTTATTAAAAGAAATTTCTATAAATCAACATAAAACATAAAACTAAAATGTTATTTAACCTTAGTTAGGCCTATAATAGAATATGCATTCTCTGTTTGGGACCCCTCAACTCAAGAAAACATTAAGAATCTGAAACAGACACAAAATAGAGCAGTGAGATTCATAACAAATCAATATTCATATTTGACTAGAGTAACACCTTTAATAAAATCACTAAATTTAGAAAGCCTTCAGGAGAGAAGAGTCAAAAGTAAAGTAGCAATTATACATAAAACACTGAACCATAATCTTCAAATTCAAAAACAAAATTTAATAAAATACTCAGAAAGACACAAAGAAAAAGGCACAATCCTCGTACCATATGCTAGGACAAATTTGTACAAAAGCTCCTTCTACACTAGCGCTCTTAGAGCATGGAATGAATTGCCTGAGCTAGCCAGGAAAAACAGTGACTTGGCAGAAATTAAGTCATTGGTTAATAATATGCATGACAATGCATGACGCGTAGGACGTAATCATCTTCTTTTTTTGAAGTAACGTCTGTATTGTATAAGATAAGATAAGTAGAAAATGGAGTATCAAAAGACGTATGAAGAATAGTCATCAGGATTTGATATTGGAAAACACATTTAGCCGGTTACAATTCACAAGGCAGTCATTGCTACTATTGATGTAAAGAAGAAAAACAAAAATTACACAATTTGTTTCTATAAAATTATTATTATAGCTTTTATATTTGACATTTTTCTAACCATATTAACCACCAGCTTTTATTGAATATAATGTATCCATAAGATGATGAATACGCTGTGAAAATAGGTTCCACAACTGAAAGTGTATAGTATCTATAATGTTGAAAATTTTATAATTATTTTAGAAAACCACGTAAACGATATACGTTTAAAAATCATAATTTCTTAAAGCACCTTTGTAACAGCACATATGACATAGTACAAACTGATCTGATTCATAAGATGTAAGATTTTAAGGAAGAAATAAGCTGATGAGACCAACTTAATATCTTAAAATGTCAAGAAAGGAGTGAGCTTGAATTTAGGATATGTCGAGATCCGGAATATACAAAATGCAACCTTGGTATATGGAGCCATAAGGAATACAGGAAATGTTAAGGACCAGCACAAAAACTATTTAAAAGATGTGTACAACATCACGCATATGTGATCAACATTCTTTTTCAGAAAATGCTTCTTTTCTAAAATTTTTGGTGCAATGGATATAATTTTTCCTTCTAAAAATTATGGCCTTTAGAAACGAAGCTTAAGATCTATTGCCAGACATCTTTTATCTTTGCCTATCTTTGACATTAACAACAGGATAGCCAGAGGCGTCACAAGGCAGGTGCGGGGGGTGCGGTCCGCACCGGGTAACACCCGATAGGGGGTGACACCCAAGTGTAAAAAAGCACTTTAAAAAAAAAATACCAACTTTAAAATGTGACAGAAGCAAAATTATAAAGCTTAGAAATTGTTGAATAAAATTATTCTAAATGGGAAAACATCAATAGCAAGATTTTTTCTCTGATAAATTGTGGACGTGTAAGATAAGACCTAACATAGATCTCTGAAGTTGTAAGATATATTAACAGTAGCAATGGTAATGTTGAAATGACAGAAATATAGGATATTCTTCTTAATGCGGGCCAAATCTGGTGTATCAGTTCTGATAATTTAAAACGACTGAAAAGAGATGGGCTTAACGTATCGATATGATGAGCTCAGGAACATGGTAATGCAGCTACAATGTCAAGGATTCATGAAGAAGTGCAGGCAGTAATAAATGAAGAACAGAAAAGAAACTTGAATAGATGTGTACACCGTTTACTTAGGCTATGTGGTCCAAATTCTTAATCGGAAAATATTTTCTAATTATACTTTTTTGGTTCCCTAGATAAAGGGTTTTCTTTCTTTGCCGCTAATACTAATAGATAGGATAATATAATTAATGACAGCGTGTCATATGAACATCTCGCTGGTGTGCTCATGGTGTTGCTGTTAGATCCATGAAAGAACGATTTTATGAAAGTGTGACAGCGAAACACTAGAGGCGCAGCACAAATATTATTGCTAGCTGTCTGTGAATACATGCATAACTTTCATTGCTTGAATTTCTTATTGGCAGATGTACTCAAAAAAATAAACTAAACACAAAAGTACCTTCAAATTAAAATGTTCATTATTTTCAAAGTGGTGGCTAAGCTCGAGCACTTAAATTACTCTACTGTAATTGTTTACTTATTGTAAACTTTTATGTAAAAAAAATTCTTTAAAAATTTTGTACCTATCAATATACTTTTCATTAAGTTGCATTTTTCATTAGTTGTCCTCATGAAACTACCACTATTTGTGATTATAATATTCAAAAGTTTCCATTAAGAGCTGTTTAAATTTTACTTAGGAAAGCATGCTCAGTTTGGTTTTTAATTTCTTTCTATTTAAAAAAATCGTAGATGCTAATATGTAATGATTAACGATAATATGTAAGAGAAAAAACATAATCGATACTCATTTAAACTTTGTGGAGCAGCAATCAACGAACTGTATTATTGCGCAAGAAAAAACAACAACTGAACAACGATAGTTTTTTATTTGTTTGAAGAATAAGTGGAATGCTGGGGGGGGAGGGGACAACCTGATTTTACCGCACCGGGTGACACCCACCCTAGTGACGCCTCTGAGCCAAGGCAATGGCCATCATGTCACAGTTGCAGAAAAGAGTCTGGGACAACATATTGCTGACTAACAGCACTAAAGCTCTAGTCTACCGGACCTGTGTATTGAGCACCTTGCTATACGGAAGTGAAACGTGGTTAACCTACTCATGGCAGGAAAAAAAGCTGAATGTCTTCCACCTCCGATGCCTAAGGCGGATCTTTAAAATAAGGTGGTAAGATAAGATAACCAATGAGGAAATGCTACGAAGAGCAGGTTGCCAGGACATCCGCTCTGTTATCTGCAGCAGACGCCACGTTCGTAGAATGCCAGTAGGTCGACTCCCACAGGATATTCTGTATGGCGATCTAAAGAAGGCAGAAGAGCCGCTGGTCGTCCACTCTTACGTTATACAGATGTATGCAAACGGGACACAAAGCTCTTTAAAATCGATACCAGCAACTGGGAAGAGGTGGCACTAGATAGATCCACATGGAGAGAGAGCATAAAGGAGGGGTCCTTGATTGCAGATGCCATACACAACAGAAGCAGAAAGAAGGGTGAAAGTGCAACGGCGCCTGGTGACTACATATGCTCAAACTGCGATCGCAGCTGTGTATAAAGGATCAGCCTATTTAGTCACACAAGAGCTTGCAAGCGGAAAAGAGCATCTCTCGAGACGTAAAATGCCACAGAGGGAGAGATCTTTGCTTTATTTATTTTTAGATGAAGATGTACTAAAAGACCAAACATACATAGGAGTAGACCTACCTTTAAACTATTGACAAAGTGGTAGCTAATTCAACTTTTTCCTTACCAAAATGCATTACACGTTCGACAAAAGAACAGACGACACTTTCATAACGGGCATATTTAAAATGAAATCGTGAACGACAATGAAGTGATTGACAGATTTTAAAGTTTGAAATCCAGAAAAGAAAAACAAAACATTGTAATTTTTGTAAAGGTTCTATTATTGCAAAATTGAACTACATATAAACTGTAACAACTGAATTTTAAAATTTAATTGACACTCTTTTTGAAGTTGTTTAACAATCAATTAATGTAGTTAATTATAAAGTACGTATACAATAGCTCAACAAACAAACATAAAAAAAACTATTTCTTTTAAAGTCTGGGAGGGGGGTGACACCCTGAGTAGACCGCACCGGGTGACACCCACCTTAGTGCTGCCACTGCTTAAACACACAAACATGTTAAACATAGACAAAATTAGTTGAAACGGGTGCGTAAACAACATATGCATGGTAAATGTTTGCCTATCTAAGTAAGTAAAGGAAATTGTTTTGAGGTCGACTAGCTCAGGTAATTATATTTCAATATGTTCAAAGTTCATATGTCTAAATCCAAAATATATTTTCCAATTTCTTGGTTCATACAAAAGTTGTAAATAAAAATCATTTAGTAGAAATTTTTTTTAGTGTTATAAAGCTTTCAGAAAATTGTATATCATAAATATTTCATCATCATGATGTTCTTAGCCTCAATAAAGTACCTTAATTTTTTTTTTTTGAAGCTCTAAAAAACGATAGGTAACTACTGTGCACAAAGGAAGATGTGGACTCTGTTACAAATAGTATACCTACTGAGCCAAGTCAAAACTATTTCTTTAATAGAAAGACCTTTCTGTCCATCAAGTTTTGATTTTGGAATCACCAATAACGAAACATTTTATCAAGACAACCCAAACCTGACTTATTACGTATGGGATAAAACTACTCAGTCTATTGTGGATTATCATATTGGACTTTGTCAAGATCTATGCAATCGTAATGAAAAGATTAAAGGACCAGAAAGTAAGACAAACCTAGCCTGTCTAGAATGTGAATGTAGAGAACCAACTTGTGACATCTACGACGTCTGCTGTCAAAGGTTGGACGAAAACGCAAGATCTACTTCGTTAAAAGTGTCACCAAAATTATTCTGTGATATTCAGTCAGTAGAAAACATTCAGTTTCTTTGCATTCGGTCGTGTCCAGAGGGTTATATTGACAATAAAGAGATCAAGAGACTTTGTGTTGAGGATGCCAATGTGACAGAGACAACGATAGACACATTTATGAGAGTTATAGACAGCAATACTCAAGTTATTTACTACAATATGTACTGCGCTGTGTGCAATAAAGCCATACAGGTAAGTATTAACACACATCTCAGTTTATTAATACCTATATCTCAATGTTTGTAGATAATCCTTTTTTTTTTAAATACCAAACTTAGAGTTTTAACAAATTCATTTTTTTACAACATTGTACTTTGTTCTCGTTGCTTTATATTTTATACTCATAGAGACATTTAAATTTAAAAACACGAAAGTTTTACATCCAAAAGCATATTTGAAAGAACGTATTAGCAAACTTAGTTCTATCAAGTAATAACTAATTAAAATAATACGATTTTTGAAAATATATATAAAATAATTTGTGAATACTAACAACATAATCTTAAAGGAAAATCAGAAGAAAAAAAAGGGTTAAAAACCAAAAACATTTTAAAGAGAATTTGTTTTATTACACAAACCAAGAGGCGCCTCCTCTATGAATTCATCCATGAACCAGGATTATTCAAGCTTGTTTTGATCGTTTAAAGTGATAAAATTTCAAAATATACTTTGGCGTTAGTTTCCATTCAAATGATTCTTTTTAAATATTCGAACAAGATTTAAAGTAAGCTCGCGTTCAAATTCGATCACACAACTCACCTTATAATTGGTGATTTCTAGTTCGTATGTTTACGAAACCTTATATGCTCTATATTGTTTTATTTCCCTTCAATGTTTAATATGCATGAAACGCAAAGAAAGCAAGTATGACTGTTTTAAGTTTCATAAAGAAATTTTCATTTATGTCAAAGTATTTAACTAGATCTACATTTCTAGGCAATATTTAAAAAAAAGCGACTAAAGAAACATAATATAATGAAATGAAGATTAATTAAGTACAACAAACAAACACGCACACAAATACATCTCCCCCAAATCCCCTCCCTAAAAAAATCCATCCAAAAAAAAAGCCTGTTGATATGGTGCGCAAATGTGCACCCGTTCAATATAATAAAGGTTCATTCTTCGCCATGACGCCAATGGTTGTTGTTTACTTATTGATGTCTGTGGAACATAGATCTTAATTAACATGGTGGCGGTGTATTAATGATCAGAGGTATCATTAATCAGGGTATAAAGGTTTATTGTTTACAATAATAAATAGGCAACAATTAAAAGGCTACGCCGTGCAATGGCAGCTAGAAATTTCCTTCCTGTACCCGAGCCGCTCGAGGTAGAAAGTAACATGGCTGCTAATTGGCAAAAGTTTCACCGGAGCTGGCGAAACTATGAGTTAGCCATTAAGTTGGCGGAAGAATCAGAGGAGGTCAGAGTGGCCACATTTCTAACAATTATAGGGACAAAAGCAATGGACATATATGACGGTTTCGAAATTGAGAGGGGAAAAGAAAGAAAGATGGAAGAAATACTAAACAAATTTGAAGATTTCTGTATAGGAAAAACGAATGAAACTTATGAGCGCTATCTTTTCATTACTCGTGAACAACAGGAAGACGAGGATATTGAAAAGTATATTACAAATCTGAGAAGGCTAGCAAAAACATGTAGTTTTGAACGCCTGGAAGATAGCTTGATTAGAGACAGAGTGTTTCTTGGTGTTAGACAAGATTGCCTCAAAATGAAATTACTACAAGATAGTAATCTCACATTGGAAAAGTGCAGAGACATTTGCAGAGCCTACGAGACAGCCAAGAAACAGTTGAGACTAATACAAGCCGACCCTCCAATGATTGAGAAAGTATCAACACCCTCAAGGACAAACATTCAGAAAGGTAAATGCAGGTATTGTGGAAGAATTCACGAATACACTAAGGAAAAGTGCCCTGCATGGGGCAAAACGTGTCTAGCTTGCAAGGGGAGACATCATTTTCCTTTGATGTGCAAAAAGAAAATTCAGCAGATGTCAGGGGATATGTCGGACGATGAAAGACAGTTGCAGTCGGACACAACAGATGAAGTCATGATGATAGAAAATAAATGGCTGATGTCTTTAGAGAACAGCAAAACGAAAAGGATGACAGCAGTTATGGTAGTGAATGGTCACCGTATAAGGTTTCAAATGGATAGTGGAGCTGATGTAAATACCATACAGGAGAGATACGTAAATAAGAATCAGATAGAAAAGGCAACGCAAAGATTACTAATGTGGAATAAAACTGAGATGAGCCCCATAGGGAAAGCCACTCTTACGACTAGAAATGAGAAAACTAATGAAGTCTTTAGGATAGAATATATAGTTGTGCCAAATAATCTAACTTGTCTACTAGGTCATGAAACCTTAACTAGAATGAAACTAATAAACGTCAATAAAGATAGATTCATAGCATCAGTAGTGAATAACCAAGAAGAAGACTGTAGTCCAAAGTTTACTGGTGATTTGGGTGACTTAGGAGAAGTGTCTTTAAAAATTGATAGCAGCATGAAGCCCAAGATTCTGCCGTGTAGAAAGATCCCTATCGCTTTACAAGAAAGAGTTAAGGAGGAGTTAAAGAACCTAGTGCAGAGAGGAATCATAGAACCAGTGATAGAGCCTACAGAGTGGGTGAGTCAGATGGCAATAGTGGAGAAAGATAATGGAAAAATTAGGATTTGCATAGATCCACAAGCCCTGAATAAAGTTTTACTAAGGGAATTCTATAATTTGGCTACTTTAGATGACATATTGGCAGATTTAAACGATGCCAAAATATTCAGCAAATTGGATGTCCAAGAAGCTTTCTGGCATGTCAGACTAGATACACCCTCATCGAATCTAACGACTATGATAACCCCTTTTGGTAGATACAAATGGAAGCGATTACCATTTGGTCTTAAAGTTAGCTCAGAAATTTTTCAGAGAAGATTAAATCTAGCACTAGAAGGACTGAAAGGCTGTTTCAATTACGTTGATGATATTATAGTGGTAGGAAGAGGAAGAACGAAAGAAGAAGCACTACGAAATCATGATATGAACCTAAGAGAGCTGATGAAAAGATGTCAAGAAAAGAAGATTAAATTGAACCATGATAAGTCTGCTTTTAGAACAGCTGAGATTAACTTTCTGGGTCATATAATTACAGAAGCAGGAATAAAACCAGACCCGAACAAAGTATCTGCAATTTTGGGTTTGAATGCTCCAAAAGATATCTCATCGGTCAGAAGATTCTTTGGCATGGTTCAATATCTTGCAAGATTTGTTCCAGATCTGTCGACAGATTTATTGCCCATTACGGAGTTGACGAGAAAAAACATACCATTTATTTGGTCTGATCAATGCACACGAGCTTTCAACAAGATAAAACAGAAAATATCGAATCATGGCACACTGATATATTTTGATCCTAACAAAGAGCTTACATTACAAGCAGATAGTAGCCAAAATGGGTTGGGAGCAGCGTTATTACAAGATGGCAGTCCCATAGCATATGCTTCTAGATCATTAACTGATACTCAGAAAAGATGGGCACAGATTGAAAAAGAATTGTTGGCAGTGGTTGTTGGTTTGGAACGTTTCGACCAGTATACGTATAGCAGGACAGTTATAGTTCAGAATGACCATAAACCACGGAAAACATCCTTCAAAAACCACTTAGTTCTGCTCCAAGAAGGCTACAAAGTCTAATGATGCGCCTTTATCGTTACGATATCCAGTTTCAATATGTCAAAGGCAAAAATTTGTTCATAGCGATGCTTTGAGTAGAGACCCATCAGAGGAAAAGAGTGATATACCTGATGTTTGTGTCAACACAGTAGGACTGGCAATACCAGACGCAGTGCTGGAGAAAGTCAGAATCGAGACAGAGAAAGATAGAACGATGCAAACACTTATTGAGTATATCCTAAATGGATGGCCAGACAAACATAATAGTCTACCTGAACTTAAACAATACTTTTCACTAAGAGACATGTTAACATACGAAGACGGACTCTTGCTGAAAGGAGAACAAATAATAATACCGATATCACTTCGCAAGGAAATAGAAGAAAAACTCCATGCAGCACATCTGGGAATAGACTCAATGAAAAGAAGACCAAAAGAAACTGTTTTCTGGCCTGGATTATCAGCTAGAATAAAGGAACTAGCCAACTCATGCTACATTTGTTAGAAACACAAACCAGCAAATCAGAGAGAAGAATTAATACAGCACGAAATAGGCAATAATCCGTGGGACAAGATTGGAATTGATTTGTTCCAAATGTGTGACCAACAATATCTAGTTATAGTGGACTATTATTCAAATTTCATAGAGGTAGAAAACATGCAGTTGACAATAACACACGCAATTATAAAGAAACTGAAAGTTTTATTTGCACGATATGGGGTGCCGAAAATATGTATATCTGATTCCGGACCTCAGTTCACATAGGAATATTTTTCCAAATTTATGATGGAATGGGGAGTGACTCATTTGAAATCCTCCCCAGGACACCATCAATCCAATGGAAAGGCTGAGTCATCAGTTAAAATTTTGAAGAACATAATGAAGAAATCAAGAGAAGCAAAGTCAGATGCTTATGAAGTTCTTCTGGAATTTAGAAATACTCCAAGGCAAGACACAAATCTAAGCCCAGCTCAGATGTTTTTTGGTCGGATGACTCGAACACTGATACAAAGCAAAAGGAGTAACATTAAGATTTCTACATGTCAAGAGAACATTATGAGACGGAAAGAAAAACGTCAGATGAGTGTAAAAACATCTTATGATAAGAGGTCAAGAAATTTAAGTCAGCTGAGATCTGGACAGCTGGTCTACTTCCAATCTCCGAATGACCCTACGTGGAGACGTGGAAGAATCCAGTCTCAAGTCAACCAGAGAGCATACATTATTCGAAGTGACAATGGTGCATTGTACCAAAGAAACAGAGTGCATATCAACCCGAACAGAGAAACAGAACAACAAGATATATTCCCCGATAATGATGACAATTTACAGGACAATAGAACTCAGAATGAACACATTCGCCACTCATCAACTCGCCATTCCCTGCGACCAAGGGATCAGTTGAAGAAACCGACAAGATTCAATGACTATGTGTCTTAATGAACTATTGAATCTTGATTTTTAAATGTGATATGTTTCATATTCATTGAAGAGTATATATGTATGTTATGTTTTGTTGTTTATGTTGTTGTGGTTTTGTTTTATTTTTTTTATGATACTCCCCGAAATTTTTTTTTATTTTTTTTTTAAAGAAAAGGGGATGTTGATATGGTGCGCAAATGTGCACCCGTTCAATATAATAAAGGTTCATTCTTCGCCATGACGCTAATGGTTGTTGTTTACTTATTGATGTCTGTGGAACATAGATCTTAATTAACAACGCCCACGCAACATTATATTTAGATCTAAATTTAAATGTACATGGAGAATATAGGTCCAGACTCAGATCTACATCCTGATTCTATAGTCTATGCTCAGTAACTATAATTACGTTTAGGCCTCGATCTTGACAATTACGTCTATTGCATTGAATGTGTGAATCTAATGCACGTTGATCTGTGACTTTAACTCTGCTTAGTTATATGTTTTCCTGGCTGACTCAGGCAACCAATTCGATATAAAGATTAGAGAGAGCAGAACTGGAACGGGTGCACCAACTTAATGGAAAAAAAAGGCTTGCTTCGTCCTAGTACATTCACAAAAAAGCGAATTTATTAATATACAATGAATCATAATTTAACATAGAATTATAAATTTATTATAAGTAATTATCGGATTGACAGCGCAGTTCAAAAACCAAATCATTATTATAAGAATTTCCATCATTAATGACATTTTACTGATGCATAGGTCTTCCATTTAATTACACTAACAAAAATAACAAAATAAAGTTGTAGATTTAGATCTAGATTTTGTTAAAACATACAATAATGTTTTTTGTTTGCACAAAGTGTAGTTTAGGATTATGAATTTCGTGATTTTTAAGGCGCCCCTGAGTGCATCCAACTCTAATGGGTACCTGACTTTAGTTGGGGAAGGAAAAGGCTGTTGGTCGTTGTGCTCCCACTAAACACCTGCTCGTTAACCGTAGGCCAAAGAAACAAATGACCTTATCGTCATTCTGCCCCATAGATCGCAAGGTCTGAAAGGGACACTTTAATTAGGAGCAGGGCCGGTCTTAGGCCACTGCAACCAATGCGGTCGCAGTGGGCCCCGCGCTTTCATAGGCCCCGCGCTTATTCTATGTGTAATTATTAATTGCAAAATATATAAGAAACAATCCTGGAAATGTAATGCGCTTATTAAAATCTACAGAAAACTCATTAAAAGATCCCCTGAAAAAAGTCAAAATTGTCATTTGTGTGTGTCATTCAGTACGGAAAACGCCAATACTGCGTGCGATAAAAAAGGCATTGTCAGCTTTCATGTGATAAAATGTAATAATCGGACGAATTTTACCTTTCTCTTATCTTATATAATACAGACGTACTCGTTACTTCATTAAAGAAGATGATTACCTCCTACGCGTCATGTATTCAGTCATGCATATTAACCAATGACTTAAATTCTACCAATCACTGGTTTTCCTGGCTAGCACTAGGGAAGAAAGAGCATTTGTACAGATTTGTCCTAGCATATGGGAAGTTCCAATACTTTATCTACTTTTATAGTCACTGGCATATAAATATGCCATAGGTTGCAAGGTTCGTAAAGTAAAGTTAACTTGTTCGCAGTTTTGTACTTAGAAATGAATGAACAAAATGCAAAGCCAAATTTATTTTCTAATACAAAATCTTAATTTTCACTTATTATACTTATTCCCACCCATACTAGGCCCCGCGCAATCAGTTTCGCATAGGGCCCCGCAATCGCTAGGACCGGCCCTGATTAGGAGGCGCGGTGGCTGAGCGGTAAAGCGCTTGGCTGCTGAACCGGGGGTCCGGGTTCGAATCCTGGTGAAGACTGGGATTTTTATTTCGGGATGCTTGGGCGCCTCTGATTCCACCCAGCTCTAATGGGTACCTGACATAAGTTGGGGAAAAGTAAAGGCGGTTGGTCGTTGTGCTGGCCACATGACACCCTCGTTAACTGTAGACCACAGAATCAGTTGACCTTTACATCATCTGCCCTATAGAACACAAGGTCTGAAAGGGGAACTTTACAAAGTGCAGTATGTTTTTATAGGAACAGAGTAAAACTTACTTCTTTACAAATCGAGACTATTACTACAATAGATTGTGAACAAGTTGGCTGGTTTGATCGCGGCTGTTTGTTCAAGTTAATTCTATAATGTTAAAGAGTTAGTTGTCGCACCTTTTATTCTCTATTACATCAATGTTTTCTAACTTACTTCCTCTCATTACTCTTCATTATTAAAGGGAAACTCCCATGGTTTTGACAATTTTTGATATAATATGTGTTTTGATTTACAGATAATGAATATATTATTCTTTTTTTTTTTTTAATTTGCAAGAATAACTTAGTAATTGATGTTTTTCTGACGTAATTTGTCTGCGCATCCAAAACGGTCAGATTTTCACGGAATTTCTATGTGACGTCACGAACAGATACACAAATCCTATACTACTCCAAGTATCTACTAAATAACGGAAAACCAAACAGTCAAGTTTACATTCTCGTAAAAGAAATATATCTTCGTCTATGCAGTTAGATCTAAATATTGTAAGCAAAGAAAAAAAATGCATGTTGAAAGTAAATTTACATGCTTGACTAACCACAGCAGTGTATATTTTCTCAAGCGCTCGCAAGGTGGTCAAAAAAGCGCTACAAAGACACCCTCAAAGCTTCTCTAAAGGATTTCAACATTGACCCAGGCACCTGGGAGACAGAGGCACATGACAGAGTATCATGGCGCCGCGCTGTGAGATCCGGCGCACAGGCTGCTGTGGAAAAAAGAACAACGCTGGCGAAAGAAATACGCCAGAGAAGGAAAGCAAGGCAAACGACACTGGCTCCAGCTGGAATTACCTGCCCAGAGTGCGGCCGAACATTCCGTGCTCGCATAGGTCTCACCAGCCACATGAGGAGGCACAAAACCCCAGTGCAAAGCCCTCAGCCCACTGGATGACAAAGTGGTCATCATCGAACCACGATGGACGAACTATATAATATTTTCTCACCTGACCACTTAACTTACAACAAACATTATCGCTTGATTGTCTTGTCATGACCGACTACACGTAGTCTAGACTAGCCTTACACTGACCAGTTTGTTTGAATCAGTCAGACACACGATATATTTACTTCTTGGGATAGGGAGAGGTTTAGATGAAAATGTTTTTTTTTCTCAAGTTGGTTATCCTAATGCTTTTACATCTCCCTCTCTCTCTATATAAAACTCTAGCATAGCTCTGGACTATACCGTCACTAAGCCTAAGAGCCTGACAGCTACTGTAAGAAAGAAGCGATACGATTGGTTAAATCTAATTTCCCTTTCAGTATTGTTGAGGGAAGTGACGTATGCCTAAGATAAAAACCAATTCTCAAAGAACCCCGTTTTTAAGGAGGCGTGGCGAATTTACTGTCTAATTTATTAAATATAAATATTTCTAAGCATTTAAATAACAAATGATATAATGTTTACTATTACAACTTTTTACGCAGAATTTAGATATGTCAATAACTCAAATTTGAAAAACTATGAGAGTTTCCCTTAAACATTGTTCATTTAGGCTAAGAAATTATAGGCTAAACGCTTGCCTGGTATGACTACTGACATCATGGCAAGGTATTTCAGACTATAAAACAAACGATTGAGAAATACAAGGCGGGCGAATGGAAATTGGTTGATTCTAAATATTGAAAGACGTAAATAGTAAAAAGAAAGTACTTCAATGACGGAGTTATTCAGTTAGGGCTTGAACAACGACAGTAAATTATTTAATTAAATTTAATTAAAATGTATTGTACGGTGTGTATATTGTTAAAGTAATTCCTAGTTACAGAATCAAAGCTTGGTATTTATTGTTGAAGGATCTCAGTAGTTTTGTAATAATTGTTTACGTTTGAATCTCCGACATTACGATATTGTTTGAGTTTAGTAAGTGTTTAAATGTAGAAATATATACTAAATTATAGCATTAGAAACGCATTGTCTGATCAGCACAATCTCATCGTAATCCCAAGATATCATCATATCTATCACTCAAATATAAATATCATTACAACTATTAATAATTGTGCGAATGAAAAGTGGGAGAAAAATGTGTACGAAATTCGTACCAGACAGACAGACAGACAGAAAGATAGACGGACTTGTTAAAAAAGTTTTGTAAAAATTACTTTTTATGTTAAAGACATATTTTACATATTGTCTCTTAATGCCACTGTTTTTTTCAGCCCATATATCTGGATCTGAAGATAAAGTGCAACAATTACATGAAGATCTACAAGGCAGAAAACATCGATCAACTCATCCGACTCGCAAAACTTGATACAGAATATTGTTCAATTTTTCAGGAATTTACAAGTGTCCCATGGTTCATAACATTCGAATGTTACAGGTCACAGTTTGGGTAACGAAGTTATTTTATACTCAACGAGCACTGAAGTATTTACTTTTCTGTTTTAACTTTTTGAAGTTATATATTACGCGTCACTAATCTAGTCACTCGTCTAGTGCATTGGAAAAATAAATAAATAAAAATAGGTAGGGAAGTTAAGTGAATGTAAAATGTTCATAAAGATTGAAATTTTTGGGGGTTATTTTATCAAGATCTAGATTGAGACATTTTCATTCATGCTATAGTTTTCATTAGCTGACATTTTGTTAGTATTGTTACGATTTTCTTTACCAGCAATCTAAAATAAAAATTTGACAAAGAGTAAAAATGTGGCGATTTAATCATAAATACATCAACATCCATTCCAAGACAATCAGCTACACATGCTTTCTTGTACTTAACAGAACTGCATAGCTAAACACTACTAGTCTCTCTAGACTCGTATAGCTACATTCTCAAGGACTCACATTGTACCGCACCATTCTTACTGCCTTGCTGTCCTGGACACACCTGTCATTTCTTTACACACTGTCTCTTGTCCGTAAAAGCTTTCGATCACATAACCATAACAACGGTCATATTAGCGTATACTATCAATACTGTCCCTTGTCAATGGGCAGCCGTTGACCTGTGTGATTTGCCTGTCAGTTGGTCGCACACACATTAACTCTGTCTGTCCACCACTGGAGTTACAACAGTATGTTTAAAAGCCTACGAAACATTTATGACCTTGTCAAATTGAAATAACATTTGTATGATGATGTCTAAAAGTAGAAAATAATATTTCTGCGAAGATTAGATTTAGAATTAGATCTAGCCTTGGCAAATCAAAAGATCATGGGATGAGCTAGAGATGTATGACTGCTCTGCGCATGTGCGAATCGGAATCGATATGTCAACATGGCTAGTCGGCTCACATGAAATAAAGGCTGAGCAACTTTTTTAAAGCTTCTATCAACTCACTCTGTCTGTGAGCAAGGGCGCCCACGAGTTTTTTTTTTTTTTTTTTTGAAGGTGGCGAAAGTTGCCAACTGTGTCTCAAAGTCAAATTCAAAGTTTCTTATTACGGAGAATAATCAAGAAAAAGACCCCCCCCCCC
>JADKLZ010003886.1:25715280-25725927 GCA_021533235.1 Biomphalaria straminea
ATATATATATATATATATATATATATACAAGAATTGCTCGCTTAAGAGTATAGGATATCAACCCTTACCCCTGTAATAGCATGTAAAAAGATTGAGTGAACTGAAATTAAAGAGAGAAATAAAGTTGTGAGACTATCAGAAAATAAAAAATAAATCTATTCTCTATTTCTAGCACTAACCAAGTCAACGAATGTGACAGACGTGACCCACGTAAACTGATGGATCCAGATATCGTACAAGCTTGTGATCAGCTCAATGGAAACAGATATCAGATCTACAGCAAGTATACTGGCACATATTATAAAAACGTCTTCTGCTCTATTTGTGATTTGGTACGTAATCTGCGGCGATAAATTAATAGAACATCAAAATTGTACTTACATTAGACTTAATTTATATTTAATAATAAAATGTGATTGGACTTTAACTATACAAATTGTAAAAAATACAAATATCCTTTGCTGCGGTTTCAACCCGATAATATAAAGTAAGCAAAAACACTTCTGAGGCTCATATGTTGTAGTCTTTAAGTTTTTGTTGTTTTTTTTTGCGCTGCTGCATTATAAAGCTCCACTTTCCCAATACGCAATAAATACACTACGTTTAAATTAAAAGCAACTCCCAAAAAAAAATATTTTCCGTTGTATATTCCGTTGAACAGCCCAAAGCAGGGCCGGTCCTAGGCCACTGCAACCTATGCGATCGCAGTGGGCCCCGTGCTTTCATAGGCCCCGCGCTTACTCTAGGTGTAATTGTTAAATTGCAAAATATATTTTAAAAAATTCCATGAAATCTGAATTTATTCAAATCTCCTGAAAACTCATAAAAATCTCATGAAAAATGATCAAATAGGTAGCAAGGTTAGTAAAGTAAAGATAATAAAACGGAAATTTTGTACTTAGTAAAGAATGAATAAAATTCAAAGTCGATTTTTTTTCTAATACAAAATTTTAATTTTCACTAATTATCCTTATTCCCACCAATACTAGGCCCCGCGCAATCAGTTTCGCATAGGGCCCCGCAATCGCTTGGACCGGCCCTGGCCCAAAGTACAGTAACATTGCGTTTAATTTTGGCATCCTATAATATAAAGCTTAACTTCCAAAACACGAGTTGTAGGCCGCCGATCTTTTTTTTTTTTTGTAGGTATCCCTCAAATGAAAGGTCACTTAATCCCATCAATATTTGTAGGCTAGTCGTCTAATTGCCCATCTGTATCAGTCATTTATCTATAATTCTAGATCTGGAGACTCACCTTATTTAGAATAACCCATTTCAACAAAGATTATTATAAATCCTTCACAGATACAACCCACACGCGTTTAATAAGCCTTTAGATTCACTAACACTTTAATTTTTTATTTAGAGTACAGGGCTACTTGTAAATGTAGATCTAGTTGTTCTAAATTATTCTAAACATTATTATTAGCTTTAATCCATACATTTTAAACACAAGTTATTTTCTACACCAAAAATCATAAAGATTTTCTGTGTTGTGTGTGCGTGTGTGTTTAAAAACACATTTGATTGTCAGACTGATGTTAAAGTAATCCCTTACATTTATTCTAGATCTAGAGGAGAATCAGATCTAAATCTGAGTACATATGAAAAATTCAGGTAGATAAGAAAGATTAGTTCATCGTCAAATTTTCAATAAAAATAATGAAGAAATTTAGAATTCTCAAACTTTTATTGGTGATTTTTGCGATAAATTAAGATGTCAAAACCCTAATATGAAACAATGTTAATAACTCTTTTTTTTTAAATTGTGCCACAAATAAAGAACTTAGATTTTGCAGTGTTAGAAAGTGCAACAAATTCATATAACTTAAAAAAAACACAAAGCCTATTAACACCTTTTCATTCTCAACACAGGGTTCACCAAAAAGCTAGCTATTTATAATTTTCAGTCAAATATTAAATATTTAATACTAGAATTTATCCTGGGCTAGAAATACTTTACCTTAATTTTTTTTTACATTCTTTAAGTATAAATTCGTCTTTCAAAACTAACATTTATTTTTTGTATAAAACATTAGATGTCTTATCCATTTGAGCTAAGAAACAGGACTGAAAAGTGTTTTCTTCAAAATAACCCACTATCCATGTACATACTATTTGAAATGCTGATATATATTAAAGACATAGCCACCATTTCCAGTGAAAACGATAACAACCCCTGTCACGTGACTGCCTGGAGTGCATCTAACGTAAGTAGAATTGTGAAATGATTTCTGGTTGAAGTCAAAGAAATCTTTTACAAGAGAATATTTTGTACATAGCTGATATCAAGTCATTCTGTTTGGTAAAAAGTTTATATAAACATATATTTCTCCGACAAGCAATTTCAGAAAAAGTTGAAGCATTGCACAATTATTTGGTGCACATAACAAAACTAATATCAATTATTTTGTATGTTATTAAACAAGGGAAACATACTGTGCTTGACAGATATGGTGGTGTAAGTTGAATTAGTTCCCTTAATAAGACTTGAAATACGAATTTTTTTATCATTGTATCATTCACCCAGATACCCTAGCCCTTCCTATCTGGTCCAGAGAAGTTATACAATCATAGAACATTTAGAAAGCAAAAAGCAGGAAAATGGTTCAAATATTTCTTAGCGCACAGGTTCATTATTTTTAGTCGATCTATATAAATTTGATTACATGATTGATTCAAACTTTATATAAGTTTTGTTGTATTTTTTGTTTTTTTTTGAAAGAACAATTATTTATGCTTTTCTTGTTGTTATTATGACTTGAACTCTGAACTATTCTGTCTTAATGTCCATATTAGGGAGAGTGCCTACAATTGATGTGTTCTTCAGGAAAGGCTTTAAAGAATACAGAATGTAAATCCATATTTCCGGACATAAAATGCCTTGACTATAGAGTTAAAGCATTACTTATGTTATCAGATAAGACTTCTCAAAACAAACTGACTATTGATCTTGTGCTGGATTTAGCTGAAACTCAGGTCAGTTTCTTCAAACAAAATAGTAGCTTTATTTATGTAATTGACCATGTAGAACCCCCCCCCAAAAAAAAAAGGGAAAAATATAAAAATATTGCGATGTAAAAAAAAAGTTACTTTTAATGTTTACATTGTGAGAAAACAAAGAAAATAAATAAAGATATGGGCATCATCAGGGGCTCTAGTTATTACAGATCAGTTGTTCTACAGATCAGTTGTTTTAGGAATGTATGCCTTCAATGTCTAATATTTCTACAGCTAGAACTGAAGAACAATGTACCCTTGCTTTGATACTGATCTAGACCTCATCACTGAAATGCGTCAAAATGCCATTATTGACAAAAGATTTATAGGCAGAAAGTGGATCTCCTACAGAAAAATACATTCTACTGGAGAGGAAAACCAGATAAAAAGACCTAAAGTAAATGCCGTTGGCTTTGCAATTAGAAACAACCTGGTTCTCTGTATTGTGATTGCTCCCCATTGTGACAAAAATAAATTTCGCCCTCTTAAGGTATCCCTCGTCTCGGCATTTAATTAATTATTTTTTTTATCTTATCTTTACTCTCCTAACTTAGCCCTTATGGCTATCTAAAGCTGCTATTACCACCCCTCCACCCCCTCTCTAGGCCTCGATATCATAATCTTGCTAATCTGACTCATGTCTAGCCAGTCTATAAACAAGAGTAAGCTCCCCCTTCTTATCTGGACAAATCCTTTGTTATATTCATCGGACGGAGTTTGCCCCTCCTCACCTTTCACCGGATAACACCTTCCTCACCCACCACTGTCGGAAGGGACGAGTGACTTCAAAGAGTCCTATCGACGCCTAGATAATCTCTTCGTCATCGGACCATCTTGGGATGACGCGAGTTGGCCATATTTGCTCTTTTAAGTGTCTATCCCTACACGGGAAACACGCGGCAAGGTCAGGCGGAAATCCTTTGTCTCAAGCAAGTCAGACAGTCTGTCACATTCGAAAGTATATCTTCCCCCTCTGCCCCTCCTCTTATCTACCTTTATACGGACTAGACTTAGCGAATAGTCTTATTCTCATTCTGAGGAGCTGAGAGGAAGGATTCACATCTCTGTTTGAGCTTACTTATTCATTTCATCACATTCTTACATTGGATTTGGTGGTATGTACTTGGATGGGCTTAATGATCTTATATCTTGTGTATTTATATATTTGTGCATTTATTTAGTTTATTATATTTGTGTACATATTTATGTAATTCTTATCTTGGAGTATCTTTTATTACAGGCTACATCTACTTGAAGCCCTATCTTTGTAACGCTGTTACCAGTCTGCTGACACCAGATCTGAAGATACCAGCCTTACCTACTACACACAAGAGTCCGACCAACAATCGCTTGCCAGAAGACCCATCACTGCTGCTACATATCGTTGGACTGTCCCGTGCGCTAGGATCAATCACGCCAGCCCGTCCACAGACAACGTCAGCATCAGCAACACCAGTCTCGTCAGAGCAGCATAGGACTTAAAGTTAAGCAAACAGCCTAATGACACTCAGACCACTTGGTTCTCATATCTCATGATGATAGTCTGGTTTATGTAAATAATTAGATCCCACTTTAACCCTGTACAGCATTTTACCTTTTACTTATTTTACCTTTCTATTAAAAAACTGTACAAATATTTACTTAAACTATATTTGTTGCCTGCATTTATAACGCTGTGCCTGTTAGTTTATGTGCAAGTCATGGTCCACAAAGTCTATAAACCCCCTAGACACCTAAACGGCAACCATCTTTGACCTACTTGTCACATTCATGTACAATGAAAAGGTAGTAAGCATGTAATTTTTATTTGCTCAAAGTAAAGTAAATATCATTTATGCCTAATCACCAACCCTTGATGCACCGAAGGTGACAAAAGCAGATCCATGCTTATAAGTTTGGAGAAGGCCATTTAAAAATATTCCAATGACCGTACAGCTCTAAATTGATGGGGATTTTAATGACAGAGTTGATGCTACTAACGACGTGTGACCAAAATGTTTTGTCGCTTATGGTGTTGGCAGTGACAAATGACAACGACAAAGGCTACATGAGTTGTATGGCTTTCATAAACTGTACATATCAAACACATACTTTTCTGGTCTCTCTACCACAATTGTAGCATTGGAATTTCTGAATAAGCTACAGATTCATGATAATCTAAAAAAAAACACTTAACGGCGTAAAAATTAATTGCTTTCTCTGCATGATTATTTGTTTACTTTGAATGTGTAGGCCTATAGATTTTACTAATGACAGTAATGTTACAACACCAATGACCACAAATTGAATTCATATAGTCAAACTCTCAAATAAAACTAAAATTTAATATTCTAAATAGGGCATCGAAGGCAACTTTAAAATAATACAAAGTATATAATGGTTGATTGCTGAATGAAGTAATAACTGCAACATATATCTATTATAACATAAAATTATAAGACAAGTGTCATCAATAATATTTATCAATAAAACTATTACATTTGTTAATAAAATAACAATAAAGACATAATTGACAAACAGCAACTATGCCACCCATGCCAATCAGACCACCACGGCTACTCCATCCTCTATGCACTGGACCCAGCGCCGCAGACTGCACCAGAGTTCAGTACCGCTGACCATGTCATCTGATGTCAATCACTGCCGGTCTGTCATTGTCTTGCTACTTGGTCTACGCCACTGTCGCTAACATCTATTCAGATCCTCGACGCTAGACTGTCACATACACAAGACTGCAACTCTCGACTAAGACTGCCTGTCACTCAGACTAGCACTAAGGCTGTCACTCTAAATAGACAAATAATTAAAATACCGCAAACAACTAGCTAGAGCGCCATTCTATTTATTAATAATTAACTAACGTTTTAATCTAGATATATAACTAATAAAAACAGTTCTTCTCACCCTGGTCCCTTAGAATTAATTCCTACATGTTGTCTCTGACAAACAACTCACATCTCTTGGAGCCAAGATCGCGAGCCAGCCTCGGTGACTCACTCCCAATGTCTGTATGTGTCATTCACCTAGCACATAACACACGCCCCTGCTAACACTACATGGCGGCTGTGTTCAGACTGCCTCACAACTCTACTCGATATAGGCAGAGACCCTAACCCATGCTTAAAAAAACCTCCCTTAATTCTTCCGTGTCTGTTTCGACCTACGTGCTATACCCAACAAATCAGTGTCCGACTATTCCTATCCTTTGTCTGTAATCTGTCATGTCTGTTGGTGAGCCGTGAAAACACCTTACAAACTAATTAACTTTGCTCGCACACACACACACACATCTTGTGACAGTCTTCAGGGAATGTTTACATTCAAATGGAAGAAGTAAAAACCAACCAAAAACGCCTGGTCGAAGAACTAACTCTAATCTACTGTGCCGCTTCCGAAAATCTCAGCTATATTGGCAAAATATTGGCTAGAGTCATACTATCAAGGCTGCAACTGATAGCGTGTAGAGTTTATAAACTCTATCTGTATAAATACATATTCTCAATTTGGATTTGTGAGTGGTCTATCCACTATAAATTGCCAGAGGAGAAATTCCGAATAAGATGTGACCCCTCTATATTATATTTGTTGATCTAATGAAAGCCTTTGACATGGCTTGCAGCAGTATCATTTTAGACTTTTAAAAAAGGTTGCCCTTCCAAACTACAAACATTCATTGAATGATTTCTTAATAAAACAAAATGTGCAATGAAATTCAATGAATCCCAATCAGCAACTTTTGAGGTTAGCTGTTGTCTCAAGCAGGAATGTGTGATCGCACCTAATATTTTTTTGTCTTTTCTAGACTAAAATGCTAGTTCAAAACATTAGTACATTAGAGGTAATCCAACGAAAAATATTAACTACTTTGTTATCTTTGTTCAATAATCTCCAAAGATAAGCGAATGGATAAGACACTAACAGCTGGATAAGCTAAAGGCAATGGGCACCATGTGACGGTTGCAGAAAAAAGTGTGCAAACTAACACTACCAAAACCTGGCCTACTGGACCTCAGTGATGAACACACTTCTATACTGCAGTGAAACATAATTAACCTCCTCTTGGCAGGACAAATACCCTGAATACCTTCCACCTTCAAAGCGGATGAGAAAACCAAAGAGAGATTGTGGCAAAGAGCCGGGTACACGATCATCCGCAAGGTTATCAGAAGTAAATGACTTGGCTGGCTTATAATGTTAAACAATGACTCAAGGTCAACGTCCACAAGAAATTATGTGTTAAATTAATAGAAGGCAGGAAAGCTGCATGTTGACTTCTTTAAATGAGAGATCCACATTGGGATCAAGTAGAAAGAAACGGTTTTGCAGATGGCTTACATACTATTTTTTAAAATAATGGCGAAAGTGCTACCGAGTCTGCTATTACAGACACTTAACCTTTGACCCCAAATTCGTATCAAGAATTGGCTTGTTTAGTCACTTAAGGAGAATGAGTTTCCAGAGAAGTGTAAATTATAATCTGCATTATCAAAAAGTACAGGACTTTTTAAAACATGATTTTAGCTGTGATATGTTTGAATATACATAAGCATATAATTTTATGGGGATTTTAAGAACAACAAAACAATACAGTACAAGAAAACAAATTCTTACTTATCAATAAGATACCATTTATTTCAATTTGTATAATTTCTTTCTATTAGTGAACTATTTTAACATGTTTTCTTCAGATAATGAACGATTTTTCCAATATAAGTGATGATTACTCTTACCAAGTCGGCGTTTTCAAGGATTTTGAAAAAAAAGTCACTGAAGGTTTATGGGTCAACATTTATATCAAAGCTTCACAATTACTGACTAGAGATTCCTTCGAAAACATTGCTGTAGACAATTTGTTTGGGAGCAGGTATAATAAAAGATACAAACATTTTTCCTATTACAATATCCTACTTGATTCAACTAACGAGTTAATCCCATCAAATAATTCTGATCAGACAATCCGTACAAAAGTGTCTTACGAAAGTCTTAGCAGTTTGTATCAAGTAAATCCTCAATATAATTTAATCTTATCTCCTGTTTTAACATGTGCCTTTGTCACATTTCAACACTACGACTATACTGTACAAAAGAGAGGCCTCACTGAAGCAGACGGTCTCCTGGTGAAGATCAATGTGGCTGGTAGAAAGCTAACAATCTCCAATAGGTCAGATATCAACAACATACAAATAACAAAAAATGGTGAGCTACATATTTGTGCTAATACCTTGGAGAAATATTTTACCATATCTAAGAGATCAGATGTTAAATTGAGACAATTTTACCAAAGTTTTCAAGTTTTAAGGTACGCATGCACAGGCGCCTCGGAAATGTGTCTACTAATAACTGTGGTAACGTACCTTAGTTTTTCTGAATTGAGAACTGTTGCAGGCATCAACAATATGTTCCTTAGTTTGAGTCTTTTTCTTGCACAGCTAGCTTTGGTTATTACTCCAAACATGTAAGTACATTAACAGAATATTTTAACATTATACATAAACATACATTGTTGAAAAAATTAATTAACTTATCATTGTTCAAGAATCTGTATTAATTTAGGAACTTTTCAACAGACCAGTGCCTGGTGACTTCTGTACCTGTTTTGGTATTGTGACACATTTCTTGTGGTTGTGGCACTTCTCTTGGAGTTTCCTGTGTAGCCTTCACATGTATAGAGTTTTTACTGCCAAGATGCCGACATTTTCAAAGACAGAAAATATTTGTATTCACATCTTGAAACGGATGTCATTTTCTGTTTTTAGCCCAATCTTAATAATCACTTTTGTCATACTGACATCACACATGACGTCACTTACCATTGGCTATGGCCGTCATGTGTGCCATTTGGACTCGACCTTTCTGTTAGGTAAGTGTTTAATTTCATACATTTGTTATCTTCTTATGTATGCATAATTATATTTTTAATCATATTCCTACATCTATTTAAACAGAAATGGACATTTTAAATTTCAGGTATCTCTGTGGTTGCTCCAGTCTGTTTGGTTTCCTTGTGTAACTTGATATTTCTGATGACTACAGTAGTCAGGATGCATGGAGGCACTACACTGAAGACATTTGATGCCATAAAGAAATCCAACTTTAAACGTCTTTCACTTTACGCTATGGTCTCATCAGTAAATTGTCTGTACTGGACAGTGACTCTCTTCGCTGTAGTTCTAGACAATGGTGTCTTGAGGTTAGAAAGTAAAGCTTAGATTTGATTTTATTTGTAGAAAAAAAAACTTGAAATTTCATACTTAAATATATAAAATATATATATATGTATATTGTTATGACATGATTGGGATTTAGTTTTTTGTTTCGGGAATAAGTGGAACTTTTTACTTAGTGACGAATGACGTGATAGAGACTTTAAAAAGAAGAACGCAATTTCAACAAGACGCTTTTCATAGGACACTACGAAATAAGAAATAATATACAGACGGCTTGTAACAGACGACATTAAACGGATCCCTTCTTGAGTATCAAAAGTTTTTATTGTTTCAACAATAGTGTCGACTATCTATTTTGATTGTTTTGTTTTTATATATACATATTAATATTTCATATACGTTACATTAAAAATGTTTATTTTTTTATTATTGATAGGCTACTACAGTCTTTTTTTATTTTTAGTATCATTTCGATATTTGTGAATGGACTTCAAGGAGTGCTCATATTTATCTCCTACACTTGTAACAAGACAGTCTACCAACTGTATTTCAAAAGAAACATGTTTCAACGCTCTTCATCAACCAAAGAGACTTCTTAGAGCTGGACAGTTTAATATAAGTTGACATTCTCAACCAAACCGTTTAGTTTGATATACCCTCTTACTATCATAGCAGAATTAGACATATCTGATTGTTGGATGTCACTCTTCAGTTCTAATGGGCTCCTAGCAGTTATCTCTGTCATCACAATAAAAAACAAATTTTAAAAACTTGTAATACAACTCGATTTCCTGATATTTTATGTGTTCTAAATATACATATCTTTTTATATGAAACATAGAAACTATTTGACTTGAAATGTCACAAAGATGTCCCTATCATTTGATATAAACTTATCAGCTCTCTTTCTATTTGTGTTTTGTGTAATATAGTCGTAGTATTCTAACGTTTGTTTTAGCGCATCCTTTATAACGAAAAGCCGCTATTAGTTTTCTTTGATTTATCTCATCTACTGTCTAGTTAAGATATATCGAGTTTTTTTTTTAATTCTGTAGTTACTACAGTATGATCAGTGTAAGGCTACAAATATAAAAAGTTTTTATTGTTTTAAACATTTAAATATAACGTTTTAAGATTTTAAACAATGTTATCATCACATTCAGCTTCACATCGCGATTTATAAACCTATTAATCGAGTTCCATTGTTTAAAATCTAAAGTCAACAGTTAATTTATTTCGTTTACTTCAGTTAAGTAAAGCTACATTGTTTTACTGGTGTTTAAATTATGTACGTGTCTCATTTTATTTGGTGTAAAAGTTATAATCATAGGATTATATTTTTTTTACAAATCTTTTATCAACTCCCTCAGTATGTCTGTCTGTCTGTCTGGTTAAAAGTGTTACTCCATTACTTCTCCCACACCCATTCTAGGATCAAATTGAAAATTTGTACAAATATTCATTGGCATCAATAAAAAAA
>JADKLZ010003886.1:25726027-25743764 GCA_021533235.1 Biomphalaria straminea
TCTTGTATATATATATATTTATTTATTTATTTATATATATATATATAAATTTTATTTCGAAAACGGCTCTAACGATTTTCTTTAAAATTTCAAGGTATGTGCGTATTAGTGAGAAAAAAATTCTGAACTCATTGGCCACATCGGGAAAACTCGAGTTTGACCGTTATATCGGTTGGAAAAATGTCTCATTATCGAAAAATTTATTTTGTTTTGATGGTTTTATGAATGAAGTGGAGAATTTATGAATGAAAGTGACATCAAAGGAAAAAAACTTGACACCCCCTACGTCACTAGGCTCACAGCAAGAAATGAAAAAAAAAAAAGTACACCTCCTACGTCACTGGCTTACAGCCGTTCACTAAAGCATTTCTTTGCAACAAGTTTTATCGCGTTTGAATGAATGAATAGACACAACTTTTGCGCACCGTAGTTGAAGGTTTAAAACAGTGAACATCAATCAAGCACGTGGTTATCAGAAGACGCTCAAGTGCTTCCAAGTGTTTCTACAAATTAATCGCTTGATCCCTTTATTATAAGGCACGTTAAAATAAGAATTTGATTAATTGTATATTTTTAATTAGCTATAATGTAGGCCGAAAAGAAAGATATGGACGCCGAATCTGGAATCTGGATGTCTGCCTGGTCGAGCGGTTTGCACGCTGGACTGTCGTTTGGATTTATCGATGGTCCCGGGTTCAAACCCTGCCCGCTCCCATCCCCCGTCGTCCTGCGGGAGGTTTGGACTAGGAAGTAACTATCTTCAATTCTGAAGGAACATCCGAAACATGTAAAACAACAAACAAACAATCTACGTCTAGATCTAGGTCTTGATTCTAGACTTATTATTATTGACGTGAAGTTAATATTTTATTGACATAACGTTATTATTCGTAATTTTAATGTTCATTAGTATAATATAGTATACCAATTGTATTGTTTTAAAATAAAAAAAAACAATTTAAACTATTGCTACTAGGAAGATGCCGCGGCCAAGAAAACGCCAGTTATTCAACTTCAACCAAGATTCAAGAGAAGGAAACGATGACGCTGATCCAGCTAAAGTCCCTCGCCTTTCTTTGATTTTAAATGAACTGGATTCAACTTTAATAAATTGCCTGTCTTCAGTCACTCACCAGCCTTCAACTTCGATAAATTGCCCGTCCTCAGTCATTCACCAGCCTTCAACTTCGATAAATTGCCAGTCTTCAGTCACTCACCAGCCTTCAACCTCGATAAATTGCCTGTCTCCAGTGACTCATCAGTCTTCAAATACGATAAATCCCAGAGCATCTTCAGCTAGAGCAAATGCAATCATTAGTAATATCGTCAAGCTAGAAAATTCTGAGGAGCGTTTAAGGAAACTTGAGGATCTGCGACCTCGAGCTTCACATCGACTCGAAAAGGAAACCAACACACAATATTCTAAGCGGTCAACGAGTTTGCGTACGCTGCAGCCACTTTTGATTTAACTATAAACCTCAGTAAAAAACTTGGGGTTAGGGTGTGGGGACGAAAGGCCTAGAAGATATCTGAATGGAGGGATGTGTAAAAGCAGGCCATATCCTTCCATGGGCTGTAGCACCAGTAGCACCACTGGGATAGATGGATGGCAAAAGCCGGTATGAACTTCTTATAGTCTGACAGTCTGGCTGAGCAGGGCACATATCCCGTAAAATAATCTGAAGAGTTTCTTTAGTGTTCTGTTTGTTCTATATGTAATTGTACATGGCGATTAAATATCAAGTCTCGTAAGTCCTCCTACAGTCTAGACAGTGTAAAACTATCGTAGGCCTACTATTATTGGCTTGGAAGAAAGTCTTTGAAGTTTTCCCCAATAACGTAGAAATTTGCGTCACTCGATGTTTCGTACTAAAGCCATAATTGAATATACTAATTCCAAAATTAAATGTCTGAACGTACCAATTTACATATAGAACAAACAGAATACTAAAGAAATTTTTCGAATTAGTAGTCTTTATCCAATCGTTCATTTTCGGGAAAGCCTACTCGGATCCAAGCATCAATATAAATGGACACGATATAAATGCAGTGGACAAATTCACATATCTTGGCAGCACACTCTCCAGAAATGGAAATATCGATAACGAAATCAACCTTCGCATCGCCAAGGCCAGTGCATCATATGGCAAACTATCAAACAATGTTTGGAACAGACGTGGTATCACCACAAACACTAAGCTAGGGGTCTACCGAGCCGTCATCCTACCTACATTGCTCTATGCCTCAGAAACATGGACAGTATACAGAAGACATGCCAAGAAACTAAATCACTTTCACATGACATGTCTAAGAAAAATACTAAATGTCAAATGGCAAGACAGAATGCCAGATACTGAAGTCCTTCAAAGAGCGGGTTTGAAAAGCATCCACACAATCCTGATGCAGTCCCAGCTGCGATGGGCAGGACACGTGTGCAGGATGGAGGACCACCGCATCCCAAAACGTCTCATGTATGGCCAATTAAGAGAAGGCAAGCGCTCGCAAGGTGGTCAAAAAAAGCGCTACAAAGACACCCTCAAAGCTTCTCTAAAGGAGTTCAACATTGACCCAGGCACCTGGGAGACAGAGGCACATGACAGAGTATCATGGCGCCCCGCTGTGAGATCCGGCGCACAGGTTGCTGAGGAAAAAAGAACAACGCTGGCGAAAGAAAAACGCCAGAGAAGGAAAGCAAGGCAAACGACACTAGCTCCAGCTGGAATTACCTGCCCAGAGTGCGGCCGAGCATTCCGGGCTCGCATAGGTCTCACCAGCCACATGAGGAGGCACAAAACCCCAGTGCAAAGCCCTCAGCCCACTGGATGACAAAGTGGTCATCATCGAACCACGATGGACGAACTATGCATTTTCGTAATTATAAAAAAAAATCCAAAAATGACTTCGGGTATATGAAATTATCTAACCGAGCAAGGCTCGGCCACCTGATATTATATATATATGCAGAGGCGTCACTAGGGTCGGTGTCACCTGGTGCGGTAAGATCGGGATGTCATCCCCCTCCCGCAGGAAAAATAATCTTCCCCTCGAAAACAACTTTCTTTATTTTGAATGATAAAAAATCTGTAAGCTAATTAAAAAATTGTTTATATGCTACGATTCTATATAACTCTTTCTCTCCTAACTGACGATACCAACGTTGATTCCACAAGAATGTGGTAAATAATTACGGAGAGAAAGAGTTAAAAATGTCGTTGTTTTTCACATTTTATCAAACGTTACTGTATAAATTAGAAATGTACTATAGTAGAATTGAGAAACCTTAAGTTTAACATATTTTATTTTTGCTAGAGATTATTTCAGAGCTCCTTGCAGAAAAGGTCTTCAATTATACTAGAGTTTCTCAGCTGCTTCCGAAAAGGCAAATCAAGCACTGAAGAGGTTTACGCCATGCGAAACTTCGTTAAAACAAGCCTAGAATACCAACAAAGCAAAAAAAAAATCAGTTTTGTAGATTAAAAAAATAAAAAGTTTGTTACCATCCATCGGAATCAATCTGGAAAATAGAAGAAAAACAAGACATCTTGCAACAATTTGTCCAGATACAGCGACAAGCCTAAAGCAAATCAAGCTGTTGTCTCACAGACGTTGGAATTCTTCAACATCGATACGGATATGAGATTAGGGTGTATCTTATCCTAATTTCTCTTTCTTGTAGCCACCGACGATGTTATTAAACAGGCTGCATTCGGGTTTCAATGGCTAAACCAAACCGATTTGGATTTTGCAGGCAACATAGTATTACTTTGAAATACAATTAAATGTATACACGAGATTATTATTATATTATTATTATAGCTTTTATATAGCGCTACTTTCATGCTTATAGCATGCTCAGAGCGCTTTGGTCCAATCTCATTTGTGGACCAATGGGGGGGCAGGGGGTATCTAGGAGTTGGTTTCCCGTGCTGCCTTTGGGCGCTCAGTAAACACAACTCTGCCCGAGTCGGGTGTCGAACCTCGAGCCCCCTTCTAGGTAGCCAAGCAAGCCAAGCTCAAGCCGCACTTAGCCTCTCGATCACGCTTCCCACGGAAGATGACGGATAAAGACGCCGACAAAGTTATACATGCAGGTTATCCAGTTCTCGATCAACATTGGTCATACAGATCTTGAACAAATAGTAAAGTTAACCTTTTTAGGCAAAGATATCTCAAGTGATGGAGATGCATATCATGGTGTTGCTTGTCAGATTGGAAAGCAAGAGCCTTCTTTCAATAACTACTGCCTATCTGAACAAACACATCAATTAACCTGGAGATAAAAATCCACCTACTCAATACAATCATTGTCCCAATGGTCATCTACGCTTCGAGACCTGGAAGGTTGAAAAGAGGCTAAGTAGTGATGGCTTAGAAGGATCCTACAAATCCTCCCGAGATAATTTTACCAATAGAGAAATCTTTTCGTAAACAGGCAGGCATTCGCCAAGGGAAGTGGCGACTAAACGTCAATTGACATTTGTGAGACATATCATGAGACGAGACACGTTTACTAAAGTCAGCCTTAACATGAAAGCCTAAAACAGAAGTGACTGTGAAAGTCGCCTTAGACTGGTTTCCGTAGAGAAAGCTTGCAACCTTATGCGTCGCATGGCGTGCGAGAGGCTTACGCATGTGTGTTTTTCAACACATTGCAACAACAAATGTTACGTTCACCTCTCAACTGGCCATATAAGATGTTTGTTGGAGTGACATAAATTCGTTCAAAGTTGTCAAGGGGCGAAAACCCGGGCGCCAATTTTTTTTTTTTTTTTTACATTTCTGAGCTTTAGAAACTCTTTCTCCTGGCGTCAAAAACACATAATAAGTCACAAAGAATTAAATTACGAAGGGTTGGGACATGTTGATACTAAATTGTGAGTGAAATTCGAGGCAGTAATTTTTTTTTAAATTGCATTTTTAAAAAAGTGCATTTTTCCCACATGGGTGTCACCCCCGTGTGGGTGTCACCCAGTGCGGCCCACACACCCCCGCACCTGCCTAGTGACGCCACTGTATATATGCAGTCCTCCATTTCCCAAATTTAAAAAATGCGACCCTCGATGGAAAAATGTTGCCCACCCCTGATCTTAAGTGTAGATCTAACGTCTAGAGAGGCTTGGGTTTCTTATTCTATATTCAGTTACGGTATTGTAGATCTTACGGTTTCTGTCCACCGCCAGCATGTAAAGTCTAGTTGCGGCTGTATGGCGCTCAAGTCAAAATTGGACTACCAGGGCCATCAGGTGTCACCTAGCAAACGCTGTGGAGCGTTTTGGAGCACTGTGGGACATGTAGAGCACACTGGTCATCCACTGCACCCCAAACCAGCCCCAGTTGTCTGGACTCTGTTCTGCCACTGGATCCAGCTGGCAAGGGGCGAGAGAGTGAGGCTGATGCAGCGCAAATCTCCCTCACTTTAATAAATTTTCATCGCGCAAGCCACATTCTCATCTCCCATGTTCATCAATCAAAAAGCCCTGCGGCGATAGGCAAGTGGCGAAGTGGCAGGTGTGGATACACTGGCAGCCATAGCCACAAACCTACACGTAGGCGGCCCAGACCATGTGGTCGCTTGACAGTGACTGGGACAGCACTGGAACTCGGCAGCCGTCTGAGCGTCTAAGCAGCCCTTTTTAGGAATGCACTGCTTACCTCCTAAGCATGAGGAAGGGGCTAGAAAAGGTGCCCTAAACATTGCCTGTCCCCCATGACCCTGGCCAGTCTCCCGCGACTGGCGGGGATCCCACAAATGCGGGAAAAACAAATCAAACACAAATCTCAAGAAAAAACAAATCAAAACACATGAACTCACACTCGGCGCATGGAATGTCCGTACTCTTCTTGACCGTGCTGAAACAGATCGTCCTGAACGGCGTACTGCCCTTGTAGCAAGAGAACTAGCCAGATACAATATAGATATTGCGGCACTGAGTGAAACGCGTTTTGCTGAAGAAGGACAGTTAACAGAAATTGGCGCAGGCTACACGTTCTTCTGGATCGGCAAAAACAGCGAGGAAAGACGTGAAGCTGGTGTTGGCTTTGCAGTGAAATCCAATTTAGTCAACAAGTTAGCAGGACTACCAAAAGGCATAAATGACCGTTTAATGACATTACGCCTACCCCTGACCTCAAGGCGATACGCAACTCTAATAAGTGCCTACGCCCCAACTATGTCAAACCAGGACAACATTAAGGAGAACTTCTACTCGGATCTGAACTCTGCAATAATCAAAACGCCCAAAACAGACAAACTCATAATACTGGGCGACTTCAATGCCAGAGTAGGCTCTGATTGGAAAACCTGGAGATATGTTCTGGGCAGACACGGAATCGGTCACTGCAATAGCAATGGTGCATTGCTACTTGAAATGTGCTCAGCCCACAAGCTAACAATAACAAATACGCTTTTCCAGCTACCTCACAGAAAAAAGACATCATGGATGCATCCCAGGTCCAAACATTGGCATCAAATAGACTTCATCATTGTCAGACAGTCTGATAGACAAGACGTCAAAGTCACCAAATCATTATGCGGAGCTGATTGTTGGACCGATCATCGCTTAATCTTATCCAAGCTTAAAATATGCATAAAACCACCTAGGCGGCCCCAAGAATGCAAGCATGCAAAGCGCCTAGATATTGGTAAGCTCACAAACCCAGAAATCAAACAAGAGCTCATCAATAAACTAGACAGTGAGTTTAAAACCCTGCACATGACCAATGATGTGGAAAACAGCTGGAATAAATTAAGGGATTCAGTGTACTCTCTGGCTAGCAGTGCCCTCGGTCAGCCAAAACGCAAACACCAAGATTGGTTTGACGAAAACAATGTGCAAATCGAAGAGATGCTAACACACAAGCAACATTGCTTTAAGGCCTTTCTGTGTAATCCAGATTGCCCGCAAATCAAAGAACGCTACACTATTGCCAAAAGAGAGGTCCAGCGAAACCTGAGACACATGAAGGAGTCATGGTATATCAAAAAAGCAGAAGAAATTGAGTCCTATGCTGACAGTAAAAATGCAAAAATGTTTTTCAATGCAATAAAAGCCCTTTATGGCCCTCAGCAAACTGGCTCATCCCCCGTACTCAGTGCTGATGGAAACAAACTCCTAACAGACAAGGAGGATATACTTGTTCGCTGGGCTGAACACTTCAGCACAGTCCTTAACTGCCCGTCAAGCATTAGTGCCGAAGCAATCGCACGCCTGGAACAAATCCCAATAAATCACTCACTCGCCGACCCTCCCCGGCTAAACGAAGTAACGGCAGCAATATCAAATCTCTCAATGGGTAAGGCACCGGGGCCAGACTCCATCCCTGCTGAAATTTACTCACTTGGCAGCTCAGAGCTTACTGCTAAGCTAACTGAAATCTACCAGATAATGTGGGAACAAAAGACTCTACCACAAGAGTTCAAAGACGCCTCCATCATCCACCTCTCCAAGAGAAAGGGTAATAGGCAGTCATGCGACAATCATCGTGGCATATCCCTCCTATGCATTGCTGGCAAGATTCTGGCTAGGGTGCTTCTAAACAGATTACAACTCCACATAGAAACTGGCCTACTCCCGGAAAGTCAATGCGGCTTCAGACAGGGTAGAGGCACGGTTGACATGATCTTTGCAGTCCGCCAACTCCAAGAGAAATGTAGAGAACAAAACTCAAATCTCTATACTGCTTTCATAGACCTGACTAAAGCTTTTGACAATGTCAGTCGTGAAGGCCTTTGGCAAATCATGTCCAAATTCGGCTGCCCTGACCAATTTATAACAATGGTGCGTCAATTCCATGATAACATGCAGGCAAGAGTTCAAGACAACGGAGACTACTCCAAGCCTTTTCCTGTCTCAAATGGCGTGAAGCAGGGCTGTGTGCTGGCTCCAACACTTTTCAGCTTAATGTTTACCGCCATGCTGAAAGATGCCTTTTGCAGAGAAAGCTTTGGAGTTGACATACGGTATCGCACAGATGCAAGCTTATTTAATGCTCAGAGACTCAAGGCAAGGACCAAGGTAAACTTCGACTGCATCAGAGACCTGCTATTTGCAGATGACTGTGCCCTAAACGCTGCAAACGAAGAAGACCTTCAAAAGAGCCTGTCCCTCTTCGCTAATGCCTGCACAAATTTTGGACTCACCATTAATGTAAAAAAGACAGAAGTGCTGCATCAACCTCCTCCAAATAAAGCTGTTACAGAACCAAACATTCTCATAGCTGGCCAGAAACTAGCGAATGTCAAAAAATTTGTCTATCTTGGAAGCACCATATCAGCAAGCGCCAACCTAGATGAGGAGGTTGACTTCCGTATTGCTCGTGCCAGTGCTGCATTTGGCAGACTTCAAGAGCAAGTGTGGCAAAGGAGAGGACTCAGTTTAACCACAAAACTGAAAGTCTACAGTGCTGTAGTTCTCCCGTCACTCCTATACGCATCAGAGTCATGGACCTTGTACTCCCGCCACACCAAAAAGCTAAACTCCTTCCACCTACGCTGTCTAAGGAGTATCCATAAGGTGCGTTGGTCTGACCACATACCAGACACAGAAATTTTAAAGCTGTCCAACATGCACAGTATCAATGCGACAGTAAAAAGGTCCCAACTACGATGGGCGGGTCATGTAGTCCGCATGCCAGAAAATCGCCTTCCCAAGAGACTTCTGTATGGAGAGCTATGCACTGGAAAGCGCTCTCAAGGCGGCCAATACAAGCGCTACAAAGACACCCTTAAGAGATCTCTCAAGGAATGCGGTATCGACAGTCATGGCTGGGAAGCACTAGCTCAAGATCGTTCCGCATGGCGAGAAGCTGTGAGTCTCGGAGTCTCAAGTTTTGAAGCAAGTAGAGTGGCCAGTGCGATAGAGCGCCGAAACAACAGAAAGCTGAGAGAAAAAGCAGGCCCACCTGCAACTGACAAAACTCACCCATGTCACATTTGCGGCCGGCTTTTCAAAGCGAAGATTGGACTACACAGCCATCTTCGAGTCCATAGGAAGTGAGAAATGTGCTCATCTTCGAACACGAAGGAGGAGCTATATATGTAGATCTACTTCACTCTAGGCTAGATAGTAGATATCTATATCTATTGCATTGAAGATGGCAGAAGGTCTACTTAAACCACCAACAGAGTTCAATGTGATAGGTGTGTCAGTGAAAACTTTCGCCAGTGGAGACGACAAGAGGAACTGTTTCTATTCGCAATAGGAGCATAAGAGAAATCTAAAATCAAAAAGCAATAATACTACACTGTGCTGACCTCAGGCCCAGGAGATTTGTCAGCAATTACAGTATGATGAGAATGAAAACATGAATGACACGCAAATATTATTAAAGAAATGACATGAATATTGCAACACCAGAAAAACTTCAGGAAACTTTCAGATTTTTGAACATAGAGAAGGTTTCATCATGTGATGTGTTCATTACACAGCCTAGAGGTCAGGCTGAAAAAAATGTAATTTTAAAGAAAAGGAGAGAATGATTAGAGACAAGATTATATTCTCTGCGGAGTAAAGACTGCGGGAGAGATTATTGAACCAAGATGATCTGACTTTAAAGAAGTGTATAGGTATATGCCAAACATGTGAGCAAATTGCAAAAGGATTAGCAGAGATTAATAAGGAAACTGTTGTGAAGATAGATGAAGAACAAAAAAAGAAAGATGACAACAAAAACAACCTAATAGATTGCTGGTTCTGTGGAGGCAGACATGCAGTGAACAGAACAGCATGCCCAGCTTGGGGAAAAATTTCAATTTTTTCAAAATTTCAAAGGTAAAAATCATTTTGCAGGTAAGGGCAAAACTAAGAATAAAATACATATTCATAATGCTATGGATGAATCTGACCACGAGGAAGACTTAAACTCAATAAATGTGTTGAACATAAATAGGGACAGAATGACAGCACTATTCATGATAAGTGGTCAACAAATAAAATTTCAACTGGACTGTTTTGATTTTGATTTTAGGCACATCGTCACAGTTTAGGCCATGTCACGCCCGCAGCACCTTAAGGACTACTCTCCCTCTACATAGCAAGGGCTAAATTATATGCACTTAAATCATTAAAATCAGGGTCTATTCACAGTTAAAATAGTAAAGGATGTAAAAATTTAATAATTGGTAAAAATTTTATGTAAATAGTACATGTTCACAAATTCAATCAGATCTTCGCAGACAATCCCACTTCCCGGATAAAGCCCAGTACCTTCCCATGGTCGACATTGATAAATAGTGTTTTTAAGTTAGTGGTTCTAAAATACTTCTCCCTGACATCCTGGTATCTGGGGCAGTCAATGAGGATATGTTCCACGGTGAGGCGAGATTCACAATACTCACAAAGTGGGGGCTCCTCTCTCTTCAGCACAAAAGAGTGTGTGATGTAGGTGTGGCCAATTCTAAGTCTGGACATGGTCGTGCTACCTTGTTAGACCCTTAGATGTGTACCGCCGCCTGGCATCAGCCACAATATGCCTGAGTTTGATTTTAACTGGACACAGGAGAAGATGTTAACATTATTAGTAAGAAAAATGTTAAAAAGACACAAATTAAGAAGACTGTTCCAAATTCCAATTCCAAATTAAAAACAGAGGGCACTGCTAACTTAAAAGTAACTAATCCTAAATACAAAAATAATTATTTTGGTAACATTCAAGGTTGTAGAGAACCATTATGAATGTTTATTAGATAAGATAAGATAATTTTTATTGATCCAATGTAATGGAAATTCAGTTTAATTACAATTGACAACCTCAGCGTAACTACTGTACAAAAACAATATTGATTAAAAATTCGAACGACATTCACATAAAAACACACAAACACATTCATGCCAAACTTTAAGTATGATGACAATGAAGATAGATTCATATCACAAGTAAACACAATGGATTGTGACCTCGGAGATTTAGGTGAAACATAATTAACAGTCATTGAAACATAGCTCCAGTGGTATCACCTTGTCATAGCCTACTATTTGCATTTCAAAAGAAAGTGGAAGAGACATTAGTAAAAAAGATAAATATTAATTCCAGTAAATGAACCAACATATTATGTTAGCCAGAAGACTGTGGTTCAAAAGCCAAATGGGTATTTAAGGATCTGCATTGACCCTAGACATCTAAACACTGCTTTAAAAAGAGAACATTTTAGGTTACCAACTTTGGAAGCTGTAATGCCACAGTTCCTAAATGCAAAAATATTTTCTAAATTAGACGTAAAGGAGGCTTACTGGCATGTACGTCTTGATGAAAAGTCTAGTCTCCTAACAACCATGATCACACCATATGGGCGCTACAGATGGTCAAGTCTCCCTTTTAAAGTAAGTGTAAGTGGAGAAATATTCCAGAAGAAGTTAACAGAAGCATTGTTAGGATTAGAAGGATGCAATAATGTGGCTGATGATACCGTGATTGTGGGATGTGGTCACTCCAAAGAAGAAGCAGGAAAAGATACGCTGACAAACTGAAGAGATTAAGAGAGAGGTGCAAAGAGAAATGCATTAAATTAAATACAAAAAAACAGTTGAGAAACAAGACCAAATTATTTATTTGGACACTGCACAAGGTATAAAGTCTGATATAAAGAAGATTAGAGCTTCTATGGAAAAGAAGAAACCAGAAACTAGCCAGGAAGCAAGACAATTATGTGGAATGGTGCAGTATTTGTCAAAATTATTGAACAATCTAACCGAAGTGCCTCAACCATTAAGAGAACTAACAAAGAAAGACTGCAAATTGAGATGAACTGAGATGAACTGAGAAATGTGAAGGGTCATTCAACAAGATAAAAACAGTGATTACCAATACTCCAGTCCTTATATTCTACAACCCCGACAGAAACTTGAAATACAAGTGGACAGTAGTCTTGGAGCTTTACTAATTATGCAAGAAGGACAACCAATAGAATTAGCCTCTACGAGCATTGACACCGACTGAAGAACTGTGGACTAAGATTAAAAAAGAACTACTTGCCGTTGTTTTGGGGTAGAAAGATTTAATCAATATATATTTGGGAGACATGTCATAATAATAAATGATCATAAGCCAAACGTCTTAAAGAAACCTCTAAACCAGGCCCAAAGAATTGTACAAAAACTTGATGTAAAAAGCAATCGTTATAATTTCTCAGTGGGTAGAAGGAAACAGTTTACACAGTGCTGACACATTACCACGGCTGTGCAATCAAGAGGAGAAGCAAGATGAAGTTTTTAACTTATTCCAGGCACAACTTGTGGTAGGAAGCGTGGTCAAAGGGGCTAAGTGAGCTTGCACTTGGATTGGCTACCTAGAAGGAGGCTCGAGGTTCCACACCCGACTCTGGTAGAGTTGTGTTAACTGAGCGCCTAAAGGCTGCACGGAAAACCAACTCCTAGATACCCCCCCAACTGGTCCACAAATGAGATTGGACCAAAGCGCTCTGAGCATGCTATAAGCATGAAAGTAGTGCTTTATGAAAGCTATAACAATATACCATTATTAAAAAGAATAAAACAAGAAACAGAATTAGATGACAAATTAAATAAATTATCAAAGCAAATAACGAATGAATGGCCTCAAAGAAAACAAGATTTAGACAACACGATAAAACCATATTTTGATTTGCTGAAAAAAAACCACACATCTTGAGTAAAAGACTCATTAAATAAACTACTGTAAATGTGTAGTTTCACGCGCTTCTTTCAGGTTTTTTTATTTTTATGACCTTTATAGGATATGATCCCAACTTCTCGTATTTTGTGCATAGTTTTTTTTTATCTGGTACACTTAAATTTAGAGCCTAATGATGTCAGTTTAATATAAAATGAGAAATGACAGATGCAAAAGATATATAAGGAAAAAAGGTACTTCCGGTCCAATCTCTAATCTTAGTTTCAAACCAAAGAAACGAAACGCATAAGCGCAACATAGGCCCAATAATAGTGCACAAAAGAATTGTCATAAATATGCACACACCCATAAAACCGAATTGTGTCAAGCAAACTCATTGTGACCCAATATTCGATCCTTAAAAAAAACACTAAAATATTAAAGCTTGAGCAGAGTAAATAAAGATTTCTTTTATAATTATGAGAAATAAGATATTGAATGTTTTCTCCAGCTATAGAATCGTTGATTTTCTTACTTAATGATAAGACTTCTTTCATTTAGTAATAAAAGCATTATTGTATATTGTCATATTTATGCTTGGGAACGTTTCTAATTTCCTTGAAGTCTAATCAGATATAATTTCTTTTGAATGCATTAGACTGTTTTTGTAAGAAATGTTTTATACATGATTTATAAAATAATTCAAAGTAATCTTATGGCGTTTATTTTATTAGAATTAGATGTTCAATGGAACTTATTCACCAATTGTAAATAAACACATTTAGCCACGTCATAATATTGATAAAATAGTGAAAAATACGTATCAAGTGGCAGCCTTACGTATTGCGTAATTTGTATGGAACATATAGAGAAATTGTTGTTTGTTTACGTTTGGTGAATGATGTCCATTAGACTATTATTATTTTCTTTCTTTCTACATTCTCAGAAGGAGTACTAGAAAAAAAATAACCAGAATGATAGTATATACATATCTGAGATAAAAAGTTAAGTTTCTCTTTCAGACGTTGTAATATAGGGCAGATGATGTAAAGGTCATCTGTTTCTGTGTCCTATGGTTACCGAGGGTGTCATGTGGCCAGCACAACGACCCACTATGTAAGGTACCCATTATAGTTGGGTAGACTTAGAGGCTCCTGAAGATCCGGAATTTAAAAATCCCAGTCTTCACAGGATTCGAACCCTGGACTCCGGTTCGGATGTCAAGCGCTTTACCGCTCAGCCACCGCACCTTCACATATTTGAGAATCATTGTAAAATCGTGTGATTCAGAATACAACTTTGGTCGTGTGGCTCAGAAGTTGACTCCAAAATTCTAGTGTTTAAGTTCAACAAAGAAAACACAACAGACATAGATACATACAGTTTGTATTTCACAAGCGAGACAATGGCAGTGAAACTGAAATAGAATTCTGCTAGAAAAAGTGTTTCAATCGTGACACACTCAACATTATCCTTTCAATGAACACATGTCTTCAAATTAACAAAAATGTCAGCGGAAGAAACTTTGCTCCTTTCACAAATTGTCTTTCATATTGTAACATAAGATTATGACAGAATAAGTCGAATTAATGTTGATGTTCATAAATCAGTTACGTTAATTGTACAATTAAAGTAGCTGTCAATATTTTCTTTACTATTTTTCTCAATTAAGGTCACACTTTCATCGACATAAATAGAACCGTATAGTTAGAAAAAGGTTCTCGAAAACTGTCCTAAAGATTTTCCTAAACAGTTGATTAACATCGTTGAAAAAAGAATTACTAGCTATTTGGCCACACTGGGGAAACTAATTTTTGAAGTATATAAAAATTGGCTAGAGGACTAGAATTTTTTTTATCTTAAAAAGATTACGTCTTTTGGTGTGTGCACATATTGGTCCTATTCATTAAAGAATATAATCAATTAATGTTCAAGATAAAATTTAGGTGTACAGCTATATGCCTATCATTAGAATATCATAAAGACTAGAAGATTTATAAATTCGTTTAACCAGGATTCTTTCTTTTTATTTTGCTATAAACAACAAAATAAATTCTCTATACATTTTATTAATGAGGAATTGCCTTTGTTAAACACGTATGTTTTAAAATATTTTTTCTAGTTCAAGAGTTATCAGTTAATCCAATTTCGGCAAACAAGGAAGGAGGATGAAAAGATTGTTTAACAGTTTATGACGAATGTTTATAATGTGTAATTACTACACATGAAGACATTTAACGTCGTTTAAAGCTAGCGCGTCAGACATAGACTTAGGTTCTCCCGCGCCTTCCTGCGCATTAGGTCTCCACAAAGATATGTCACTGGCAATGTCTGAAGCCTCCTCCCAACTGATGTCCACTGTTCTGGGGTCCTGAGCGCGTCAGACATTAATAATAATAATAATAATAATAATAATAATATACCCCATTGTCATATCAACCGAGGGGATAATAACAACTGACCTCACAGATACCTTCAAGGCCCTTGGCATTCCTAGGAACATTCTCGTTGCCTGTCAGAGGGCGGTACTGCTGCAGACCTGCCACATCACTATAAAATTCCTCAGTGGAAACTGATAAAGGGACTACAATGAATTTTGTTTCCCTTTAACGAAACTCGACCCTGGCTGCGCCAGAGAAAGAATACTCGTTCTTTTATCATAATAATACAAGACAGAGTAATTAGGACAAAAAATTACCAAAAGCATATCTTAAAACTCAATGTTGTCGACAAATGCCGAAAATGTGGAAATGTGGGTGAGTCGAATGAACACATTATGGCAGGATGTCCTGCCCTATCGGAATCTGCCTACCTAGGTCGTCATAACCAAGTTGCAAAGCTTATACACCAGCACTTGGCTTTGACGCACAATTTGATCGTGAAGGAGACTCCTCCTTATTACAAATACTCACCACAAGAGGTTCTCGAGTCTACTGATCACCTGCTATACTGGGATAGGCCTATTTTGACGGACAAAACGGTAGATTTTAATCGCCCTGATCTGCTGCTTATCGATAAAAAAGAAAGTCTCTATCATGATTGACATTGCCGTACCACAATCTCATAATCTAAGAAAAACTGAGTTGGAAAAATAACGAAAGTATGGGAACCTGGGCTTGGAGATTAAGTGATTATGGAAGTTATCTAAAATAACAATATACCCCATTGTCATATCAACCGAGGGGATAATAACAACTGACCTCACAGATACCTTCAAGGCTCTAGGCATTCCTAGGAACATTATCGTTGCCTGTCGGAGGGCACTACTGCTGCAGACCTACCACATCACCAGAAAATTACTCAGTGGAAACTGATAAAGGGAATACGATTAATTTTGTCTCCCTTTAACGAAACTCGACCCTGGCTGCGCCAGAGAATGAACACTCGTTCTTTTCTAACATAATAATAATAATAATAATTTAATTTTTACAGCACTGTTTACAAACATGATGTAGGCTCAAGGTTCTCCGATAACATTACAAACATAAACACGAGATCTAAATGACAAACTATTCTAAAACGTTTTTTGAACAGATAGGTCTTAATGTTGTTTTTAAATGTAGTTTAGCATGTTGTCTTGTTGAGACCAATGGGTAGTGAGTTCCAAACTTTTGGTCCGTGTACTAAAAAAAACCTACTAACCGTAACGTTGGAGGGAGAAACGTGGCACCACTAAAAGCGTTGAGTCCATGGAGCGCAGTGTTCTCTGAGGGACATATGGAGTGATCAGTTCACTTTAGTACGAGGGCATTTCTATATTGTAACTGCACTAATGACAAAGTGTGGCCACCTTGCAGTCAATTTTTGCTTTTGAATGAAACCAAGTGTGCCAAGAGGGCAGTTGGAGAATCTCGTCTTGTTTTCCGTAGGATAATTCGCACAGCGTTGTTTTGAATTCGCTGCAGTTTGGCGATTTTGTCATTGGGCATAACTGCTAGCATGTCTTTGCAGTAATCAAGGCTGGAGAGTATGAAAGCTACAGCTAACATTATTGCGCAGACATTCAAACCTACGACACTTGCAGACCTGACGTGTGTGTGGGTCGAAAGATAGCGTTGAGTCAAAGAAAACTCCAAGATTCCAAGCTAGTCCTTATAGACATTTCGAGTCAAGATGGGACACTAAATTTCTTTAATAAGAGTGCATGCTTAAATTGCTGTTGTAAAATGTCAGTGAAAAAATCACAATTTTTGTAATTGTTGTTCCAAACAACAGGAATCTTTAAAAATAAGACTCTTGACATAATCTTCAAAAACACACAAACTCTCAAAAGGAGCATTTTGAAAGATTGAAGATTGACACTCTTAAAAACCTGGAAATCTCCTTACATCTCTAACAAGACTAAAATAAGAATCTTTAACTCTAATATTAAGGCGGTCCTATCTTCTGTATAGTTCTGAAACATAGCGCAACTGAAGCAACAACAAAACAAAGTACAGACCTTCACAGATGTCTGAGAAAGATCTTAAAAATACACCTGAACGACAAAATAGAAAACACAAAACTGTGGGAGACCGATGGATAGAGCAAAATAGAGGTGAAGATCTTACAGAGAGGGATTGGTCACATTCTTAGACAAGAACAGAGGTAAACATGTCATTGAGTTTGGTCACATTCTTAGACAACAACAGAGGTAAACATGTCATTGAGTTGGGTCACATTCTTAGACACGAACAGAGGTAAACATGTCATTGAGTTTGGTCACATTCTTAGACAATAACAGAGGTAAACATGTCATTGAGTTTGGTCACATTCTTAGACAAAAACAGAGGTAAACATGTCTTTGAGTTTGGTCATATTCTTAGACTACAATAGAGGTAAACATGTCTTTGAGTTTGGTCACATTCTTAGACAAGAACAGAGGTAAGCATGTCATTGAGTTTGGTCACATTCTTAGACAAGAACAGAGGTAAACATGTCATTGAGTTTGGTCACATTCCTAGACAACAACAGAGGTAAACATGTCATTGAGTTTGGTCACATTCTTAGACAACAACAGAGGTAAACATGTCATTGAGTTTGGTCACATTCTTAGACAAGAACAGAGGTAAACATGTCTTTGAGTTTGGTCACATTCTTAGACAACAACAGAGGTAAACATGTCATTGAGTTTGGTCACATTCTTAGACAACAACAGAGGTAAACATGTCAT
>JADKLZ010003886.1:25757515-25774545 GCA_021533235.1 Biomphalaria straminea
GCATATTTCCAGGTATTACTGGTTTAATTTATGAACTAAAAGGACTTATGCTAGAACATGGCACAAGTTTCCAAGACAATAGGACTGAAGAAGATATATTGGATTTGGCTGTTGTACAGGTAATATGATAAAAGACTAGTCTTAACATTGCGTTCCAGATTAATATATCCCTGAGAGATACTTGGTGCAATGTTCTTACATGGTTCAATCTCGACACTAATTTTACTGACGTCAATTTTTGACAACTTTCAGCCCTCATTAGTTGTTTAGTTGTTTCTCTGTCTCTGCAAAAGCACGTGATGTATGTTTCCACTCGTGCACCAATTTAACAATGTCAATGAGTAATACATTTAAAAAAAAAAACCTGTTCATACGTTGTAACAGAGTAAGGGGAAGTGAAAGTCACGAATTAGTAGATTAGTGAATACAACGGCAATATTACCTGTTATTAATACAATTGGGGATACACAACTTTTGAGTTATGGTCTGGGGTGATTTTATTCCAAACCCTAACTCTAACGCCCATTTAACCCTAACCGTATGTATAAGCGCACACACATCATACACATATATAAATATATATATATATAGTGGGGAGGATAAAATATACCGGAAGATCAACCTTGACCATATTCCGTACAAAGCAACAGTTGACCTGCCGAGTGTTTTCGTATAAAAAAGGCGAAACCAGCAAAAGTTAAAGAAAAAAATATTTTTAAAAAGCAAATGTTTTATCACTTAGACTTACATCCTCCTGCGCCGCATATGACGGCAAGGTGTCTCTACAAAGACCTGTCACTGACAATGTCTGAAGCATCTTCCCACATGGTGTCCACTGTTCGAATGTACTCCATGAAAGTTATACGAGGATGTCCCTTTTTGCGCTTTCCTCGTAAATAGTTCACAATTACCAAGTGCACACATTCAATCTGACCTGGACACCAAGACAATCTAACACTCAAGTATAGGTTCACAACACACAATAAGAGATATAAATACGATACACTGTTTCTTCATTTTCGCAACGACATCATTATTTCATCTGTGCAGTACACAGGCGTTGTATGCTTGTGACAAACTCATAAAATGCTTGATCTAATCAGGTTTGTGACTCTTCCTCAACTAGATGGCTTGAAGAAACAATTTTTTAGCATTATTTTATTTCTACGGCTATATATACTGTATTAACCTTTGATTTCAGATTATAACAGATCTTTCTACTATCAGTGACAGTTACTATTACAAGCTTGGTGTTGTTCAAGACAACAATTACAAAAACACTCCTGCTCTATGGGCCTTCATTCAAGTTTTAGGCTCAAGTTCACTGACAAGAGATTCGTTTGAGATGGCTGCTGCAGACATTTTCTTTAGAAAAAAAATTAATACAAAAGAAATTACATTTCCTTATTACACTATTTTATTTGATAGACATGGCGAGTACTGTCCACCAAGAAACAGTTTCATAAAAAGACGTTCGAATCTAAAAGGAAATCTATTAATGGGCAACTATGTCAACGATTGTGGATACAATATTAAATTGTCATTAACTCTAGTATGTACATATGTCACATTCCAAGGATCCAATTTTACTGTTGAGTGGAACACAACCAACCCGATAGAAAGTGTCTTTGTTACTCTGGATGTTGGTGGGGCCAAGCTCACCATCTCCAACTTGTCAGATATGAATAGCTTAGAAGTCACCACAAGCAATGAATTACATATTTGTACAGAGACTTTAGACAAATATGTACATAGTTCGAGTCAATCACGTGATTTAAGATCATTGGTGCTGACGCTTAATCTCTTAACATATACATGTATATGTGCGTCAGATGTGTCTCTCCTCTTAACATTGGTAATTTGTCTATTGTCCTATTGTCTATTTTAACCTATCTTTCACATGCTTTCCTGTACATCCCCCATTTCCGGCCAAGTGACATATATATCTAAAACTTCTTCAGTGAGCAGCAGTTAGCCCATTTTATTAAAGAAAGTTGATGGACGTTCATTCACAGATTCTATTAATTGTACCTCATTATTTTTGTTATATACACTTGGACTTTGTAAGAATGATGTACATTCCTGTATCTTATGTCATTTAGATGTACATTATTTCATTTATATTTAATATGTGCACTACAAGTATTTCTCACAATCGTATAAAACAAAAGTACACATTTATTTCTGGCATTAACACATGTCCACCAAGTGTTATCATTTCTATTTCTACATTGCTACATCCGTGTGTATATATATATGCATTTTATTTTGTTTCATTTATCTCGGTTGATTGCCTTGATGATCCTTTTTAACGCATTTACATTATATTTAAAAATAATAATGGATCATCACGCCTTCTTCGCTTAGCTTAGATAAGATTTGCAACCTTAAACGAGCACTGTCGACATTTAAGTTTCATTCCATTGTTCATTCCATTGTTCATGGCTGATGACCTTATGTAAACAATGATGTCCCCTTTTAGTATTGTGATCATTCCCCTTGTATTGATTTGAACTCATTGACCTGCAGTGTTGTAAAGTCATCTGAACTTATGTTGTGATTCTCTAAGTAAAGGCTACGCCTAGGAGAACCTAATGACATATTTACATATAGTAAATGTGATTAGATCAGTGCTTTCATTTCAGATTGTTGCTAGGGACAATTACTTTTTTTTAATAACTGCCTGATGCTGTATCCGAATTCTAGTTCCTTTTTCCCGTGTGCCTCTTGCTGAATCTGACTATCTATCATTCCTGTGTCTCCCAACACCATAATTTATGTAGCTGAATGCTGTCTGCTACTAGATCTGAATTTCTGTAAGCATTATGGTTCCTTCAACTTAGTCTGGTTTTGATCCTTTTGAATTCCTGCGACTGAATCCATCCTTAACTCTGTGATTGAAGAGATGAACATTTACCATCTTCAGTCAATTCTCAGCCCCCGCAGCATGCTTAGTCATCGTTGATTTCGCCCCACTCGGCTGCTTCCGTTACACTTCCAGGATATACAACAGCGACCGGGACATTGAAATTTCAGCTGGAGTTTTCAGCTGGAGCTGGCACCACTCAAAGCTGTTACGTTAATGTACGTACTGGAGCAGCGTACATCCCAAAGCAAAGGGATACGTTACTGAGACGACTGAAGACAGGATTATCAGAGCTACGTTAATAAACAGTAGGGAACTCCCTTTTTTTGTAGCTTCAACAGTCAATATGATGTCTTGATTGTCTCATTGTTCTTCTCGAATAGATGTATTATATAAATATATATCTGATTAGTTATTATACTTATCACTATTGTAATCTTTCCCCATGTTATCCTTTATTACATTAAAATTGTTATCTTGTTAACTAAAGGTTAGTTCAAGGGATTTAATTCACTATTGTTCGCTACCTATGTGTTCTGTTGCTCAACATGTAATGCGCGTTGGCCAACGGTGTCGTTAAAAACCCCTAGATCTAACGTCATCACAGATTTGTCGGGGTGTATCCGTTTTTTTCTTCAATATCTTCGTAACAAGAAAGTTGAAGCTAAGACTTTGAGACATAGGGACGTTTTGCACCCCCGTATCCTTAGACGCTGGTAATATTTGACTTATTTTAAGTATAAAAAAAATAATTAATTACGATTAATTGATAAAACAATTACGTAGATTTTAGATTGATGTATGTTTTTAGATACAGGAAATAAATGTGCCACGTTGCCACACAATTTGAAAGACAGTGAGTTGATCAAAGTGTGGAATAGCTGCTTTCAAAGAAATAAAATACACCAAAGTATAAATTGGTCAAATGGCCATAATGTGTCATTTTTTCCTTATTTAGGTCCTCCACATGATATTGCTTTTAATTAAACAGTGAAAACAAAGGCGTGTACAATATTGGTGCTATATTTCACCACACTCTAGATTTACGATGGCATCACAATGGATCTAAAGTTAATGGTACTGTTATTTTTAAATCAGTATCTCTCTTCATCTGCTTCTGAGAAACCATTTGCAGCATTTGCATCATACTATTAAAACTATCTGACATCAAAATGCGAGCTTTGAAATAACTGTAACACTGACCCAGGGCTGGTCTTAGGTCACTGCAAAATATACGGCCGCAGTGGGCCCTGCGCTTCCATAGGCCCCGCGCGATGCTCATTCTAGGTGTAAATTATTATATTAAACCATTTTAACTTATTACTAAAGAGTTCCTGGAATCCACCTGAAATATTAAAATATAAGAAAAAGTCATGAAAATCTGAAATTATCAAAATCTTCTGAAAACTGATGCAAATCTCCTTAAAGCAGACAAAATTGTTATTTCAGGGGGTCAATCAATAGGAAAAATGCCAATCCTACTCGCGATTAAAAAAAAAAAACAAAACGGCATTTTCAGCTTTCATTTAATAAAAATGTAATATTAAGCCGAATTTTAACAAAAGAAGAAGTTTTAGTACTTAATTTACTTTAGAACCCATTAACCCCCATAACTTTATTATTGCTTTATATATATATTTTCAATCGAAGATCAATTTCTATTGGTTGGTCATACTAAGACATTGCAAAAAGAATTTTTGAAAAGTTCCATATAGTAACGATTCTGTAAGATGTACACTGCCTACACGCTAAAGTGTTACACTACCAACCGTTTCACGAAGTTTCAACTTGATACAACAATGGGTAATTAGAGAAAGAAAATGAACAAAGCTTGCATCAGAACGACATAGAGACACTCGGAGAGAGTTGATAAAGGCTTTGTAACAAGAGAAGGACTTGAAAGGAAGCTACAGTACATACTGTGACCTGTTCAGTGTAATCGTGACTTGTCCAAAACGTTTTTGTAGAGAACAAAAAACTCTCATGATGTGAGATTCCTTTGTCTGAGGCGTCAGAGTGGAGGGTAAAAAGATTGAGCTTGTGAAAAATATTGTATTACTTTGAAACAACGCGTGACAGAGATTTGAAATGAGAGAATATTTTGATAAAGCTTTGGTACAAAAATGAGAAACATTACATTTCATTTATTTTGATTTCCAACAAGAAAAAAAAATACTATAAAAAACAAAATACTTCCTTCATAAATCTTGTAATATTTTGCTCCTAATGACTAATTAATGTTAGATTAAGAAAAAAGCAACATATTGTACTCCACATAATTTCCTACCCGGAGAAATAATCCTGGTTAGCGGATGTATTCATGTAGTAGACTTTATACAATAAGGGGTTACCTCAGGAAGGCCTAGCGCCCTAGACCAACAGAGATACCAGTAGTATGAGAGCGAGCAATGTGGGAATAAACCGTGCATAAATAAATATGCACATTTTCATCTTCCTCTGAAAATGGGAATGGGTAGAAACATTTGTGCTTAAAAGTGGGTTGCTAGAAACTTTGTAAAACAAGATTACAAAGACAGTCTGTGTGGAAACTTCCCTAGTGCCATTAGAGCATGGAATGGGTTGCCTGAGCTAGCCGGGAAAACCAGAGACTTGGCAGAATTTAAGTCACTGGTTGATATGCATGACTGAATGCATGACGCGTAGGACGTATCACCTTCTTTTTTTTAAATAACGTCTGTATTATATAAGATAAAAAGAAATTCACACTCAAAATCAGCCCTTGAAGTGGTCTCTTATCCAGGTAAAAAGGCAGGGGTTAAATATTTTCAGGAAGAATATAAAAAAAAAAAAAACTATGAGCAACAAGCTATCCTATCTCCGTGGATACATAAAGAAATGACGTGCTGTTGGATTGTTCGTTCTTTTAACGACATGAAACTACAGAATACGGAGATTTATTAATGTTATTATTATTACATTGTTAGTATTCATATGTATGCTATGAGCCGATAGTTATGAAGATATAGTTAAATCCTTGGTGTCACTTACAAAAACCACATCGAAAATAAAGAGATTACAAACACGATTGATACAGCAATGGGACTCCATGATGACCTGCTAACCATTGTCAAAAAACTCAAACTCATAAAGCCTCATGGGTCTCAATGACCTTTCTTCAGGGAACAGTACCAGGAAGAAGATGAAGAGGAAGACAGAGAAAGCGATGAGAAGACAATATCAATGAAAAGACGGGCCTGTCAGTGAATGAAATTCTATCAAAGGTTTTGAACTGAAAGGAATGGAGAAATACAATAGACAGATCTTGTGTGTTGCCTCAATGATCCAAAAGTTAAATGTGAACCTGGCCTGACTGATATTATTGAAGGATTATTGAATTGTTTTGTAAAGGGCCGATCTCTCATTTCAAGTCTCAACAAATGTGACTTTGCCTTTTAGTAGATACATAAAAATGCCCAGATAGTTCACACGTATAATATAAGACAATACTTATTAATTGTTGTTTTAAATTTTATTCCACTTATATGGATATAGACATTATCTCTTTAAAATTGAAGATAAGGTAGTATGACAAAAATTATTGAATTTAGTAATACTAGCGCACACATGGCATAGCATTCGCCGCTATTTTGTAGGGCAGGTCTTAGGCACTGTGACATGCGATCGCAGTAAGTCCCTCACTTTCTTTGGACCCGTGCTAATTTTTAGGTGTATAAATTATTAAATTTAATCATTTTATAACATACTAGCCATATGTTACCCGCGGCCCGCGGGTCTTAATTTGCGTATCACTGTCATGTAGTCACTAAGAGTGTTTTGTAAACAAATGAAATGATAATGTTATAAGTAAAACGAATGCGGAATGCGTAAATGTAAAAATAGTATAATGTAGCTATAAAATTAGCTAATCGACATAAATTTAAATTCATTTTTGCAAATAAAAACATTTGCTTGTATACCTACATATACTTGAATAATATTGGAAATGAAAAGACTTTATTTTTGTACCAGTTTATCTATATAAATATAACACATGTCCTGATGTAGACAGCTAAAGTAAAGAATGCATTTTTTAATTATTATTATGTATAATATGCAAGTTAATAAGTAGATCTAGACTTTCTTCAGTAAAAGTATATTTATTCGTATATTTAAGAGAGTAAAATATTGAACTCTCAATGAGTTAAATAAAAAAATAACGCATTTATTAGTCAAAATCCAACAATGTTTTTATTTTATTTAGAGGCGAAAGGTCGTGACCTCAATACGCGTTGCCTTGGTGAATACTGTGGGCGTGTTAGCCGTGTAGGCGACAAAAAAACAATACAATAGATCTATATTTTAAAAGCAAATCCAACGCGTGAATGTAATTGTTTATGTAACATTGTTAGTTTAATTTGGTATAGCTCTAGAATCTAAACAATTTGAATGCCACAGCAATCTAGTCAATAAATTAAAACTTTGAGCCTATTATAATAAAAGACTATTAACACTGTGAACTCGACCTAGATAAATAAGCATCATTTGATGTAGACACATTAGCCGTATTTCATACGTTATCAAGTCTAAATGCGCATAAGTAAATCTGAAAATAAAAAAGTAAATTGAAAATAAAGACTTAAAAGTAAACCGAATCAGTAGTTGTAGGCTTAAATGCTTTGAAAAATACAATGAAAAGTAAATTGTATTATGTAAGTAGTTTATTACTTTAATAATATGCTTTTATAATGCGCGATATTATAATTATGACCTTTGACGTTCATTTCATTTGTACCACTGTGCGCCACACATGTAGGCCTAATAGTGCCGCAGTTACGGAAAAGTATGTCAAGGCACTCAAAGCCATTTAGATCTACATTTAGAGCGAACGATTTTACATAAAAAAAGTTTTGTAAACTTAAATTTGAAGGTTAATTTTTATTAACTAATGAAATGAATAGACACTAATATGTATGTTCATATGTGAAAGTAAAAAAAAAATTGTTTTAGACCTAGGGACGTGACCTCATTTCACGATGTGTTCATTGCGTGACCTTTTTAATTAGATGTACGCTATGAATGAAACTATTAGAATATATCTAAACACGGCTTCGCGAACGAACGCATGAAAAATGCTTTCGAAAAACAAATTTCAATGTTAATTTTATTAAAATATGAAATGAATGGACTATAATAAGTGTGTTCATGTGCTAAAGTATAAAACTATCGTTGCGAAGAGAAGTTCAATCATCTTACAATTTTAGACCTAGGGACGTGACCTCATTTCACGTTCGCTGTTCGCTGAATAGAGCGATGTGTAACATTTCGTGAATGTCTAATGAACGAATGTGCGTAAGGATATCTACGCATGCTGATATAAAGAACGAACTTATGTAAAAAGCCTTTTGAAACACAAATTTGAAGCTTAATTTTGTTAAACAATAAAATCATTAGACTATATTTTGTATTTTCATGCGTCAAAGTAAAAACCTATAAGTGCAAAGTGTATTTCTTAAAATTAGATCTAGATCTAAATCCTTTCGATCTTTTTCTCATGTCAACATTTTAAACAAAGCCTAGATCCATAAAATAGTATAGTTGTAATAGACTTGGTCAACTTTATTTTTTTTAAGGGTCTTACGTTTGTTTTAGGGCTACAATACATACACTACGGCCTACGTTAGTACCCAAGGAACATTTCTGCCAAGTTTTATCAACATTGGTCAAGCGGTTTTGATTTCCATTCGGCTCATACATACATACATACATACATACGTCTTACTTATCCTTTTATATATTAGATAACAGATTTCCCGCGACCTCTTGATTTACCAGGAGCCCCTGGAAATCTCCTGAAATGTTATTAAATATAGGCCTACGAAAAAGTCCTGGAAATCTCCGGAAATTATTAAAATCTTTTGTAAAGTAAAAGTAAAGTAAAAAAACAATAACCGGAAATATATAGATAAAAATTGAAAATGGAAATGAATTCATGAATACAAAATTCTATGTATGGAGTTAATAGTTAATTGACCTTAATTTACGCGAAATTATGAATGTGCATAATTTGTGATATTAATTAAAGTACTTCTAAACTGAAACCTGAGAGTAGACTCTATCTGTGTATTATCGTTCTAGTTTCAATGGTCTTACGACACAATAACCTGGAAATACTTTTTTTATGACAAAAATTGAGAAGAAGAGAATTATATACACCACTTTCATTCACAAAATAGTGCGGATTTGGATACACCATTTTCCATTCACACCATGCTGCGCCATGGGATCTTCCCATTTACTTGCTGGCTTGTTTGCTCGATTGAACTATTCTTCTGAGTGGGGGGCGGTCCCATTAAGATGGAGAAATCATAGTTTGTAAACAAAATTAGTTTAATATCTATATAATATAAGTTACATACCGATATTTGAACCCATTAGTATATTATGTCGCACTTACACACTAATCTCAAATATTATCATCAGTACATTTTAATGAAAAAGGGTTATACCAGGTGGTAAAGGCGATACATGCACTCACCATCCGCCCATCATAGGAATAAATACTTTTTAGCGGCTCCCGAAAGGGGAAAAGACACTATTAGTTTTGTTTTGCCTGTCCGTCCGTCCGTCCCGTTTAGATCTCAGAAAGTAGAAGTGAAAATGATAATCGGACTTCACAATAATTTAGATCATTCAAAGTTCTGATGCAACGGCTACTTTTTCTTTTCTAATTGCCCAAAATCTAATTTAAAAAAATCACTTATGCAAGCAGTATTTTAAAGAGAAAAACCTAATAAGTATACATTATAAACCACATCTAATTTAAGACAATTATAAATGTTATAAATTTCATTGTATTTCACGTTTACTTATACTAAACATTCGAACTATATAAGTAACCAACCCAAGAAGAGGCAAAGAAAAGAGGTCTAATGACTAAGGGTTACTGGGGCACTACATAAGATTTGTCAACCTTCTATCTACATTCTTATCTGTCATTTGTCTTTGATATAATTTCGTTCGGATTTTTCTAAAATATTGAAACCTGCCAGGGTGGACTACTTTGGAGGCCGATTTTGAGTTTGTGTTTCCACATAAACTTTGTTTGTAACTGTCACGGATGAATGTGCGTATGAATGTATAATCTATTTTTACCTATGCGCGAATGACCGGAAGTGTGATAGTTGTTAGTGAGAGTCCAGCTTGTTGTGAGATACAGTGAAGTTGATTAAAGCTTTTGTGTTAGTTTGATCTAGTGTTTGTGTTATTTCTAAAGTCATAGCAGAACCGGGGACACCTAGACATAACATAAGGTACTTTTAAACGAGTCAGAAATAAATATAAGTAAAAGATAAAGAGAGCTGTGATATATTTGGGAGCTCGTCGTCCTAGTCTTTTTTGACTAATTTAGAAAGCATTAGGCAGAGCTGTGGTTCGCCTTTGTGAAAGGTCAAGGACGAAGAAGGCCGTAAAGTCGTGTGTGCGCTCACGTGCAACGGCGGGAAAAAAAAGCCAAGTCAATCAACTGTAACGAAACTAGGTCAAATACGGTGACAAAGCTATTTTATTGTTTACATTTGAAACTACACATAAACAAGGATGGCAGACAGAGTAACGAAGTTAATAGCTGCTGGTAAAGAAATAGGATTAACTGGAACAGCGTTACAAGAGTGGGTGAAAGAAAGAGAAGATAGAGAGCGAGATGAAAGAGCGAAAGAAAGAGAAGAAAAAGCTAAAGAGAGAGAGTCTCAAGAAAGGGCTAAGGAAAAAGAGGCAGAAGCAAGAATTAAAGAGGCAGAAGCTAAAGCTAAAGAGAAAGAAGCTGATGTTGAAATACACAAATTAAGAGTTAGAGAATTGGAGTTGAGAGAGACGAAAGGAGAAATTAAAGAACAGATGAAACCCGTTTGGAAACCTAAGTTGCCACCTTTCAATGAAAATGTAGATCAAATGGATGCATATTTGGCGAGATTTGAAGTGCATGCTCAAGCTACAGATATACCCAAAACTCAGTGGGGAAGTCATCTTTACACTTTGTTACAAGGAAAGGCACTGCAAGCTTGTATCAACTTTTCTAAGAAAGATCTAGAAGAATACGACAAGGTGAAAGAAGTATTGATGAAAAGATACAACTTGACAGATGATGGGTATAGAGAGAAATTCCATAAAGCTAAACCAGAAAGAAACCAGCCATTTCAGGAATTTGTTGAGGACATTACAAGATACTTAATGCGTTGGGTTGAATTGTCTAATACTGAAAAGACATTCGAAGGTCTCATTGATCTGGTCATCAGGGACAAGATTCTCACATCTTGCAATCCTCAATTAGTGGCTTTTCGACATGAAAGAAAACCGAAGATGTGCCGACAGCTGTAAAGTTGTGTCAGCAATATATTACTGCACACCATGATCAGACAATTCAATGGGAGGAAGACTTGATAACTAGCAAGTTTGCATTTGCTGCTAAGACAAATGATAACAAAACTGGTTTTAGACAAGAATGGAAACAGAACCTTCCGCAGAAAAGAAGTGTCGGCGAAAGAAGAAAATGTTTTAAGTGTTCAAAACCAGGACATTTAGCTGCCAAATGTAGAAACAAGAGTCCACCAAGGCGAAATGAGACTACCGGCTCAAACAGAAGTCAGGAGTTTAAACCCAGCAACAGGGGAAAACCAACTGCACAGCCGTACAATGCGTCAGTTTGTATAGACTATCAACATGTTGAACAACTCCCTCATGAATCTGATCAAATCCAGATGGCTGGAGCTGTAACTTGTGATGCTGGGAAATTAAAAATGTTTCCTGGATTCGTTGGAAAGAAATCTATTTGGGTCTTGAGAGACACCGGATCGACCAAGGTCGGAGTAAAGAAACTGCATGTGCACCCTCACCAGTTGACAGGAAAGAAAGTTCAATGTATGACATTTGGGGGAACAATTGAAGAATATCCCACAGCAATCATTGACATAGATACACCATTCTTAACTGGGAAAGTTGAAGCATGTGTGTTGGAGAGGCCTGCAGCTGACTTGATTCCAGGAAATGTGACTGGTATAAGTGAGCCTACCATCACAGATATCTACAAGTGGCAAAGGTCAGCAATGTCAGAAGTTACAAATGCGGTAACAAGATCTCAATCTGGTGTGAGAGATAACATGGGAAAACCGATCCTACAGAGCCAGAGTGAACAGCCAGAATCAGAAGTAACATCCAGTTATGCATTGAAACAAAAGGAGGACAAAACATTGAGCAAACTTTTTGAATTAGCTGAACGGTCTACCAGCAAATTCAAAGTTAAAAATGGACTTCTGATGAGACAAGACAAAGATAAACTACAGCTAGTCATACCTGCCGCCGAAAGAAACAGAATTCTAGAGTTAGGGCATGACTCACCTTTTGCGGGTCATATGGGGATGGCTCGGACTAGAAAAAGAATTCTTAAGCCGAGAGATCGTTATACCAAAGCCCGATTACAAGTCACAGATCTGCAAGACAGACCATTTCAGAAAGTAGCAGTAGACATTGTGGGTCCAAGAAACCCTATGTCTAGATACAGATACATCATGTGACCTATGTATACGTTGGCCAGAGGCCGTGCCATCAAAGACTTTGCGTCTTTAACAGTGTAGAGTTTTGTTTGCATGATGATAGACTTTGTGTCTACAACTAAGACTGTGTGTCTTCATCAAATAAGACTGTGTGTCTTATCTTCTAAGACTGTGTGTCTTATCAACTAAGACTGTGTGTCTTATCTTCTAAGACTGTGTGTCTTATCAACAAAGACTGTGTGTCTTATCAACAAAGACTGTGTGTCTTATCAACTAAGACTGTGTGTCTTATCAACTAAGACTGTGTGTCTTATCAACTAAGACTGTGTGTCTTATCAACTAAGACTGTGTGTCTTCATCAACAAAGAATCTTCTATTAAGACGGTGTGTCTTAAAAATAGACTGTGTGCCTATTAAAGTGAAGTCTGTGTGACTATGTTCAAGTCTGTTTGACTACGTAAACGCCTGTGTGGCATATTTAGAGCCTTTGTGGCCTATCGAAGAACATTTTTGTTGTATTGTGTTTTGATGTTTTATATTTGTTATATATGTTTTATAATCATGTCATTTAGATATCTTTGTAAAAATTGATTATAATTTTAGGAGGGGCGAGATGTCACGGATGAATGTGCGTATGAATGTATAATCTATTTTTACCTATGCGCGAATGACCGGTAGTGTGTTAGTTTTTAGTGAGAGTCCAGCTTGTTGTGAGATACAGTGAAGTTGATTAAAGCTTTTGTGTTAGTTTGATCTAGTGTTTGTGTTATTTCTAAAGTCACAGCGGAACCGGGGACACCTAGACATAACATAAGGTACTTTTAAACGAGTCAGAAATAAATATAAGTAAAAGATAAAGAGAGCTGTGATAGTAACCTTGTTCTTTTTGTATTTTAGTTAAGAAATGACAAAAAAAAAGGTCAATAATATAATTATATCGAGTTGCCCCAAAACTATTCTTTAATGCCATTAGAAGAAATTATAAAAAATGGCGAGTATCAATTGTTTTCACTCTTCCGCCCGCGTCCCCTTTCCAGACGAAAACATCAGGTTTTTAAACATAATAGTCAAATATGGCGGCAGACTTTATGTAATTGCACATAATTTACATAATTATTTAAAAGAAACACTTTTTTTTCAAAATTAGGAATTCATATGAATTTTTTTTGACACTAACAATTTCGATGAGTTTTGAACTAGAAAAAATTAGACTAGACTCTTATTGGTTCACGTAATTTCTCCTCCCACTTCCGAATTTTTTTTTGTTTAGAGCATTGAATTATAGTTTTGTAATTTTAAAAAATGTTACAAATATGCCTATAGAGCAAAATGTATCACTTGCAAATAAGCTTTTTTAAAAATATTATTTTCCATTTTCGATTATTTATTTTTTTTCAGCGGCGATCTTTAATAATCTAAATTTGTGGGATATCTTATTTTTTAAGGAACCATACGGCAGTATTTGAAATGAAGTAAGGGCCTGTAAATTCAAAGTATTGAAGTTAAACATTATTCAAAAGGTCCTTTTTTTAAACAGGATCCATAATAAGCTGTAAACGTCAGGAGAATGCGTTTCTGCAATCAAGAATGCAAGAATGCGCTTTTGGCGTCGGGGCTGCGGTTGTATTTGCAATGTAGTAATAAAATGTTTTTATAATAGGATGATCAATGAGTGTAGACATCAGTAGAATTTGTTTCTACAGTGGCGTATATACATACACACACATATATATATGACAAGTAGGTCAAAGATGGTGGCCGTTTAGGTGTCTAGGGTTTTAAGATTGTGATTGTCGATAGAATGGCAAGACGCGTGTCAGATTAAGAAAATACAATGTGACATCGATGCCTAGAGAGAGAGGGGGGGTAGTAGTGGTAAAAGTGCTTTGTTATAGGTATATGGGCTAAGTTGAGAGAATGATGATAGTGTAATTAATTAAATGCCTAGACCCAAGTGATGCCTTACGTGGGCGGAAAGCCAAGATCAATTAGTTCAGTATATCAATAAAATTAAGAAACAAATTATCATTAAGACTCTTTTAATAAATAATACCGTTGTTTATTAGCTAAATTATGCACACGTGACAAATCTCAATTCATATTGCTTCACGTCGTGCATTCTGTGCAGCAAAGACATCTATAACATCATCTACATCGATACTTTCTAGTATTTGTGACTTCACTGACATCTAAGCCATGATAAGCCTTTCTTGCGTCATTGTGCTCCTGGGATAGTTTTTGATGAAGTTGAGCTTTGAGAATGACGCAATGGAAGTGGCCTGAGTTAGCGGTATTCAGAGGAGTTTGCAAGGTTTAAGCACATGTTATTACCATATGAAGCCCGTTTCCGCAATATGTCTATTGTGGATCGTATTACTGGTTTGTTGATCAAAACTGCTCGTACATCAATGACATCATTTAACAAGCGATTTGCCATTTATTTTATCATACAAATAGGAAAAAGTAACACAGTTTGTCATAAGAGTGTCATCATCAAAAATGTGTCTTGGTTCAAGAAGAAACCCAAAGGTATCCATTTTTTTCCAGCCTTTGTAATCTGTCATTCATTCCCATTTGAAATCTGTCCAGCACTTCTGTCGCAACACGTTTGAAATGCAGTTCTATTGACAGTCCTACATTAGAACTCAACTTCCCATAAAGTTTTTTGTTTCTTCTGGTTGTTTTGATTACAGTGAATCCATAGTATTCACTACCTTCTTTTGCTTTTTCGTTGTATTAGGTGATTAGTTTCTCGTCATTTAGCAGAAAGCATGCTCGAGTATAGAAATACTCCGATAAGACATTAATCCAACTGATCCAAGACTATTGAAACCATCGGTAACTGAAAATGCAGAGACATTACTCAGCGAACGAAAAGCAAAGTGAAATACGATGCAAAAGCAAGACTACCTAAAGATTACTCTGTTGGAGAGAAAATGAGATTTCGTCTAGAACAAACATGGCAGAAAGTAGTTCTCATAAAAAAAAATTCCTCACCCAGATCTTACATCATAAACAAACAATGGGAAAACATACAGAAGAAATCAACGCTTTTTTGAACAAGGGTTTCGATCACGATATCTTTGGGTACTATGATACCGATGAAGGCAAAGAACAGTAAACTGTTAGAACAAACGAAACAGACAGTTATAGACTAGAGAACCTGTTGTGTCAGTCAAGACAATCAGAAGTGGTCGAATTGTTAAGGTTTCTAGTTTGAGAACTTTAGTAGGAAGGATGTGATAATAACTTGAAAACGAAGGATCTCTGGGGTTAATTTGGAAAAAAAAAAGTTGAACAATTCAATATTGTTTTTGGTTTATGCCTAACAGACGTATTCGCTAGCCAAACAGACGGCCACTCATTGTGGCTGCGTTATCATAGGTTTAACCAATGCATCACGCTGTTTTGTAGCCTTACCCTGGTCAACCCGAATAATGGACAATTCTAGCATTAAGAGTAATAATTATTAAGAAAACGCTGTATATCATACAGTTTTATTCGTGGATAGTATCGGCCTTAGGGAGTGGCAAGTGGGGCAGCCGCCCCAGTCCCCGCGCTTGAGGGGCCCCGCGATCGGAGACTATATTGTCACAAACTTGATCACTACATATTTTCCTAATACAATACGATTGGATGTCGATGTTTTCTATACGAAATAAAATAATTGGATCGGTTGCTTCCGTCTATTTGTTTTTTTTTTCCAATAGGCTTTGGCCATGGGAGTAAATTTTAAACTTTTTTAAGTTGAAAGAATTTTCTTTATGCAGAACAATTACAATACAGTATATATATCACTTAGCGCGGCCAATAGTAAGCCAACAATGGCTACGCAATGTTCTATGTTTTGTAACAAAAAGGAAGGCCCACAGCGTTAAGACAGACATACTGTCTTGTTATTGTTACAACGTTAGAGACGGATTAGCGGTTAGCGTGATGTGGTACGGTATATATCGTTTATTCTTACGGGGCCCCGCACACGACACACGCACAGGGTCCCGAGCACTGCTAAGGACGCCCATGTTCGTGGCAACAAAGAGTGTAATATTCTTAGTTTTTGCTGCAAGCACGTTTGATCTCTTTTGAAAGTAAAATAAATCGGCAACAAATCTATTAAAGATTTGCATTTTAAAATGTAAAACTAACTTCAACTTTTCTCTTTTGGAAAAATATTTTAAAACGTATTGGTACTTGACACTATTTGTCATTCAAATATATTAATTTATGTATTTACAAACAAATTTCGGATAGCCGTTTGGGGCCCCCCCTAAGTGGGGGCCCGGGGGGATTTTCAAAAGCTTCCCCCCTCCCCCCTACGCTACGTCACTGGCCCCAGGTGAGTCACTGGCTTTGGTTACGTCTTGAGATGGGGCAAAATCTGGAGTGACTGATCAACCAATTCAGAGCGGCCGAGTTTGCCACAGTTTGTGCATGTATATGCATCTGACTTAGGCTTAGTTGATAGGGCAGCTTTCTTTCTCTTGACTGACGCACCTTCATTTCTTTAGCATTCGGCAAAGTTTAGAACCAGCATGAACAGTCTGTCTCCATGCTGTCGGTCTAGGACTATTTCCTCCCATATACTTTGGTTGATGCCCGTGGCTTTCATGTCTCGCTTTGGTGGCCCTTGGGTCTGGCTCCCTCTGCAAGCTCAGCGT
>JADKLZ010003886.1:25783920-25796754 GCA_021533235.1 Biomphalaria straminea
TTCTACTTTGTCAAATCTAGGTAAACATTAAGCATTCTGCTGTCACATTATTGCATTTGAGAAATCCTTGGGGCTATGGTGAATGGAATGGACCATTTAGTGACAAGTAAAGTATTTATACATTTAAAGATTGCATACACTTACTGAAAAACAATTTTCTTGAATAACTGCTATCTGTTATTTAGAAGACTAGATGTTAATTACTCATTGTCTAAAAAATTGAACAATTCTTGTTCTTTTTTTTTTTTTCATTTCATTCAAAATGTATCCCTAAATATTTTATCTATTTGTTATCATTTTTAGATCACCTGAATGGAATCTGCTTAGTCAAGCTGATAAAGACGCCACATTAAAAACTAAAGATGATGGTGAATTTTGGTAAAATTAGATATTTTTTTGGAACTTATATAAATGTAAATGTTTATACATGTAAATAATTACTGATAAAATTTAATAAATTGGCCAAAAGGAAATAATTTAGAATCTGGTAACCCATTAACACTTAAAGATCATAATGCTTGAGTGATGTAAGAATAAAAGTGAATAACACTGTGAGAATGATTAAAATAGGTTGAAATATAAAAGTACATGACAATAGATAATGAACTAAGCAATCAAATATTTCAAAATCCAGTTTATTTTTTTGTTGTAATGTATTATTTCAAACGTGTTATAATACACTACCAAATTGATTTAACTTTCTCTAGGATTAGTTTAACAGACTTCAGAACAAACTTTGATGAGTTGGAAATTTGTCATTTGACTCCTGATGCCTTTACAGAGGAAATATCCCATAACTTGGTATTTATTTTGATTATAGCTTTTCTCACTGTAACATTTAATAAAAAAAAGTATTTAAGGCATTTATATTTTAGAAAACTGAAAATGAAACATATTAATTTTTTTGGTCTTGGGTTTTGTTTTAGGATCGCTCTCAGTGGGCAGTGACTGAGCATTATGGGTCATGGGTCAGTGGAGTCTCTGCTGGTGGACCACCTCTGAGTTTCACATCCAGAAAGTTTTGGAACAACCCACAGTTTGAATTGAGTCTGTCACATGCTAACAAACCCACAACTGTGATCATATCTCTGTTTGAAGTAGATGATCTACTTAGAAGAGCTGCTGAAGACATTAGCATTGGATTTGTCATATTGAAGGTATTATAGACTGGATTTAATGCAACCCTAAGGAAAATTGAAAAATATGTAAATAGTATATTTAAAATAAAAAATTCTTCCTTTTCTCTTCCATGGCAGCACAATCGAGTGCGTAGTAAACCAAGCAGAATAACAGCAGAGAACTTTTCAGAATATGCCCCTCGTCTTGTAGAAACATCGGGAAAATATTGGCCTTACAGGTAATCTGAATAGAATAAATATCAATCAGAACCTAATTTTAGAAGAGACAGGCTGGTACACATTTGTATGTGCTTATGTTCTATAGAGATGTATGGCTGATTAGCATACGGTTAGTAGCATGAAATAACTTGGTTACCTATTAAGTGGTTGATTTTGAATCCTGAATTGAACTAAGAGGTTTATGTAGTGCGTCTAAAGTCAGCCTTTCCAAGATTCTACTTCTCCCACATGTTTATGTAGTGCGTCTAAAGTCAGCCTTTCCAAGATTCTACTTCTCCCACATGTCCACAAAACAGATTGGGCCATAAGATACTGAGCATGCTAAAGCATGAAGCTTTGCATAAATATTTTCATTTTTTTAAATTAAATAATGATGAAGTGCTCATCAAAGAAAACAAACTCTAAAAGTTAGAAATGTTAAGCAATAAACAAAGCAATATCAGCATCATATTCTTTAAGCTTTGATCAGCTCACTCAATCTAATGCATAGAGTATCAAAGATTTTGACTTTTCATTCATTGAATTAAAATGTATTTTAACTTAAAAACTAAAAATGTCCTCTTTCAGAGAGCGAACTAAAAGATACCTTTTAGAACCAGGAGAACATATCATTATTCCTTGTACATTTAAAGCTGGTCTTGAAGCTGAATTTTACCTCAGGGTATTTGCTGAGACACCAATAGATTCTCAGTAAGTTTTATGACAGTTCTCATACAAGTGTATTGTAGATATTTGATTATTATCATAAAATAACATAATCTGTAAGATAGAGGAAAAAACTTAAGTTTTTTTTTTTAAATAAACCCAATTGCATATAATTTTAAATTGATAATTCTTATTTTTTTCAGGCCAGTGAATGTTCCTAAAAATAATGCTGACATTGTCCCATCATCCCCAAAGGTAAAAAATGTATAGTATTTTTCATTAAATTTCTACAAAATAATTTTGCTTTCAATCCTAATTATCTTATTTAAATGTAACTGTGCTGAATCACTTTGTACTATTAAGTTAGGGAATCCTTAAAATATAATAAATATGTTGCTTCAGATAAGTTACTTTTGTGTTGCCATCAAACTCAGATGCTACAATAGAGAAATATTTAAGCTTTCAATGTCCTCATCAGACTTTTAGAGAGATAAAAATACTTGATGCTTGAAAATGCTTAAATACTTTATGACTTTAGAACATTTTTAACAAAAATTAGAAAGCTGATTTTTTTATTTACCAATCATATTCATTTTCTCTATAGACCTTCATTTTTTCCTTTATATCAAACTGGTTAGTAATTTTCTGTTGCAATGTGCCACATAAGTAGTATACATAATTCTATCCCAGTAGCAGCTGTTGTGTTAAGATTTAACTGACATAAACATATTACATTATAATCAATGTTTGAAAATAACTTCCAAACTCTTCAAAAGGACTCTAAATTCATGCCTTTAAAAATAACATTTATTTCTGGATTTGAAGATACAAATTAAAAAGTTTTACACTTTTGTAGTTATTTTAAAATTAAAACATTTATAGGCCTAATTGTTTTTTTAGGATACCTCAGAATATGCTCTAATGAAAGCATTTGATGGCGTAGTTGGACCAGATGGTTTCATAGATGCAGAAGATCTTGTTATAGTGTTCCAGGCTGGACTAGAAGCTGGTAAAGTTAATATCATTATTTTATTTCTTATTTCTCCAATTAGATATCAACTATTTAATTTTTTTTTTTTGGTAATTTTTAAATTCTTTTACAAATTCTCATTTTTATTCAATTTTGCAGCTGGTGAAGGCAAAGGTTTCAATATAGAGACTTGTCGTTGTATTACTGGCTTGTCTGATGTATCCTTACACATAATAAGCTGCACTTTTTAATGACATATTATTTTCTCAAGAATAGCTTGAAAGAAGCAGATTACATATGCAGTCAATTATATTAATCTTTTCTTTGCTGATCATAGGATATTAATGTGTTCACTATTTGTTGTGCACAACATACTGACAATTTAATACAAACTTATGTAGGCATAGAGTGTATTCTCTATATTGTAGCACAATGTATGGCTAGAGATAATGTACTGATCTAATTTAGGAAATTTACTAAGCTATAGAATTAAATTTATTTTCTAAAATAAAAGTTGAAACAGATAATATAAATTTAACTTGTTCAGAAATTTTATTATGGAACAAGAACAAGCCAATAATTTGTTTAGATTAGTGATCCACAGTTAACAATAAGATTCATTAAATGGAGATACCATTCTTACAATAAGAAAATCCATTATGTCAGATGTAATGGACATTTTATACAAACAATAATTTCTTTTAATTATCTAGAGATATTCCTTGAAACAAATTATTATATCTTAAGCAATTTGGTTGTGAATGTCTTGTTATGCTTTGGATAATTGGTTTAATTTCTTTGAATATAATTTTGGCGTGTTCTGATCAAAATGTCTTAATTGAAAGAAGTAGGCTATAAGCTTAACAGAATTTTTGTGCCTAATGAATTAAGCACTTATCTTACTTTATAGCTAGTTAGTTCAAAAACAAATGTTAAGTTATTTCCTAAATGGATGTTGTAGATCCAATCTTCTAAAGGACTCATTGATAAAGAAGGAGTCAGAAAAGTCTGGTCAGACTTACAGAACTGGCGAGTAAGTTATTTTCTTTAAACCATTCAGCTTTGTTCAGGATATTGAGCATTTTGAGGATATTAGTTATATTGAGCAATGAGGTTTAAAATATTTATAGATTTTTCTATTTCTCACCCATTTTGTTAATTTTTGTTTCTTTCAATCAACTTCCCCAGAAAGCTTTCAGATTGATAGATACTGACAAAAACAATGCAGTTGATGCAAATGAATTACAAAAACTATTTGAAACAATTGGTGAGATCCTAAGATCAGTCTGAATTTCAAATGTTTTTTTATATCTGTATAAAAGTGTTTGTGTGAATGGACAAAATTACTACAATTTGTAAATACAACAATTAATGATAATGGGTAGCACAATTTTTAAAGGACTAGATCGAGTGGGCCTCTATTCTAAAAAAAAAGAAATTAATAAAAGTTCTTAAAATTGTCACAGTGAATATGAGGCATTATTAAAAGTGTGAGTGTGTTCTTGGGGTGGAGATGTAAATATGATTTGTGAATTTGGGTTATTCTAAACAAATTGACTTTCTAGATCTAGATGTATGAATGACTAAATAAAAATGAATAAGGAAAGATTCGAGTGGACTAACTTTCAAACTGTTCTGCAGGAAAATGTTCAATAAATTATTTATTAGTAGGCTACTTCATTTATTAAATGTGTGTAGTGCAGGTGCATTATTATATGCTAGGAGGTTTAAAACTGATTTTCTAGCCTTTCAATGAAAGTTTAAAAAAAAATTGGGGCAGCTTTAAAGTTGGAGGTTAAGAATGAAGGCTTTCCTTTTAAAGATGATAAAAAGTTATGTAATAATTTTGTGTTAGCTGTGTTAGAAAACATGGTAAGGCAGGTTGGATAGATTTAATAGTGTTCCTGGTGATATTCACATATAAAATCTATTTTAACAGTAGCGTAGCACCTGGTATCAATTATACTTTTAGAATTCAAGGACAGCTGCTTCATTATAAGATACAATGGCCAGTATGGGCTTTGTTGGCTGAGAGGGGGTAGCGTTAAATTTCTTTGAAAATATTGTGTGTAAATAGGGGAGAGTGGGCATTATAGTGCAGGTGAGGGCTACAATTGATGAAGTTGAACTGCATAATCTATAATAGAGGGTTGTAGGCTTTTTGTTTGAAGGATGAAAGAGACAAAAAAAAGGGACGTAAGGGCTAGAAAACTGTGTTGGGGGGTGAGGGAGCTTTGTAGTGCTGCCATTTTATTGATGGCTTTAAGAGTGTTCTGTTTAAACTATAAATATATACCAACTATTTCAACCATAGCATAGCACAGGTATCAGCTAGTAAGTACATATTTAGCTATTTGAAAAAAAAAATTTGGACTGTGTTACAATCTGTAAAATGTACTATTTTCTTGTGTATAACAGATTTCAATGCCGGACCTGAAGCAGTGGCTGCCATCATGAAAAGATATGGCGGGAAAAATGGAAAAATCTCAGAGGAAGACTTTTTACAATGTTTCTGTAAAACTATGCATCTTTTTAGTAAGTTTTTAACTTAGTTTGAAACATTTGTTTTCTATTTGCATGACATGTTTATAGATTGGTCTTGTCATCAAATAGTGACATTAGAAAGTTTGGCTGTCTAAATGATAGTTTACTTTCACCTGTACAAATAACATTGTTAAGCTAAGAGCTGAAACATTCAATATGTATACTATGACATATGTTAAGGCAGCTTGCACTTATAAGGACCTAATATTTAATGAGACAAAATGATGAATTAAATACAATGAAACAACTGACAGTTTGGCCCTTTCTTAGTTGATTGTATTCTGTTGTAGCAGGTTATGAATATTTGATTTTGAAGTCTATATAATATTGTGGTACGAAGGTTCAGTTATTTGATTTGGAAATCTACTTAATATCATGTTGTACTAAAACTGAAAGATTTCATTTGGTGAGATCCTTAGATCAGTGTGACTATCAAATGTGTATGAAAGCGTCTGTGATACTGCTCATCCAAATGATAATACATTCAGTAGGAAACCATTTTATGATAATTACTAAACTATCCACAGGAACTTACAAAGAGTTGAGCACAGGTGGGAAAATCACTATGAGCTTAAACCAAGTGAGTTAAAAGAGAATGACTTTATAAATTATCTTCATTATTTTCTTTTACACATATCTTATGTTAGTATTCTCAAATATTCCTTTATGTGTTTTCCTAGTTGTTAATGCTAATAGATGAACTGAATAGTAATTTGACTCAGCCTTTGGATTCAGCTATTGCAGAAAATTGTTTTGTAATCATTAATGACATATTTCTTTGTATTGTTTGCAGTGGATATCTGTTGGATTGAGGACATAATCACAGACACTCTTGGACAAGTTTCTTCTATTTCAGTTTTCTTTTTTTTTTTTTTTTTTTTTTAATATTTTGTATGTAAACCTTGGCTCCAGGCCTGCTCAATTCAAAACAGTCACTTCTATTTGTATGTAACTAGGCCTATATGTTGGTCTTTCAACATGTTGTAAACTATTTCAAATGTATTTTTTTTTAAATTTTCATTCAATTTTAATGGTATTTTTAAATTCATTTTTAAATTAAAAATACACTTTGAGAAGTGGAAACAACTATGAATAAACCTTGTATGGTTTTTAATATATAACTTGGTGTTACAGCTCCACTGTTTAAGTATCATTTTTGTACATGTAATTTTTTATTTAAATTTTCAAATATTGGTCAGGAAATCATATCTTTATAACACCTTGTCTTCAACATGAAGGGATGGGTGGGAAGTGGAAGTCATCAGGTGAGATGACACGATTTGACCTGAGGATGAAATCCTAGCTTTGAGCTGTAGTTTTTCTAAAAGGTATACTTGTGGTGGGGTGGTGATGTCCTAGAACCACATCAATTCTTCCTGGCATCATCTGTGTCTAACTTTTCATTCACATGTATTGATATTCTTGTACTTGACACATGTGTAGTTGCAGATAGTTACTATCTTATAGAAGTCTTGTACTTGACACATGTGTAGTTGCAGATAGTTACTATCTTATAGAAGTCTTGTACTTGACACTGTGTAGTTGCAGATACTTACTATCTTATAGAAGTCTTGTACTTGACACATGTGTAGTTGCAGATAGTTACTATCTTATAGAAGTGTGATATAGATAATTGTATATTACATGATTTGTGTTGTGAACTAACAAAACAAAATGTTTAGTCCTAATATCATTTTGATTTTTTAAAATTCCTATGGTGCTAATATTAATTTAATGACTGTGTTCATTTTTATAATTAAATTAATTGAATTGAGGATTTACAACTTCATGAGTAAATTCTGTTGAATGATAAAGCTGACTTGCTTTATTTTAAAACAGCTGAATGTGTTATTAAGAGAAAAATTCAACACTTTTTTGTTTGTAACACTATAGATTTGAAATTGTATAGCTTCTAATAAAATATTCTGTTTCATTTTTTTTTTCAATTTGTTAATTGTTACTTTATTTGAGTATTTACAATATGTCATTTACTAAAGACAAGAAATGTACATTTTTCACTTAGCTAGGTCTTAAAGTTTGTTTCTAAAGACATCAATCATGTTAAAAGTTGTGTAACCTCACTTGTGAGTGGCATATAAGCCGTTTAGAATTCCAAGGTCTGTAGTTCAAATCCCAATCGAGACTCTCACAACTTTCACCTATCCCTTTGTTAAATGGTTGGGGCACCACACATAATCTGTCAATTATCTTCCTCCATTCTTTTTTACCTTAAGTAGATTTTTTTCAGCGAAAGGCCTATCTTTGTTACTAAGTTGCCTTCCCATTGCTTTTTTTTATTTATTTAAAGGGGAAAACCATTATCTACATATCATTATTTTAAAATATATTAACGTGACTGAAAAAAATATTTAGATTGAAACATTACCAAGTGGTAGCTACTGCTACAACCTATCACCATGGTTTCATAATAAACCAGACACGACCGACTGACGTCACAACACTGTCAACATCAGCAATGATAGAGTTAGACCTCGAATGAACCCCTACTGGCACCAACGGTTGTGTAACGGCCACTGACACTCAACACCGTCATGATCGCCAATCTGACAATGACACTCAAGACTGTAACAGATACTTCTGAGAAGACAAGCGACGCCAACACTGGCAAAGTATGAGTTCAGTACTGTCACAACTCTCTCTTATCGATGATGAATGACGAATGAAGACTTCGCCAACTTTATCTTGAGATGCAATAAGAAGTTGCTGTCCGATAGGAGAGTAGTCTTGTGCTGCCGGGGACTCTATCTTGAATTAAATACAATAATGAACAGAGACGATCTAGGAATTAAATGAATAACTTCTTCGTTGAAATAAAACACTGGAAACTTTAATTCAAATATAACTTAAGTACAGCTTATGTACAAGGTAGCCTACATATTAATAAATGAAGATACAATAAAAAGGCTTCTTTCTTCAATAAAATTTCAGAGCACACTAGAAACACAACCTATCGTTTAAAAAGCTCGCTCCAGACTGAATCTGGCGCGTCTTATTCCAGCTGACCTAACTCTTTTTTTAAAAAAAGTCTTAATTTATTTTCAAATAAACCAATAGATTTGCGACATCATAGTTACGTCTTTGTTAAACCTGAGGTGCTGTCAAGGGTCTAGATTTTTGGGGTAATTCCTGAGGCTCAGTTAGGGATTTCTATTTCTATTTACACACAAGCTTTTAAATGTGAAATATACAAATAAATCTATAATGGCATCTGTGACAAGTACATACAACTCTAACACTGGCATACTTTAAACAAAATAAACAAAAAACTTAACTTCTACTCTCAAGCTAGAAATAGTAACAACCTCATACAAACTTATAAAAAGGGATATCACAAATGAAGTAACTCCCATTAAACAGGGGTCCAAAAATCCTAATTAATAATTAGTCCAAGCAGTGGCGTCACTGAGGTGCGGGGGGTGCGGTCCGCACTGGGTGACACCGATAGGGGGTGACACACGAGTGTAAAAAAATGCTCTTTTCCAAAAAAAATTATTTAAAAAATTAAAATACCAACTTTAAAATGTGGCAGAAGCAAGATCATAAAGCATAAGAATAATTAGATAAACTTTTTCTTAATGGGGAAAAAATAAATAGCAAGATTCTCTTGATATATTAACAGTAGCTATCGTAATGTTGAAATGACAGAAATGTTGAAGGATATTTCACTTTAAGCAGACCAAAAGCTGATGGTATCAGTTCTGATATTTTAAAACGCCTGGAAAGAGATAAGCTTAAAGTATGATGAGATCAGGTACATGGTAATGCAGCTACAATATCAAGGATTCATGAAGAAGTGCAGGCAGTAATAAATGAAGAACAGAAAAGAAACTTGAATGGATGTGTACACCGTTTACTTAAGCTATTTGGTCAAAACTCTTAATCAGAAAATACTAATATCGTACATTTTCTCGGTTCTCTAAAAAAGTTTTCTTTCCTTGCCGCTGCTACCAATCGATAGGATATTTTAATTGATGATAGAGTGGCATATGAATAACTCGCTGGTGTGCTCATCATGTTGTTGTTAGACCCATGAAAGAACGATTTTATGAAAGTGTGAAAATACAAACACTAGATGCAGGATTCACTATTCAAATAGAGAAGATAACATTACTACTGAGTGCATAATCTCTTTTATACTGGGTCAGACGACAGGAAATACAAAAACTAGAATACTAGAATGCAGCAAAGTTTTGAAGGTACTATTGGCTAATTAAAAAAATTACTATGATTATGCATTACTTTCTTTGTCTTGATGCTTGACATCTTTTCTGGGATACCATTTTATTAATGTCAGTTTGAAGTTTGTTTGCCACTGACGCTTTCATCACAGATGACAAATTTTGATCATCTCGAACGGTGAGGTGATTTAATACCTTTTATTATGGAAAAGAACAGCTCACAGAGACCAGTGCATGCAAAAGAGCTAGAATTCTAGCTGCGAATTTCCGCAATTTAACGAATCGTTCAGGGTAAATGACTGTAAAATTTTGGCACAGCCATTTCAATATTTTTCGATTTCAACTAAGACCTGACTTCTATTCTATCAGCTCTAGTTGCACATTTCCATATGCATTTTCAGAATCAAATCAGATCGCGTGATCGAGATGCTAAGTGCGCTTGAACTTGGCTTGGCTACCTAGAAGGAGGTTCGAGGTTCGACACCCGACTTGGGCAGAGCGCCTACAAACAGCACGGAAAACAACTCCTAGATGCCCCCCTCCCCCACTGGTCCACAAATGAGATTGGATCAAAGCGCTCTGAGCATGCTATACTCATGAAAGTAGGCTATATAAAGCTATATTAATAATAATAATAATAATGATTCACTGGAAATGAGCAAATTTAAAATTAGCATCAGTCTATCTTATTTTTCTTATTTTCGCAAGTAACTTTGCATCAAAACCATTTCATTTCATGGTTGGTAAGCCATACCTTGTTAGACTAGCTAGCTTTACCAAAGATAAATTGTACTGCATTTTCACCTCCTGTCATTTCTCAAAAATCATACTCGATTGTTATGCATAGAACAGAACTCAAGTAGTTCCTTGTATATGTCAAAATTCCTGTTAAAGGTCCATATGAATATAGTCAACTGTGCTACACCCGTTACGTCAGTTGACTCATACAGACCCAATGAAAATAATTCAAAATCAGCTCTGTCGTTCTTTAATTGTTCAAGCAAGCTGACTGACATGACATTTATTCTATCTGCAACAGTGTCACTAGTTAACGCTATTTATTGGAATGCTTGTTTTTTTTTTTTAATAAATGACTTCGGCTTTAACGAAACACTCCTTCATAAAATCACATTTATTAAATGACAAAATGTAGCTTGCTTTCACTACAGACTCATCCCGTTGTTCAGTTTTCCATCGTAATAGTTTAACATTATTTTTATAATTTTTTTAGATGGCCAAGCGGGCCGCATGCAAAGTGAACACCCAGTTTCGACATGCCTGATGTATACTATTTACCTAGTCGACTCTAATAGGTATAAATAATGATGGTCATGCAAAGAACAGGTGGTTGGATAACATCAAAGAATGGACCGGTCTCTTGATGTCCTTACAGAACAGCTGATGACCGGAAATGGGATATAAGGCAAAGGGTGCCCCTGTCAGACTTGGCGAGTCAAGGCTTGAAGAGTTGGACAAGTTCACTTACCTTGGCAGCATCATAACAAATGATGGGGATGCATATCATGATGTAGTGTGCCGAATAGGAAAGGCAGGGAGCATTTTCCAAAAGTGCAGCCTATTTGGACAAGCCAAGCCATTGGACTCGATCCTGTGTTTCATTTTTCTGATCTCGTCTAAGTTTGGCCTCTTTCCTCTCATCGATCAATTTCCATGTTCTGTCTTGTATCCACCGTTCCTTGTAATAATATAGACCTCGATCTAAATATCATTCTTCTGTTTCCCTTTTCTATGACTTTACAAAAAACAATAATACAATGTTGACATTTTCGTCGCTAACAAATATATCTGTTACCTATAAGTAGGGGAGTGAATAGACATAGGACTTCAATGATACAATGTAAGGTACACTTATTTGGACGCATTTTGTTTTTCTAGTTCTTTAATGTTTAACACAGGAACAGATTCTGTGTGCAAACGTGAGCTGTCAACTAGGACATGGAACTACAATTGAAATTGACGACCAACTGCTTTTTTTACACGTTTCAAATGTTCCTTTAGAATTGAAGCCTGAATAACCCAAACCTTCCGCAGGGCAGCCTGGGAAATCAGCGAGCAGGGTTCAAATCAGCGACTATTGAAACTCCCTAAAAAAAGAATAGGCCCATCAGCCTTAGCCTACTCATCTGCCTGTATCATAACGCCCCCTACACAATAGACACACTTACACAATACTCACACTACCTTGCATGAAAGGCCTCTCCCCCAACACCATTCTTGTTGCTCCTTCAATATTGAGTGGAACGGACAGTAACATCGCATAATTTTGTGGGCATTCTTTAATAATTGAAGTGGTCATTCCCAACCACGAACTTTTAGGCTGCCCACTTTGTTTTTTTATTCCTCAAATGTAACGCCACTAAAACAAGGTTTCAAAGACAGTTTGTGTGGAAACACAAACTTAAAATCGGCCCCCGAAGTGGTCCATCTAGGAAGGTTTCAATATTTTCAGAGAGAACATCCGAATGAAATTAAATGAAAGACAAATGACGGATAACAATGTAGATAGAAGGTTGACAGATCTTATTTAGTGTCCCAGTAATCCTTAGGCCTCTTTTTGGGTTGGTTATTAAGATGCTAAATTCTTACATGTTGGAACAAAAAACGTTAAATAAAATAAAATGTATAACATTATTAATTGTCTTAAATTAGGTCCCATTTATAATGCATACTAATTAGGTTTTTCTCTTTAAAAACTGGTTGCATAAGTGATTTTTAAAAATTAGATTTTGAGCGTTTCGTATGCCCTTTGGAGTGTCGTAACGATGGTCCCGACCTGTCTGACGTCATCCACACCCATGAGTGAGATATGGGCTTGGACGTAGTATACTTCATGTCTGTAGTAACGTCAAAACTATATAACATAAGAAAATACTTTCCTCTCTCTACATGCCTGTGTAGACTCTTGTTACCTTGACATGTACACGACCTTGACCTCAGAGCTTTGGAAATCATTAAAACAGAACAAGAAAAGCTGGTTTTTAACAAAAGCGCTGGTGGTCTCTGTACGTCGGTCAGATTAATACTTAGCGCTGGTGGCCTCTGTAGGTCGGTCAGACTAATACTTAGCGCTGGTGGCCCCTGCAGGTCGGTCAGACTA
>JADKLZ010003886.1:25796764-25816466 GCA_021533235.1 Biomphalaria straminea
ATACTTAGCGCTGGTGGCCCCTGCAGGTCGGTCAGACTAATACTTAGGGCTGGTGGCCCCTGCAGATCGGTCAGACTAATACTTAGGGCTGGTGGCCCCTGTGATCGGTCAGACTAATACTTTCTGCTTGACATAACCGTAGATATATTTCTAAGTACTGTCTATTAAATCTTGTTTCAAAATGTGAATAGATATGTACTTCTAATGTATGTCTTTATTTTTTCTAAGCGAAAAAATTAGGAAGACCCTTGCACCTAGGATCACCTATTTAACTTTTTTTTCTGAGTAAGATACATGCAATGTTGAACTCGGATGGTCCGTAGGGCTTTTAGTTATTGGGACCAGCACAAAACCTTTTCCTTTGTTGGCTCTGAAAATGAAAATTTATAAAAAAAAAATAATTACAATTTCAATCATAAAGTCTGGAGCTTAAAAAATGTTTTACATTTTCCTTTCTCTAAACATTAGAGAATTACTCAACACTGATTTTTAATAGAAAGTATTTTAATATTACCCATAGACTTATATATTATATCCTATACTCTTAAGCGAGCAATTCTTTTATATCTATACTCTTAAGCGAGCAATTCTTGTATATATATATATTTCTTCTATTTCGAAAACGGCTCTAACGATTTTCTTTAAAATTTCAACGTATCTGCATATTATTGAGAAAAAAAATTTCAGCTCATTGGGCATATCGGGAAAACTCGAGTTCGACCGTTATTTCGATATGAAAATGTCTCAATCTTAGAATAATTTATGAATGAAATGGAAAATTTATGAATGAAAGTTTTCCGTGACGTAAACGGGAAAAACTCTGCTTACGTCACTAGGCTTACCCTAGAACACTAAAATATTTCTTTGCAAACATTTAGAGATATAAATGAAGCTATGTGTAAAACTAAAAGCAGACCATTAATTTTGGTTAGAATAATTTATGAATGAAAGTTTTCCATGACGTAAACGGAAAAAACGCTGCTTACGTCACTAGGCTTACCCTAGAACACTAAAATATTTCTTTCCAAACAAGAACGCGTTTAGAGATACGAATGAAGGGATGTGTAAAACTAAAAGCAGACCACGGGCTGTAGCACCACTGGGATGGATGGATGGCAAAAGCCGGCATGAACTTCTTATTGTCCGACAGTCAGGCTGGGCAGGACATTTAATTAACCGAGCAAGGCTCGGCCACCTGATATTATATATATATATATATTTCTTCTATTTCGAAAACGGCTCTAACGATTTTCTTTAAAATTTCAACGTATCTAAATGTTAGTGAGAAAAAAATTCTCAACTCATTGGCCACATCGGGAAAACTCGAGTTTGACCGTTATATCGGTTTAAAAATGTCTCATTATCGAAAAATTTATTTTGGTTTGAAGGTTTTATGAATGACATGGAGAATTTATGAATAAAAGTTTTCCAATTTATGAATGAAAGTTTTTCATGACGTAAACGGGAAAAACGCTGCTTACGTCACTAGGCTTACCTTACTACAATGCAAACAAGAACGAGTTTTAAAATATCAATGGGCCTAATTAAACATTTGCGCACCATCTTATTGAAGATTGATTTATTATAGAACTATGGAAGGAAAGTCATAAAATTAAATGTACCGATGTATGATTAGTTATTGCGTTTTAAGTGCTTAATATTGTTTACACTTTAATTGCGTAGAGCGGTGTAGATTCCTCATTAATCTTCGGATTTGATGTCAAGCCTTATTATAACTATTATTATTTTGCTGGTAAAATTATGACCATGTGTTCATGCTTCAGTGTCTAATGTCCCGTACCAAAACAAAGGAAATGGTGATTACACAGTTGCTCTATGCCTTATACTTTCTCACACTGAACAAGATATCTAGCTAGCGGTCAACGAGTTTGCGTACGCTGCAGCCACTTTTGATTTAACTATAACCTCAGTAAAAAACTTGGGGTTAGGGCGTGGTGACGAAAGGCCTAGGAGATATCTGAATGGAGGGATGTGTAAAAGCAGGCCATATCCTTCCATGGGCTGTAGCACCAGTAACACCACTGGGATAGATGGATGGCAAAAGCCGGTATGAACTTCTTATAGTCTGACAGTCTGGCTGAGCAGGGCACATATCCCGTAAAATAATCTGAAGAGTTTCTTTAGTGTTCTGTTTGTTCTATATGTAATTGTACATGGCGATTAAACATCAAGTCTCTTAAGTCCTCCTACCGTCTAGACAGCGTAATAGTATCGTATGCCTACTATTATTGGCTTGGAAGAAAGTCTTTGCAGTTTTACCCAATAACGTAGAAGTTTGCGTCACTCGATGTTTCGTACTAAAGCCATAATTGAATATACTAATTCCAAAATTAAATGTCTGAACGTACCAATTTACATTTACAACAAACAGAACACTTAAGAAACTCTTCAGATTCGTAGTCTTTATCCGATCGTTGATTTTCGTAATTATTAAAAAAATCCCAAAATGACTTCGGGTATATAACCTTTCTTATGAAATTATTAAACCGAGCAAGGCTCGGCCACCTGATATTTATATCTAAACGGGATATGGAGACTTTTTAAGACTACAAAAAATGTCGTGAAAATGTTTTAGAAAGTTGGATCAAGGAGTTGTTTTGTTAAGTAGTCACAAGTACTAAAAGTTCCTATTTTTTCAACCCTAACCTATGTAACATAAAATTTAATTTTTAGATCTAGATCTACTGATCTAGTAATTGAACATCAAAAATAAGAGTACTCTCGTCTCATAATTAATATTTTGTCATTTTTAGATACATATTATAGAAAGATCTAGGTAATTAATCTATTTAAATGTACATAAGATGATTTAAATCAACATGAATTATTTCCATCTAGGATTTTTGAAACATTATCTCAATGGAATCAAACAGTAAATGGCTTTGTTTCATATATTTGCGTGAATATCCGAGAAATGATTTTGCATTATTTCTAAACTTTGAAAACTAAGATCATTACTTTTCTAAGACAGAAAAGATTGATTGGGGCGACTCCCCGTAGAGCCCGAAAAAAGAGTTTACGTACATAAAAATATATATATATATATAGATAGATAGATAGATAGGCTTGTGAATCGATCATTCGCGGAAAAGGATTTTTTCCGGTTTCCAGTCTAGATATAATATATGTCTATGATTTTACCATATTCGATGTGTGGGCGACATCGTTCCGACCACAGCTAATGCCCAGGCATTCATCTCACCAAGATGGTCTATAGTCGCCTCGCGACTGAAGGAGGCCATAGGATGCTTTCACATCTCAAATATATTTTCTCATTTGATACAAAGACGTCTTTGAATTACAAATGTATAACAAATATTTTATTTCAAGAGGAGTGAGAGATGCTTAATTTAACTAGCAATTTGTGTACTTCATTCATAGGATCAGATGAGCACGACATGGCCTACACTGTGGTGATGTGCCAGAAATCTAAAATATCAAATATCATTTCATAGGAATGAAATTTACTACTATATAGGCCTAGTTTCTGCTCATTTTATTTCGCGATTTTCCCCCCTTATTTGGGTGTAGGTGGCAGGTGTGTGAGAGAGAGAGAGAGAGAGAAAGAGAGAGAGAGAGAAAGAGAGTAAAACAACTTTAAAAAATATTCTATTGAAACTTTCAGAGCAAATAGATTGTTCTCTTGTGTACACAATCCCCTGTACTGACTTGATGACGCGAAATAAGTTCTTTTAATCTTTTACGAAACAAAAAATCTTTGAAAAAGAAAACTTTTTATTACTGTCATTACTCAGTGACACTACAACGTATTAACGTCCTTGATGTCAAGTCAGTGACACATCTAGTTCTTCACTGGCCAAGTCTCCTCAAACTGGCATTAGTAGAACTCAGTTACCTAGTGTACAGTTACTTGACTGCGTGACAAATGACTTGGACATAAACAAGCGGGGAGTGCATGTATGTGTACGTGTGATATCTACCCACAACAGGTACACATCTTAACGGACATGGCACAGTAGAGAATTAGTCTCCCTTAGCTGTCCTCCTCACTGTGGTTCACATAGTTGAAATGTTTTCTACATCCTTGTCTCTAATCCTGGTGGTTGATTGTCGCGTTATAAGTCTGTTGGAACAATTCATTTCAAACAATGCTTGTATTATGTAATGGATAAACTTTGGGGATACTGGAGGAGATGGTAAGTACCCGATATTTTATATGTGTTTGTGGCTAGACATAATCATTGAAACACCACCATGGTTTTTCTCAACTGAATGTTCAAAGTCTGCAAACACCCGAAAAAACATATGACATGAGAAAAATTTTAGCGCTGTCTGTATCTACTTTTTTTTTATAGTGGGTGACGCCTTCTTATTTTGTAACGTTCTTTTTTTGTTTGTTTGAAGAGGTCCGAAAAATGAGATAACAAAATAAATTGAATGATATAAAGCGATTTTCAAAAGTGTTTATGTCTGTATGAAAGAACAGTTGAATGGAGCATCACACATTGATTAATCACATTCTTAACTTTATAAAATGCGCAGCTTACCTGGCCAGACATGTAAATTGAAAGACTTGATCGTAGAACAGATTGATGGAAATATGTAAACATTATTTATTGTAATGTTCGGCTTCCTAAAGAATAGCAACGCTTGATACTTCAGTTTTGTAAGCCTCCATGCACTAAGGCTCCGTACTGACATTAATCCCTCACAGCAAGGTCCAGGTATCTGGCAGTGTTTTGTAGGGTCTGCCTGTCTCCGCATGCACAAGTTCTGTTTCAAGACTAGTCGTATCTTCGAGTGTGTTTCTGAGCATCCCGCATTCGTAGAGGATGTGTTCCAGGGTCTCGTCTTCAGCGTGGCTGTGTGGACATCTGGGATCATAGTTCTCTCAGATCCTAGCGAAGAAGGCTCCTATTGGACAGTGTCCAGTGCGGAATCGTGCTAAAATTGCAAAATCAACATTGAAACATTTCCTAGAATTGAAAATATCTTTGGAAGATTATAATAAAAAAGAATATCCTAACATTTCGATTGATAACCACATTTATAATGTCATAACAACAAAAATTTATACGCAAACAAAATATAAAATACGTTTATAAAGGCTTATCTAAGGAAATACCTCTTAATAATTTAGAAGCTATTTCCCTTTTTGATATCTAACAAAATATTAATTACCCATAATTAATTTGGACATTTAAAAAATTGTTGTTGTTCTTTTTTGAAGTAGAAGAAATAATTGTATAAAGTTTTAATTTGATTCGAGAATGTGTGTGGGAGAAATAGGGTGTACAATTATCTAAGGGGACAAAACCCTACATATATTTAGTCCTATCTGTAAATACTAAATGATTAATTTCACTGGTAGGTATAACAAATAATTACCAGTAATTACTTGACTAATTGGTGTTATTGTCATTGACTAATGTCTTGTCTTCGCGATTGAATAATTGTTCAAAGTAGACCATGTGAGGAAAAACGTGTTCAAACTTTTAACCAGACAGAATGAGTTGATAGAAGCTTGGTTAATATGCCCCGAGTATTAAAGTTTGTGTTTTGTTTCCCCAGTAGTTAGCAGATCGTGGGGTTCGATCGTTGAACTAATCCTGTCTATACGTTTTGACTACAGTCAGTGTTCTTCTAGTTAATTGATAATTAACCCATTATATTTAACAATTGGACATTGGAAAATGAGTTAATTAGTTCTAGCTTAGCCTAGTTGCAGCTTATCATTATGATAGTTTTTGTTTTCCTAATTCCTCACATTTTCTTATTTATTTCTTGCAGCTGTGTCGTCATTTTAATTGCCTTGACGACATTGTACTTATTTACTAGCAGAAAATATTTCTTAGACAGACAACCATGGAACGAAATCTCATCAAGAAACAAACTCAAGCCCGCTCCACGAGAACACATCTACTACCTGAAGAACCACAAGACTGGCAGCACTACCATCTATTCCATACTGGCTGAGTACTGCAGGGCTCACGAGCTGACAGCACTAATGCCTTCTGACCTCCACATCAACCAACGTCCCCCCTTTCACTCCAGCCAAGTTATGATCTTCCCGGGCGTTGTCAAATATGACATGGTGTTCACGCATCACGTCTACAGCGAAGACATTCTCACTTACCTACATAACGACACTTTCAAGTTCACATCATTACGAGAACCTTTAAAACAGTTCATTTCATCTTTCGTTTATTTCAGAAATAATAACTTCACTTATTTGTCTAATATCATTTCTGAGGATCCATTAAAAACCTTCCTCGAAAATCCACAGAAATACGAAGCCAAAGGTTATAGCTCATACACAAACAATCGCCAGTCAATGGATCTAGGTTACGATCTATCTCACGGGTTCAATGACCTGGCCTACATAAATATCTTCATCTCACTGACAGAGAAGCGGTTTGATCTGGTTCTCATTACAGACTACTTTGACGAGTCTCTCATTGTCTTAAAGAGAAAGTTGCGGTGGTCAACGTCGGATATTTTATACTTCAAGAAACTAGAAAGCAACGAGTCGCGGCAGGTTTTGGACCGGCTCTCCGACTCTCAGAGAACTCAGCATGCTCAAGTGTCCACTGCTGATATCTTGTTGTACCAGCACTTCCTGAAGAGGCTGAAGGAACTCATGTCTAAAGAGCTTGGTCTTCTAGAAGAAGTCAAAGAATTCCAATCTGTCTTGTGTCAAGTTCGAACTTTTTGTAGTCAAGTTCAGAATTTAAATGCAGAACTGAAGATACAAGCTGGACGATGGACAGACGAATTCGTATTTATGTTTTCCAAATGCAAATGGTTAACATTAGATGAGATTTTATTTACCAAATATTTAAAGAGCTTATATACAATGAAGCAATCCTAGGACGTAACACAACTGGTATAAAAAAGATTCACAAAATGCAAACAAATTTAATTGAAATAAAAAGTTTTAATTTTAAAATAGTAAAATAGTAAAACTCATTATGTAATATAAGTAATATATATATATATTGATCCATTTATAGAACAATAATGATTCTTTATTATTAACGTTATTATTTTATTTGTGACATGTTTTTTGCATTATAATATAAAAATGGTTTCTATTATAATATTCTTATTTGCAATCATCTAGTTTCAAATTATATTTTGTGTTCAAAGAGAAAAGCTAGTAATTTCCAAGATGAGTACATTTTCTCTGACTCGTGCTTACAATAAAATTGAGGGCAGGCTTGGCATGAAGGAATTAAGGAATATGAAAGGACAGACAGACAGGCAGATAGACTACACAGATTAAAACACATGTCTGTTCTTTTTATGTGACAAGTCTAAAAGATAACAAGATTACAAAGAGAGTTTGTGTGATACTCAAACTCAGAGGCGGCCCCGTCGGAGTCGGATCCCTGTCAGATCCACCTATTCGCAAGATGTTTCGGATGTTCCTTCTAAGTCCCTGGCTCAATTCCTGTGTGCTCCTATCCTTAAACTATCGCAATATTTCTAAAAGAACAGTAAAGGTTAAATCATATTTTCAAAAGCCTTTAGTGTTTTTTTCTAACCGTGAAGGACAGACCAACCAACAGACAAAACGCACAAAAATATGCTTGTTTTATTTTAATGGGGGCACTAAACAATTTTTTTTTTTAAAATCTGATTTTTTTTAAAAATTAAGAAATTAGTTTAGAAATATGTCATTTCCGGGCTTTACGCTAGTACACGAAAGCCGCTGCTAAAAGTTCATTTTAAAAAATGTGCGTGATATCTACATGCCAAGAGCATTTTTTCTAGTAACATTTCCTCCCTTACATTTACCTAATTGCTTCACAATTGGTGTTTTATTATTAAAAAATCGCTTGCATAATAATTTTTATAAATTAAACGGTTTGCTTTTAGAAAACTAAAAGTAGCCGTTGCACCTTAACTTTTCAAGCCGCATTTAATGGTGAAAAAATATTTTTCGTATCTCTTCTAGTTTCGACGCCCTGGGTGTGACAGACGGACAGACGGACATTTTGCACAAACCTAATAGCGGCTTTTCCCCCTTACGGGAGCCGCTAAAAAAGAACATACGGTCGAGACAGAAGGAGATTAATACCTAAACTAGGGCTAGTGAAGAAATAAGTCATGACAGATTCAAGAGTAGGGCTATCAGTTATGACCATGGGCGCAGCCTGGATTTGTTTTTTGGGGGGGGGAATTTTTTCACCACCGCACCGCATATATAAGCAAAAAAAGCGCTACAAAGACACCCTCAAAGCTTCTCTAAAGGAGTTCAACATTGACCCAGGCACCTGGGAGACAGAGGCACATGACAGAGTATCATGGCGCCGCGCTGTGAGATCCGACGCACAGGTTGCTGAGGAAAAAAGAACAACGCTGGCGAAAGAAAAACGCCAGAGAAGGAAAGCAAGGCAAACGACACTAGCTCCAGCTGGAATTACCTGCCCAGAGTGCGGCCGAACATTCCGGGCTCGCATAGGTCTCACCAGCCACATGAGGAGGCACAAAACCCCAGTGCAAAGCCCTCAGCCCACTGGATGACAAAGTGGTCATCATCGAACCACGATGGACGAACTATATATATACATATATATAAAGTAAAAAATAAAGTTCCCATTTCAGACCATGAGGCCTTTAGGGCAGATGGTGTAAAGTTCATCTGATTCTGTGGTCTACGGTTAACGAGGGTGTCATGTGGCCAGCACAACGACCAACCGCCTTTACTTTTCCCTAACTAACGTCAGGTACCCATTATATATATATATGTATGTGTACGTACGTGTACGTACGTGTACGTGTACGTACATCTTTATTACATTCTGACCCTTCATTCTATCGGAAGACGTTTATTGTATCCTAGAATAGGTTCTTCCTGGAATTAGTGGAAAAATTGTTGACTCCCCGTTCGGCGGCAAGATGCTTTCACAAAAATTTGTCACTGGCAATGTATTCCCACCTGCCTTGAGGACCTCTATTAAAGTGTGGCTCCAAGTTGTACTAACGTGTCTCTGTTTGCGCTTTCATCGTAATGGCTTCCATGCCTTATTATGCGTAATTCATGTAGTCTTAGAAGATGTCCCGTAAACCTCATGCGACACTCTGTCACAACTTTACTACTTACTTTCTACTACCTTTCGACTCCCAGTTCGACATAGGATTCATTGATTGAGACCCGATCTCTAGAACTGACTACTAAAATCCGTCTTAGCCACCTTTCATGAGCCACTTTTAGTAGTTTTCTATTTCGACAGATGACTATTCACTGCACAGGTTGAAGTGTCAACAAGTGTCAAGTTGAATTCTTTAGTCTTAGAAACAACATTTGTTTGAGATCTTTTTTTTTAAATTAATCATTGTATCTTCTAGTATTTAGAGATACAACTTTTGTTTGAGATATTACATTATGTTGTTATATCCTGGTGCGGACTGAATGTCTAAATCGGTCTAAAGATCACGATATATCCTGTCTACGAATTGCTTAACACATGAAAGGTATTCATTCGTAGCTGTCTTGTGGTGAGTGACATAATGCATTGAAAACTGAACGCATGAAAGCGACATGTACATAACGTAAAATATTTCTATAGAAGTACTCAATGTGTTCGAGCTTTTTTACTATGGAAACATAGACATAAATAAATATAGACTGGCCAATAAGAGAGTTTTATGAAGAAAAAATTTGTGAGTTGCAATTGTGTGTACTTTATTTTATGTCTAAAAATTTTGTTTAATCTCTAAGACTGAAGATCATGCATTTTTTTTTAATTTTTCATAATTCGGAAATCCGAATTCAATAGATATACATGTTTTCAAGTTACATGAAGTTACTTCCGTTTTCCTGTCTATATTTATATATGTCTATGTATGGAAATCAATAACTCGATTTCGAAAACAAATTGCGTTTTCAGTTGGCCTTTAACTTATTTGAATCTTATGCCACCAGTATGTTCAGACTAAAGATAATTGTCTAGGACTTCCCCAAATAGATGTCTTAAAGTTGTTCTTTAATTTTTATTATGTAGGCCTATAAGGGATTGAAGCATGGTAAACGGATTGAAGATAGTAACATTATTACATTATTCTTTTTTTTTTGATAGATCTTTGTGATGTCATATCTTTATGTTATGTTGAGAAACTTTATTTAAAGACTGATTTCGTCAAAAATTGAATTGTTAGCATGACAAATTAAAATGACCTTTGACATGACAAACATTTGTATTGTAGACATTGTATAGACATTGATTTCCACTTGTGAGTTTACGAACATTTAGTTTCAGAAAAGTTCTAACATCCTACGGCGGGCAGGCTATACAAACTAGGGGCCAAAGTCGAGAGAGTATACAATACAATCAGACAATCATTCCACTACTCAGTAATTTACTACCTAGTGTATGTTATTGAATTATATGTTATTAGAAAAACAATGGGTCTATGTTTTATTACTTGTGAGTGTAACTATTTACCTGTCATGACGTTTATTACACGGACACTAGACATTTAGAGCCAACACCAGTTTTTGTTTTGCGTTTGTTTATGTATTGGATTGTTGGAGTATGTACGTAACATTTCTGTTCATATAGATCTAGCTTTCAAAATATTGTGTCATGCGAGCAACGTGGAATTTATTTTTATTTGCATTTTAATCTTGCGTGTAAATATGTAATTACATACTGAATGTAAGGATGTTATAACTTTTTGTAGAAAGATTACCTTAGGTAGATGTAGATTTTTTTTGTAAAACAAGCAGAGTAAGGTGTTACAGTAATTTTCCACGTTGTCAGATGTGACCTTGTGTACTGCTGAAACTCAACCAAAAAGCCTAGAGGTCGCTTTTGACACAATGCCGACTGTTTGACGGAGAGGCGTGGTTTAAATGATTCGTCCAAGAGACTAGGCAGATGGTGTTGGTCAGCTATTCCATTATATGTCTTTCTAAGGTTACTTGGCTAATCAACTAAATAGCCTATATTGTGAAAAAAATGTATTTTATCTTTCTTACATTTCTGTTGAAATTGATATCGACAGGCAACTGTTAGTGAAATCAATGATATTTGTATATCTACATTTCACAACCACGTTTTAGCTCAAATTATTAATTTTTTTTTACTTTAAAGTTTTAAGTAATATTTTTTTCATGCTATGATTTGTAATATATCTTTTGTCGCATCGATTGTAATAATGTCTTCTAAAAACCTGAAAATGGATCATTTATGAATTTAAATGCTTCAGATTTTCTGTTTTCTTTTGAACTAAATGTCTAGTCCCACTAACTAAGTGAACAATATTCTAGGATCAGAACTGTCTCCAAGGGGAGAAAAATCTGACAAATGAAAATATTTAAACACCGAACTAGAAACCTGGCCACAAATAGTTCTGTTCTAGATTCTTTTATTTCTGTACAGTCAAAGAGAAACAAATGTACATAAAGCGTGGTGGATGAGCGGTGAAGCGCTTGGCTTCTAAACCGGGGGAAATTTACCTTTACAAATTATTACAGGAACAATAGAAAACTTGGTTTAACATTAAATACATTCAAACAGCTAGTCATGCAGATCATTCCAATGACATGTTAACAAGTTACCATAACATAGGGCCTACATACATTTATAATAAAGTGTTGTTTTTTTTTATATAACATTTCTACAAAATGATAATTCTACTACTATAAAGTATTATTGTATGACTAAATCTCAATAAATATGACATGCATGTATCTGTCCACATTATATTTGTATCCAAAACAAGAAGGTGATGAAACTGACTCTTCTGATTTGTATTTAGTTAAAAACAAGTTAAAAAGTTAATGAATATGAATATACTAGCAGACAAAAACAAGAAAGAAAGAAAAAAGGAAAACCTAACCTAAGTTACTGCTAGAAATTGTAATCCAATAAATAAAGTCTTATGAAGACAAAACACATTAACTAAAAAAAAAAAAAAAAGATAAATGTACTTATTTCAACTGAATTATTTTCTTTTTGTAATTTGTATTACTATTAGTGGTGTAAAAGTCTAACCAGGAATATTACATAAAGAGTTGAGTTCCAGATTGACCCACTTCCTCCCAGTACAAGTAGAGCTATTATTAATGTGAAGCTTTAGTTCTGTTTGTAAATGTACATCTAGTGTCATCTAGTCAATGAAATCATCATGTTCATGAGGAAAGAACAATGTCATTCAAATCTAGGTCATACAAAGCAATGGTTCCAAGAATGTGAAAATTTAAAGATAAAAGTAGCAAGCAAAAAACTATTATCATAAATTTACTTTCAAATTAAAAAAAAGTTACTGACAAACTTTAGTTTTAAATAGATAAAAAGTTACTGACAAGCTATATTTTGTTAAACATGAACTCTCCTTGGTTAGTAACAAGAGATTTGTGACAAGTTGAACATACAAATGAATTTTTTCTCTTACATTTTCAATTCACTAAATTTTAGTTCAAAGAATGATTTTATTGTGTGACATTATTCTTGCTATTACAAATTTCATACATTACAATTCAGAGAAAATAAGTTAGCTGACTTCCTTAAAGTGGATAAGGTTGACACTTAAATTCTTAAATAATTGTTTATTTCTTTTCAAAATTCACTATGTTGAACTGATGGAGACTATGGAATTAGTAACACCCTTTAAACTATCTCAATTTGTGTCCAATCTAATCATGTATAATGTATTACATGAACACAAATCAATTAAATATTGTTTTAATGTTTCCAATTGATTAAAAATGTGTTGCTTTGTATTTTGAGCACAGAATTTATTTCTCCCTTCACTGCTCTCTTCTTCAACCAGATTGCACACACATATATTTGCTGATAACTTTTATATGTGACAACTGATGGTCTTTTTCTATTTTTTCTTTCAAGTGTCTATTGTTTGGCTGCCTTGTGCAATAAACCTTTTGCACCATGCTGTGCTACACCCATGCCTTTCAATTTTAAATGCACAATGTAGAAAGAATGATACTTTTTCATTTGTTACAGTCTATAATATCACATTTGTTTTAAAGCTATTAAATGGACGCTTTTAGCTTGCTCTTATCTGGAAGTCAAAACTGGTGGAAAGGGACATTGATAAATATGTTATCAATGTGCAAGAGAGACATTGATGAATATGTTCGGTATCAATGTGCAAGAGAGACATTGATGAATATGTTTGGTATCAATTTGCAAGAAAAAGACATTGATGAATATGTTCAGTATCAATGTGCAAGAAAACTTTGAATCATGCTTAATGTAATGTTAATCATGTAATGGACAAAGTGATTAAAACTAAAATATCACAGAGATTTGTTAACATTCATCACATACAAAAAGATCTCTGATCTGTACAATCAACTTTGAGATCAATCAAACAGAAGACTTGCAATCTCTCTCAACTTCTCTCAAATGTCACATCTGAAGAAAACTTTTATCTTAACAGTGGCCCAAGTCTAGAATATGTTCTGTTGTATGCTGACTCCTAGGAAAAAATTCAAACCAACTCAGATATAATTGGTGTATAATAAGAAATAAAATAAATGTATGTATATCTAGATATCTACATCTGAATGGAAAGATTTAACGTTTTCTTGCACAGTTAAAATCAAATGAAATGAGAAAGAAAATATTTTTGTTATATCTTAGATTTAGAAATATTAGAAAAAGTCTTATGTAACAAAGCTTTACAGTGACTAATAATGTAATTGAAAAGTAAGCTTGTTTTTTAAATAATCTTCATTCTTAATGAAAAGAATTGATGAATAAGTCTCAGAGGTTTATATATTTAGTAAATAGAATTCTTTATATTTTACTATGAACTACACAATCTTTGTTTACAGCCATATAAATCTATTTGATTGGCTGTAACAATCTACATCTATGTGTTTGGCTATAGTCATCTACATTTAAAAGTAGATCTTTCTAATTCTTTCTAATTTAAAAACTTTTTTTTGTGTGTTAACTATCAGACTATATATTTGTTAGGGTATATTGAACTTTATGTAAAATAATATCAATCAAGTTGTGCAGGCATATCATTCCATGGTATGTATATCATTATATATAAGGTAATAGTTCAATATTTACCAATTAGCCTATTGTCAGTTGTATGAATGAAATATTTATGGAAATGGACAGTTACTTACCAAGACTGGATAGTCATGTAACACCATGCCACCTGTTCTTCCAAAACCATGTTCTGCTTCATTGGCTCTAATATTTAAATCTGCTCTCTCTTTACCCCAGTTCCTGGCATTGTCTTGCAGCTAAAACAAGAAACAGTTTAAGTACATATAAATCATATAAATACTCATTAATTCATTGGATGGAAACAACCAAATACTGCTTTAACAAATCACACAAAAATAATAATTAAAAGCATTGTTATTATAAAACTAATTGTTATTTAGTGAATTCTATTATTTTCCTAAACAATAGCATATAGTTAACAATGACTCAAGTGAGTCAAAGTGTTGTTGTTTTTTTCTCAAGAAACTTATGTTTCAGGATGGAATATTGATTCGAGTCACTTGTTAAAAGGCTTAGGAAGTTGAAGACTCATACTTTAAGAAATTTAAGGAATCTGCTTTGTTGTGTATATAAGTATATCTTGTGACTGTTTTATGAATGGTATTGTTATGAGATTCATCAGTGCTCTTGAATCAGTTGTACCAAACTGGTAAGGAAATGAGTAATGTTAACAGAGGATTCCAGCAATTTGTAATTCTTCTTCTCCACAATATTCTCTTTCCTTAACTGCATGCAATTGTGATTGTGAAAGATTCTGTAGCAGAGAAATCCTGGAATCTTAAAAAATCAATAATATAATACACATTTTACTGGACATGCTAGTTTGTAAACTTTGATAACAGTGGATTTATAGATTACTTTATTGCATTCTACCCTATAATATTGGGAAATTAGTTAGAAATTTATAAATTAAGTCTCTCACTATAGATTCACCTGAGTAGTCTATTTTAACACTTAATGCAAATTCTACAGGATTATACAAAATATAAACTTTATATGGTTTATTCAAATTGCTTAGCTTTAGTGTATACAGGGGCATGATATGAAAATAGATTTATGATTCATAGGGATTCCATTATTATGACAGTATGTGTTTTGCATAAGACAGGAAAATCTATAAAGTTCTTCTAGGAAAGGTAAGTAAATGCCAAACACATTTGTGGTAGTTATTGTTATTGAAAGTGGTCTATTCATCAACCCCTACAGGCCCATTAGTCTACCAGAACACCGGGAATTTACCCATTCCATTTAGTCATTCCACCCCTGGTAATAAGCCTCAACATCTTGAATGTGCTTGATATAACAAAAACAGATGAAATGAAAGTACCTGTCTTTCAAGGGACATAATTCTCCCCTCAGCACGTTCAAGGGCCTGATAAAGTTCCAGTTTCTCTAATTCATCTCCTCCTGCCATACCTGCTCTAGCCATTTGATCCTGAGAAAAGAAATGTATTTATATAGCAAGAAGCATTATATTTGATGGTATGAAAATAATTATTAAAAAAAAAATGACCTGACTTTAAGAGGGTGGCAGATAATAAGAAAGCAAAGAAAGTTAAATATATAGACCTAAGGATCAACAAATAATACCTACAAATTAAAGTCTACTTCAACATTACTAGACCTAAAACTAATCATAACCAAACACTATGTATAACTTTAACCCACATTGTAAACCCTAAGCCAGTTCAGTCTCTAGCAGATGTATTGACAAATGCACAAGTTCAGTTATAGATTCACCTGAGTAGTCTATGTTTACACTAATACGAAATCTACAGGATTATACAAAATAGTAACAATTATTTTATTTGACAAAAATGTAATAATTTAAAAAATGTTTTTATGGTTGCTAGTGATTTAATTGAGAGTTTAATGCCCCCAATAATTATCTCCATTTTGTTGTCCTAGTCCTAGCCAGAAATCTCTAGAAAACCTGGCTGACTTACTTTCAAGTCTTCTATTTGTTCTCTCAATCTTCTGTTCTCATCAGCTAGAGCAGCTTGGGCTTCATTCATAACTCCATCTGTACAGGTCACAGTCAAATGTTAATGATAGGATATCTTATTAACAGCAATTACATTTTAATTTTAAGATACTGATAGTATGCACCATGACAAACTTGTTATTTGTATTGAGTGGGCTTCATGTGCCCCCCCCCCCCCGGTTCTCCTTTGTGGGTGTGGGAGGAGGAGGGGTGTATGTTAAAAGTCACTCAATGGACACATCTCAGTGTGAGTCACATCCCAGTACAACATTTATTTTGTACATTGTTGCAGTGTTTGCCAACACTTAGCCTAGCTAAATAAACATTTAGAGTGTAATTAATATTACTCATCTTTATTCAATATGTAACCTTATTGGTGAAAATGTTCATTATAAACCCGTTAATTACATTTAATATTTCAATAATTTCATTTGAAATCTTTCGATTTTTTTTATAAAACTTTTCTCACCTGGATTTTTTTCTCTATTACTAAAACAATATATACATTCAAGAATTTTAAATGTGGATGAAAGAAGGTAGAATAACTCAATTATTTGATTTGTTCTTCTTTGATTTGTATATATATATATACATGCATATATTGCTATTACAAACAAAGTTGTGCACCTTTATTTGATTTTCCCTTCAATTTGTACAGCACACTTTCCAGTTTTTCAATGACTTTCTCTTGTTTCCTACAAGTTTCTTCGACTTTCCTCAATTTTTGCACTTTGTCCTGAAGTCTTTGTAAAAGTTCCTGTTGTGAGGCATGTGCGTGGGACATCTTTAAATAATCTTTTTCTTTGTCATTTTTCTAGAAACAGAAACAATAGAATAAAAGTTAATCCAGTAACATGTTAGTGCATTGTTTTAATCCTGTTTTGCTATATATAAACAATTTTTGTTTGTACAACACTTTCTTCATCTTCATTATTCAATATAAAAAATATACAACTTAATAAATGTTTTCCATTTAAAGATATTTACAAATGGACTTTAGAAAATAAAAACAGTTTGTTTCTTTAATGACCTATGGTTGAACAATTTTAAGCTCTAATTGGGTCCTACCTTAATAAGTTCATTCTGTAGTTTCTGTACTTTAGTTTTGTACTCTTTGAGTTCTGTTGTTTGTGCTGCCAACTTTTGTCTTAATGTTGCTGTGGGGATGACATTTTAGTAACAAATTGATACATGCAATAAAAGTCAAATGCAGACAAGTGTTAGAGAAAGACAAGAGGATAAGGATTAAAAAGAAAAAAAAGGAAATTTTATAACCCAACACATTTGATTGTAAATTGGTATAGCTAATGTGTTTTGATAGTTACCATATCTTGCTTGAAGTTCTGGTCTGGCCAATGAGTCTAAGTCAGCAGCATCAATCAACAGCTTCCTACTATCGTCATAATGATGAACATCTAACCTTAACTTGCTGTTCTCTCCTTCTAACTGACGTATCTAAAAAAATTATTTTTATTCATTAGAAATTGTTTTGCCATTCACAGTGATGAAAATTTCAACAATAATAAACCTCAAAATTGTCTTTTTATTTGATTTGACTAGCAATCAACATTAAAGCATAGTTCATTGTTATTAAATCATAATTTGTACTTCTAGAACTTAAGTGCTATGTTAGCTCAATCTATATTACATTTCAGCAATGGTTGGCAAAATATTTTGACATTAATGTGCTATTTATTAACATGTAAATACCAACAAATTTACCAAATGTCTGAACTTTTCATATAATATATAATTTGGCCTCCTTCAGTTGTAGAAAGAATATGAAACTTTTCATATAATGTATACAATTTAAATCTATTATAAACAATGTAAAACTTATCATGGAACTACTCATGAAAGAATCATCTTTCTTTTAAAGAAAGTTCTGACTTAAAGACTCAAATTCATAAAATTTGTATTATTAATTTGGTAGTTTGAACCCTTAAATCAGTTTAATATGAGTTCTATTTACAAATATACCTGAGTCTTTCTTCGTATTAAATAAATATTATGTATAGTAAATTTGATTTATTAAAAATGTTTGTTTTTTTTAACATGTTTTATATGTTCTTTCAGAATTGATGAATTTTTACATTCTAGTCCTAAACTGTGGGATGTGTGACACCTAGCAAGGGGGCTTGAGTTCAAATAAAAAATCAGCAGAATTGTGTTTCCTGAGCACCTAAAAAGGCATGATATCCTTCTTCTGATACTCGCTCCTCCCCTCCACTGGTCCACTAAAGGCTATAAGCGTGATAGGTCTGCTTTATAAAAATAACTAGAAATGAAATTAAAAAAAAAATCTCCACAGACTAAAGTGGTGGAGTGGGCAGCCATGTATGCTCCACATTTATATTTAGTGAACTTTTTTTCCCTAAAAATTGGCTCCTGCTGATTTTTCACATGAAGACTATTGAGCAATTAAAAACTCTAATGCAAATTTTAAAATTTAATAAGTTAATAATTTGTATTGATCTTTGCCTGATTAAAGAAAAAATATCTTGTACATAGTTTAATGGTAATAGTTGATGAGGTATTAGGTAAAGTATTATTTATTTCCCTTTATCATTTATGCACACAAGAACTAATCGGTCAAAGATTTTTTTTAGCTGTTATTGATGTGTGTATTTACCTGTGTTCTTAATGTCATAATATCTTGACCCATTCTCTGGACAGCAGTTCTATAGTTGTCAAGGTCCCGCATCTGATGTTCTAATACATTCATGTGTGTATGATCAAGATCATTAGGATCCCTGATACAAAAACATGAATAAAAATATTCTCACAACTTTTCATAATAAACTCAAGGGCAGAAGGTTGTACTAAACACAATGAAAACATGGTGTACAAAGTACATCAACAAGACAGTACATTATGCTCAGTACAACATCAATAATCATGCCTAACTTTCTCTTGACCAGTGCCGTTTTACCAATTTAAAGTGTAGCCTAAAGGGAGCCATGATGACCCAGAAATGAGTTCAAAAGTTATGTCAGCCACCAACTGATGGTGAAAATGTTGCTCACCTAGTGATTGCTGTTGTTGTCGTTGTAGTGTACGCCCCTCGGTCAGGAGGCCCCACAAGACGTGAAGGGGCGGCGGGTTTCGACCTGTCACTCTTGGGGTTGGGGTCCACAAAAATGTATTGATACTCAGGGAGAATGTTTTCTACTGCATCGTAGGGAGGTAGTTCGCCGTCTTTGATGGGCTGAGGAATAAATCATATTCAACCATTAGGCCTAACAAACACAAACAAAACAATAATTCGAGAATTTTCAGAATAAAAGCCAGGCAGACTTAGCCTTAAAACCTAATGAAAGATTTGAAGCTAGGAAGAGGATAGCAGCCCAATACAACCAATAACAATTAGTTAGTTTTCCCTGTGAGTGCAAACGATCTATTAGAATATCATTAGACAGATGGTGTCAAGTTAGAATAAGAATATCATTAGACTCTTGGTTTGTGATGCGGTCACAAACGAAGAGATTAGAGACAGGGTTACTGCAGCGATCGGATCGCATGATGCTAACTGCTAACTACTGTGAAGAAACGAAAGCTTAAAATGTATGGCCATATAACAAGATCTTCGGGACTCGCAAAGACCTTCCTACAGGGAACAGTACCAGGAAAAAGAAGAAGAGGCAGACAGAGAAAGCGGTGGGAAGACAACACCAAAGAATGGATGGGCCTATGTCACAGCCCAGTTTTAGAACCCCTGTGACATGGAGTGACATAC
>JADKLZ010003886.1:25831792-25849493 GCA_021533235.1 Biomphalaria straminea
TGTGTCTGGGGAGAGATGGGTTTAAATACAGTACTGAAAGAGTAACACGTCTGCGGAGAAATGGGTTTAAATACAGTACCGAAAAACTTATATGTGTCTGGGGAGAGACCGGTTTAAATACAGTAATGAAAGACTGACATGTGTCTGGAAATAGATGGGTTTAAATACAGTAATGAAAGACTGACAAGTGTCTAGGGAGAAATGGGTTTTAATACAGCAATTAAACACTAATATGTGTCTGTGGAAATGGGTTTTAAAAAAGTACTAAAAGAACATTGTTGATAAGTGTCTTGTAAAAATGTGTTTCTAAGTTTTTTTTAAATGTTTATTTATTAGATATATAAGGTCTAGACATTAAAAATAATTGAATTACAAGTATAATTACAATTAAATAACAGTCAAATTTATACTTTCATGGTCTTCTATGATACAACACAGATGGCTCTAGGTCAATTACAGCATATGAACTAAGTCTACTGACCTGTACATGTCTTCCCCTGGATTGACAGTATGGTTTGTCCTGGGGGCGTTGGTCCTAGGATAGATAGCCACTTTACCTTCGCCCATCTTTTTACCGCTGTCTTTGTTGTTACTTGGTAAATAAAACGCTTCGAACAGAAGATAGACGTCATGATTTCTGTCATTTTTACAGAAACCTGAAAGATCACCAAAAGATAAGAAATGACATTTTAATATTTATATACAATAGCACATACTTTATAGAGTTATGAAAATGTCATTGCATTGTTCAGAATAGGTCAGTGTAGTGTTTAGAAGAGGTCATTGGAGTGTTCAGAAAAGGCCATTGCAATGTTTAAAAAGGTCATTGCAGTTTTTAAAAGAGGTCGTTGCAGTTTTCAGAAGAATTCACTGCAGTGTTTAGAAGAGATCTCTGTGGTGTTTAAAAGAAACAAATATTGCAGTGTTTAAAAAAGTCAAAAATTGTAGTATATAGAATCATTCTAATTTACAAAAGAACAGGAAATGAGCCTAGAGAAGCAATAACTTACACGCATGATTGGTTTGACACATGGTTACATTAACTGTAGAGTATTTTGCACGCTTAAAAATATACTAATAAAATCTAAACTTAAGTGATGGAAAAAACAAAATAAACAAGGTTACAAAGATAGTTTGTGTGGAAACACAAACTTAAAATCGTCCCCCGAAGTGATCCACCCAGGCAGGTTTCAATATTTTCAGAAAGAACATCCGAATGAAATTATATGAAAGACAGATGAGAGACAAGAATGCAGATAGAAGATTGACATATCTTATGTAGTGCCCTAGCAGATCAAAGGATAGGTGTATGTATCTGGTAATGTAAGTTGAGTGAAAGAAAGATGCTGCTTGAAACATTACTAATTGTCTTTAATTAGGTTCAAAGTATAATGTATACTAAATATACTTTGTTCTCTTTAAAAATGAGTAAACATTGTTTGTGTGTAAATATAGTACTTTGTATAACATAAGTTACATAACTTAACAATTAAAATAAAAAAAAAAATTCTGGTAAAAACACCTAAAACCGTTTGCATAATGTGTCAGATAATGCATATATTATATATATATATATATATAAATGTATATATATATATATATATATATATATGGTAAATGATTGTCTCTCCTTAAAAGCAACAGAAGTTTTAATAAAGAAAACCTCAGAATTTACGCTATTAAATTTTAGCTTATTATCATAGCAATCCTTAGGCATTAGGCCTATTTACTTTGCCTCTTTTTGGGTTGTTTCCTTGGATAGCAAATACTCTTATCTTGGAATAAACATAAACGTGAATTAAAATGAAATGTATAACATTATTAATTGTCTTAGATTAGGTTTGATTTATAATGCATACTAATTAGGTTTTTCTCTATTAAAAAAACTGCTTGCATAAATGATTTTTGAAAATTAGATTTTGAGCTTTTAGAAAAAATAAAAGTAGCCGTTGCTTCAGAACTTTGAATGATCTATATTCTATATTATCGTGATGTCAGATTTTCATTTTCTCTTCTACTTTCTGAACACTATACGGGACGGACGGACAGACAGACGGACAGACAGACCACACAAAACTAATAGCGTCTTTTCCCCTTTCGGGGGCCGCTAAAAATAATTTAAAAATAGGACGAGGTCAGATCTAGTTCAGCACTAATTTACAAATACTAATAAAATACAGAGCTATAGTGCAATAAACAGACATTATATGAAGTGAAATGTAGGCCTACTGACTAAGAATGCATTTAGCCTAAAACAAAAGGGCTTACCTGCTGGAAGTCGAAATGTAAATTTCTTCTCGTCAAATAAACAAAGTTCTGGAACATTTTCTTGATTTCTCTGCGTTACCACACTCGTCACCGCCTCGTAGTCCCTTGCAAAACCTTCATCTGGCCATTTCCTCAGTAGGATCTGGTAGATAATAAGTTAGTGGTATATACATCACTTTTACGAGATCAAAACTTTTTTTCTCGAAATTTTTTTTGCGCTATTTTATGGCTGCATGCTTACAGATAAAGTCAACTCTGGACCTTACGATTCTGCTATTGTTAGCTTTTTTCCAGAAATACTAGACGACTGCTAACAGTTTAAAGAACAGAATCATTGGTCTCCGTCACCTTCAAACTTTTTTCGTTCTTTATGGGCGCGGTGTCTGGGCGGTAAGGCGCTTGGCTTCTGAATCCCGGTGAATCTTTCTTTTCGGCATCGTTCCAATTATTTTGAATCAATTGTAGAATTCTTTTTAATAGGTCCAGACTTTTTAATAGGTCCAGACTTTTTAATAGGTCCAGACTTTTTAATAGGTCCAGACTTTTTAATAGGTCCAGACTTTTTAATAGGTCCAGACTGACAAAAATGAATATTTGCAATCGGGAATATTTTTATGACTACTGTTTATGTTTATCTCACTTTTCATGTTTTTAGCATGCTTAGTGCACTATGGTCTAATCAGTTTCTTGGAGGAGTTGAGGTGTATCAGTGCTTCATTTTCAAAAATTTCGTTATAATTTCAAAAATATACTTGTAAGAGAGTTTGAATTAGACTTTAGCAACTATGTTGACTTATTAGGGTTATCTTTTGTTTGTTTCAAAGTTTTAGCCAACGACTTATTTCTCACACAAGGCTTATCTTCCCTTAGCCAATAATGTTTAATGAAGTTATTATAATTGAATTACGACTAATTGATACAATTATATGTCAATTTTACGATTGTTTCATGTGGTTTCATTGACAATGAATAATTGTGTAAAGTTTCAACTTAATTTAAGGATAGGAAGAAGGACAGTAAGTTAATATCAGCTTTGGTAACACGATAACATATTAGCCTAGTGTATATAGATTGTAGTATTATTCATGCCGGACTTGCGTTGTGTTTATTGACTTTCTATGAAACATTGGTTAAGCTTTCTATTGCGTCACTTACGTTCGAGTAATCTTTAGTGGCCAGACTCTGAATGGTCATTTTGATAAAGTATCGACCTGGTCTGTTGAAGACTGCATCTAGCACGTCAATGTCGAATTCTAAAGTCTTGCGTTCAATGCTATGCAAACATATAACAAGGTTTTAAGTACTATTGGTTTGGCAAAACAAAAAGACAACATATATGAATATTTTAATTGTTTTATTTTGTTTATTAGTCGGTATTCTTATAAATTATAAAAACAAAATGTTTCATTTGAAAAAAAAGATAAAGTGTTGTAGATCTAGTTTAGATCAGTGACGTCAGATCAATGGCGTCACTAGGGAGGTGCGGGGGTGCGGTCCGCACCGTGTGACACCCGTTAGGGGGTGACACCCAATTGGAAAAATGCACTAAAAAAATACCAACTTTAAAATGTGACAGAAGCATTAGAATGGTTGAATAAACATTGACACCCTGATCTTACCGCACCGGGTGACACCCACCCTAGTGACGCCACTGCGTCAGATTACCTATCAGCCAATCGACTGCTGCTCATGCCAGGAGTGGAGGAATCTGGAAATCCAAGTCTGTTGGACTTCAACTCCGGGTAAGGCAACCTTGGACTGGTCATTTTGAACTTTAAGTTTTATTCTTTTTTGAACTTCACTATGCCATCGTTCTGGAAGAAATATAGACCTAATCAAAATTACGTTAATTATGTCAAATATACATGTACAATATACGAACATATACACATGTTGAGATACGGCTGAAACTCCCTTGTGTATGCCTATCAGTTGTAGCTTTCTCTTCTAACTACATTATAACGCTTCCAACACACACAATTTGTGAATAGTGCGAATATTTTTATCATTATTTAACTACTGTGAGTTTACATATGAAATTGCATGTATGCTTTCTCTTTAACATTAAGGCGCATCACTGTTCTATAAGAAAACATTGTTACAAGCATAACTGGATAACACAATTACCGTGTATTTAATTTATACAAATTATGTTATCATAGGTATATAATGTAATTATAATGTATACGGCTTGTCTTCGAGTCCAAAGATTAAAGATGAATGTAGTAGTTCCGGTGGATACGCAGCCCCAGCTGCGACCTACATATTTTGCCACACCTAGCATCCACGATGTAATGTAATTTGTTTAAAATAACAGTCAAAATAACAATTCAAATAAACGTCATCAATGTACACTACGAATATAAACGATAACACCATTTGATAAAATTTGACAAATTCTGAGGCACAACAGAATAAAAAAAATACAAGTAGGCCTAAAAAGAAAGTAACACTAACTCATAAACTTTAAAAAGCAACTTATTGTCTTCAAATAGGGACATAGAAATTTTCATTTATTGAAGCAATGAATTCTGTAAGTGCTATTTCAGCATGGGACAAGTCTCTGACTTCGCCCATTGAAAACCAATGACTTACTTATACAATTTTAAATCAAATAATATTATATACTTTTCAAAGCAGAATATAAATCTCAATGAGTTTAATTTTGTATCTGTAAAGTCTACTTCAGCTCAACCAATACTCATGTGAAATATTGTGTGTATCAATATTGATTGTTTCAGGGGACTGAACGCATTAATAAACCTTATTGTATGGAGTTGATAGTGGGTATTATATAATATTTACAAACGAGACAATACTGTTCTTTATTTGATTATTGTACAACTTTCTTCAGGTCTGTAACTCCATTAACCTATTTAGTATCTTGTATTCTAAAGAAAACTTTGGAGCTCTTATCGTGTAGTGATAAAAAATGTATTTTTGTTCTTATAATATTTTAATACAACCTGAAGGTAATAGTTACCTTTTTTTTTTGGGGGGAGGGGTGTAAACCCAGTTCATCAATAAACTAAAACTTTGTCTTACCTTGAAATGAATTGTCCAGAATATTTTGTCAACAACTAGTTTGAGAGTATGTGTGTTTTATCTCATGTGTGTTAGATATGTGTGCGCGCGCGTGTGTTTGAATCGTCTCCCTTTAAGCTTGCTTGAATGTATTCACTGCCACTTGAAAGCAATAAACTGAAGGACTTTCATTTATTGATTGCTTAGTGAACTAGACAGATTCTTTCCCAAGGGGTGCCGATAGCACGGTATTGAGACTTCTGATTGCCTTATTGAAAATGTGTAACTCAAGTTAGAGATCTCTAAGATTTAGTTTGGGCTATAAACATGTAGCTCTAGAAGTTGATTGAGTCTGGAACGATATAAAACAAAGTTTCAAAGTAACAAAGTTACTAGTTAAAGTTCAATGGGAGACAAAAGCACAACATATATATGTGGCACTACAGATATATGTTGCACTACAGATATATGTTGCACTACAGATATATGTGCACTACATATATATGGCTCTACAGATATATGTGGCACTACATATATTTGGCACTACATATATATGGCTCTACAGATATATGTGGCACTACATATATTTGGCACTACATATATATGGCTCTACAGATGTATGTGGCACTACAGATATTTGGCAGATTTTGGCTCTCAGATATATGTGGCACTACATATATTTGGCACTACATATATTTGGCACTACAGATGTATGTGGCACTACAGCTATTTGACACTATAAATCTATGTGGCAAATAGTCTTTTTCTAATCTAGTAATATTTAAATGTAGACAGTATTTGAAGCCATATTTGGTCAATTTGAAAAAGTTAAAGGTTTGCTTTTCAATTTTTGAATACATTAACTATATTGATCAACAAAGAGAAAAAGACAGAAAGCACTAAAGAGAAACAAAAAACATAAAGAGAGTACTACATAGAAAAAGACATTCAGAAAGTACTAAAGAGAAAAAAAGCACACATATGAGAGATATCGATCGATCGATAGATAGATAGATAGATAGATGGAGATATATCTTCTATCTTATCAAGTCTTTCAATCAATGTAGATATCCTTTAAGGTATCTATGTATATATCTATCAATCAATCTATCTACATATGTCTATGCAATCCAAAAATGTAAAAAAAAATTAATAAGCATTTACTAGTTACTGTTTCAAAAAGCAATACACACCAGAGAGAAGGTACTAAAGAGAAAAAATAGAACATAAACTTGAGTTTGAGTTTTTTAGTTTAGGCACATCGGCACAATTTACGCCATGTCGTGCCCTTAATCTATCAAGGATCACTCTCCTTAAAATTCTATACAGTTAAATCATTAAAAGCAAGGTCTATTCACAGTTAAAATAATAAAGGTTGTAAAAATTTAATAATTTGGTAAAAATCTAATGTAAATAGTATAAAAAAATACTACAGAGAAAAAGACATTCATAAAGTACTAAAGAGAAAAAAAACAACATAAAGAGAGTACTACAGAGACATTCATAAAGTACTAAAGAAAAAACAGAAAAAAAAAGAATTTCATAGAAAAAGACATTCAGAAAGTACTAAAGAGAAAATAACATAAAGAGAGTACTACAGGGAAAAAGACATTCAGAAAGTACTAAAGAGAAAAAAAGCCATAAAGAAAATACTAAAGAGACACCAAGAAAATATTTAAGACAAAAAGACATCAAGAGAGACAACAAAGAGAGTCTTTTTTTCTTACTTTTTCTTAATCCGTGTTCAGTTTAATCCCAGGACCTGATTTGAATGCTATCAATATTTGTCTAATCACTATGTCTACACACAACAGGTAGAGAGTCTATCAACTGATCGTTCAAAGTTCTAGAATAGCTCAAGTCCAAATCTAAAACTTTCATTCAAATCATAGATAAAGAAAACCCTTGTGCTCTGATTGACAGGTAGTCTTATGTAAGTCTTGGTAGACGACAGACACTGCTTAGAACCTAGAGATACGTGTTTCTGTTTAAAACTTAGGTTGATGAATTGCTTTGTGTACATTATGGTATTGAATTCGTGTCCATCACTGCCTGGTCATCCGTTATATGTAATTACTATATTGAATTTTTTTTAAAAATTTATTACTTAAGAAATAATTTTACTTTTTTAGCGGTCCCCGAAAGAGGAAAAGCCGCTATTAATTTGGTGGTGTCTGTCTGTCCATCCGTCCATCCCGTTTAGATTGCCCAAGTTATTCAAAAACCAATATCCAGATGTTTTAGATCTTGCAAAGTTCTAATGCAACAACAACTATTTTTCTATTTTCTTCTTTGCGAAAGGGAACCGTTTAAGTTAAAGATTAAATATGTAATCATTTTTTTCATACAAATTGACCACATTTTTATACTAGACTTCTTGTTAAAGGTCACAGTCTTTTACATTGATAATATTGGATTCATTGAAGAATTTAACACATTGGTACACAAAAATTAACACCTAAGGTCACAATTGAAAAATATTATTGGCACATATTTACAGAGGCGTCACTAGGCAGGTGCGGGGTGTGCGGTCCGCACCGGGTGACACCCGATAGGGGGTGACACCCGTGTAAAAAGGCACTTTAAAAAAAAAATTAAAAAATACCAACTTTAAAATGTGACAGAAGCAAAATCATAAAGCTTAGAAATTGTTGAATAAAATTATTCTAAATGGGAAAACTTCAATAGCAAGATTTTTTCCAGCGATAAATAGTGGACATGTCCACAACGAGAAACTCGAGAGAAGACTGAAGAACATTTTTCAGGCTTTCAAATTAGGAACATTTTGGGAGCAGGACTTTAGCTTCAAAAAATTGACAAGGACGTCATTGCTATGATTGATGAAAACAGAGGAACATCTTGTATTATAGATTGCTTACTATCGCATTGTTTCTAGCAAAGAAAAAGTTGGTATATTGTGGCGAACTGAAGAAGACTTTTTATTGAATAATGAATTTTTTTTTCTTGGGATTGTGGAAATGGTATCCAAATATGAGCCAGTGCTGAAATAATAACTTATACGATCGCAAGTCAGCGATGAAAAAAAAAAGTTACTTTCCAAGCTTGTACCAAAAATGTATATAAATGTTTTAGCAAACCACTTAAGGGATATACTTATCAGAGATGAGAGACATAAAAGCTGCAAGGTACTCCTGGTATCTTGCATAACAGCACACCTAACATAGATCTCTGAAGTTGTAAGATATATTAACAGCAGCAATGGTAATGTTGAAATGACAGAAATATAGGATAATCCTCTTAATGTGGGCCAAATCTGGTGTATCAGTTCTGTTAATTTAAAACGACTGAAAAGAGATGTTTGTAAAATGTTTTACATGTTTCGGATGATGTTCCTTCAGAGTTGAAGATAGTTACTTCCTAGTCCAAACCTCCCGCAGGACGACGGGGGATTTCAGCGGGCAGGGTTTGAACCCGGGACCATCGATAAATCCAAACGACAGTCAAGCGTGCAAACCGCTCGACCAGGCAGCCCTCGGATGGGCTTAACTTATCGATATGATGAGCTCAGGGACATGGTAATGCAGCTACAATGTCAAGGATTCATGAAGAAGTGCAGGCAGTAATAAATGAAGAACAGAAAAGAAACTTGAATGGATGTGTACACCGTTTACTTGAGCTATGTGGTCCAAATTCTTAATCGGAAAATATTTTCTAATTATATAACTAATGACAGCGTGTCATATGAACAACTCGCTGGTGTGCTCATGGTGTTGCTGTTAGACCCATGAAAGACGGCGAAAATCTTTGCCGTCTCTGAAAATACAAACACTTGAGGCGCAGCACAATTATGATTGCCAGCTGTCTGTGAATGCATGCATAACTTTCATTGCTTGACTTTCTTATTGGCAGATGTACTCAAAAAAATAAACTAAACACAAAAGTACCTTCAAATTAAAGTGTTAATTATTTTCAAAGTGGTGGCTAAGCTCGAGCACTTAAACATTTACTGTACGAAATATGTGAAAATTCAGCTCAAAATGTTATTAAGATAACTTTTCTCAAATCAAACTAGCATGTTAATGCAAAAGAAAAATACGTTTTAACAATATGAAAATATCAGGAAAGTATTCTTAAGATTTACTATTCAAAATTGAGAGCAAGATGTTAATACTGAGTACATCAATCTCTTTTATATTGGGCCTGAGGGCAAGATATGTGAACAGAAATACTAAAACTAGAATACTAGAATGCAGCAAAGTTTTGAAAGACGGCATCGAATCTCTACCAGCCTTTGAATTAAATGCATGTTTACAAGGCGTCATGTGAAAAGAAGCTTTGCAAAACTAAATTTAACTAACAACGTGCTCTGATTAAAACATTAACTAACAACTTTCTGTCGTTAAAACATCAAATAACAACATTCTCTCATTAAAACATCAACTAACAACATTCTCATTAAAACATCAACTAACAACCTTCTCTTATTAAAACATCAACTAACAACGTTCTCTAATTAAAACATCAACTAACAAAGTTCTCTCATTGAAACATTAAGTAATAACGTTCTCTCATTAAAACATCAACTAACAACGTTCTCTCATTCAAACATTAACTAATATCGGTCTCTTATTAAAACATCAATTAACAACGTTCTCTCATTAAACATTAATTAACAACTATTTTTTGAAATCAAATCAAGCAATTCTGTCCATTGAAAACGAAGTAGCAAGATATATTGAGTTTAAAGTTTTTTTTTATAAGTTTTCTAATTTGAAATGCTGAAAAGGAAATTTAAATATTTTTTTTCTAAAATTATTGTAAACTTTTATATGTTCAAAAAATTCTTTAAAAACTTTTGTACCTATCAATATACTTTTCATTAGTTGTCCTCATGAAACTACCACTAGGCCTATATGTGATTATAATTAATTTTTTTATAGTTTCAATCAATTTTCAAACACTATTATCATAAGACTTTTAAAAAAACGACACATTTTTCTAAGAGGCCACTAAACATATCCTACTTTGCCGTTTTTGTTTTTAATATTTTTTTAATAGTAGATTTTGTATAATTGTTCATGAATATTCTTTAAAAAAGTTGGATATTGCTATATGCTCGTGAAGCCGATATGGTTTTATAACCTCATCTGAAGATGCCGTCATTTAAAGTAGAACATTGAAATATCTAGTGGAAATTCACAACTCTAAGCAAAATTCCATTACATACCAGTGAGTTTTCGTAATAACACTTTGTTAATGCTTTTTGTTTAAAAAAAAAGGTCAAATTACTCGATTTGAATGTTAGCTTTAACCTGTTTTTTTCAATTAACATTTATATATCAATATATTAACATATATAGTTAAATAGACTAAAATATAAAATGCGTACTACCTAGTTTGTTTATCAAAACATAAACGTTTATGCGCTCAAAATCTAAGTACACTTATACCCTCCTATTGCTGAGAAAAACGGTAAGAATTTAAAAATAGAAAATGGGATTCCCGCACTCAACTTCTAACGTTGTTTCTGTTCTTAAATTAGAAGCATGCTAACTATAATTAAATTTGTCTACATTTAGTTTGCCAGCTCTAATGTTGAAGATTTTTATGTTTTTTTTTTGTGGAACTTTAGTTTCTTCTTTCCCCATATACGCCCAGCGCCCCCTTACCGCCCCTTTTTGTGCCCAGCGCCCCCGTACCGCCCCTTTGGCTCTCAGCGCCCCCCAAAATCTCAAAAACGCCCCCAAGGGGGCGATATCGCCCCCGTTGAAGAACACTGATCTACATCATAAATGAAATTCAGATCTAGATACAAATCTCACTCTAAAAACATGTTTTCATCATTATATCTTGACTGAATTATAATAATAACCGTGTTGGGACACTATAACAGAATACAGTGTATGTTTGAAGTAAAGATCAGACCTGTAATTAAGCTTGATATTGATCTAATCTATTTAAGACAAACAACAATGCAAACTGTGCGATTAGAAATAGTTTTACCATTTGTTTTTGTGTTCTCAATACTCTTTGATTCTATCACTTAACTAGATAAACTGGGAAAATGAGGGAGGGGATGCATAAGAAATTGTGTCTGAGTGAATTTTACCTTAATAATTTTTTTTAAAGCAATTTCAAAGACCCGAATTCAAAATCATGACTCAAGCCTCAAGTCAATATTCTTAAGAGGCAACCTATAAAGGGGATTAATTCAGTTTATACGACCACGTAAGTCAAGTACAATTTCTTTCCCTTCTTTGAGATACGTAACACAACAATTAATTGTCAATTATTTTTTTATATTGATTCTTCTTGAGTCGGGTCAAAGAAACAACTTGAGTTTCAGCTTGCGCCCAGATATAACTAACGTGTACAAACTTTTGATCAGAGAAGACAACCAGAAAGTTTGGCTCTAAGCTCTGCAATAAGGCTTGTCTTCGATAACATTTAAATATATATAGAAAAGAAATAGGGCTAGATCTACAAACTGAAAACAACAATAAATAATCTACCATAGCACCAATACGTAGAAATGTAGATCCTCTTGGGTACCTTGACACAATTTTAAAATAAATATAATACAACACATATTTTTAAAAAAATGCGATCCCTATTTTTTTTCAGCAAAAATATGACTTAGGAAAGATCAATAATACATTTTTTTGGAAAGACTAAAAAGCCGCAAACGATTTTTTTCAACGGAATAACAAATATAATAAAAAGGATTTGAATTGAACATTATCAATTTTTAATGAAAACTTTCAGTTTAAAACTAAATCCAGTTCATAAGATTTATGATCTTACATTTGCATAGATCTCTTATTTACATAATGTATTAATCAATGTATGCCTTATTTAAACACTTTATTGCTTATTTAAACACTTTATTGCTTATTTAAACACTTTATTGCTTATTTAAACACTTTATTGCTTATTTAAACTATGTATCCTTTATTGAAACATTGTATCGTGTAGAAAAACTTGAGAAATAACTATTGCTATATAGTTCTCATATATTTAGTTTCTAATATACATGTGTGCATGAGTGACTTGAGATTTAGGAAAGAAAACAATGTCCCCATAGCAACAGTTTATAAAAGATGAGAATACTTGATTTTTAAACTACTTCTAGAATTAGTTTGACTTATGGAAGGCAACTTCATGTCAGAAGACGTGTTGATCGGGTTGACAAGGCCTGTAGCATTGAGGTCAGAGTCGGGCCTGTAACGACATAGACCAGGGTAGTTGATCTCCACATCACTATCTGTCTCATCACTGTCGATGTTTGGGTTGTACAATAGGGCGCCCTTGACCCTGTCCATAAAGTGAGGGGAGAACGGCGCCTTGCTGCTTGAGCTGAGGAAGTGGTCCTCCTCAGAATCACTGGACAGTGGCTCCCTGGTGTTGAGTTTGTCACGAATGAGGCGCCCTTCTCCAGGGAACCGCGGGCTCCACAGTCGGCCCGCAACGTCCTGAGTCTTCTTATGAAGTGGCGCTGATGGCTGATAGATCAAGCCTTCATCAGAACTGGTACTGAAGCTGTGCTGACTTGGTCCGTCAGTAGTGATAGAACTGATCATTGTCTCCGTGTTACTGACATCAAACAGAAGTTTCCTGGGGGATATAAATGTATATGTGCAGTTAGAAATAGAAGGAAGTAAACGCTCAACTTATAGAGTGGTTTGAATTAAAGTGTTCAGTCTAGCAGACAAAGTCATGTGTTTAATCTAGCAGACAAATCATGTGTTCAATACAGCAGACAAGTCAAGCGTTCAATCTACCTGACAAGTCATGTGTTCAATCTAGCAGACAAGTTATGTGTTCAATCTAGCAGACAAGTCATGTGTTCAGGACAGCAGACAAGTCATGTGTTCAATCTAGCAGACAAGTCATGTGTTCAATACAATAGACAAGTCATGTGTTCAGTACAGCAGACAAGTCATGTGTTCAATGTAGCAGACAAGTCATGTGTTCAATACAATAGACAAGTCATGTGTTCAATACAGCAGACAAGACATGTGTTCAGTTCTATCACACTAATTATTTCGAATCAATCATGTGCTTAATTTTTAATAGAGCTAGACAAACAGTAATAAATGTGTAGGATTGGAAATAGTATTTTCATTGTTTTTGTTTAGCGCATTGTTTATGCTTACTCCAATCATTTTTGTGAACATTTTGGTTAGGGAGTATCTGACAGGAGTTTCACTCAAGTCTCATCTCCAACTGACAGAATCAATGAGTTGATATTAGCTTTGTAACAACCAACTCACTGAAGTAGTCATGTAATCTCATATTGACGAAATTATTTTACAAACTTTAAATTAAAATTAAAAGAATTTTTACAAATCAAACAAGAACATAAATTTTAAATGTTATTTAACATTAGTTAGACCAATATTGGAGTTTGCATCCTATGTATGTTACAGTCGTCAGATTTAAAACAAACGAATATAATCTGACTAGAGTAACACTATTAGTAAAATCACTTCAGATGGGGACTTTTCAAGACAGAAGCTATAATACATTAAACCAGTGCTTTTTTTTTTAACAAAATAGGTGCAGGTACTCAGTGGGTTGCCAAACTTTTAACTACTAATAAATTAATAATAAACGTTAAAATTCAAGTAAAGTAATATTTTCCCCACATTAAAAAATAATACCAGAACGCCGTACCGGTGCGTACCGTCACAAAAAAAGCACTACATAAAACACTGAACCATAACATACAAATACAAAAGCTAATAAAATACCCAGAAAAACACAAAGATAAAGGCACATTTCTTATTCCAACTATTATTATAAATAATTATTTTTTCTCTGGTTTCATTAGAGCATGAAATGGGTTGCCTGAGTCAGCCAGGAAAACCATTAACTTAGCAGAGTTAAAGTCTCTTATCAACATGCAGGACATAAAGGAAAGTCTGTAATTTATAAGAGAAGTTGGATATTTCGTTCTTGAAAATATCTTGAAATATTGGACAAAAGCTGAACCAAAAAACTAATTGACAAGGATAAATTTGTTTGATTTGAGTCCACAGTTTACTTTCATGACTCAAGAACCACATTTAGTCTCAGCATGAGCAGATCAGTAGCTTCGAGGCGATAACTCTGTCTTAGTTGAGGCATAACTGAAGGAACTAAATTAATATTTTCGAAAAAAAAATATAACCGATTAACTAAGATTATTCTTTTCTTTATTTGTTTAATGTATTCTACCTTTCCGGACTTTGGTTTGCAGATCTGTCCAGACCTTTTCTAGACTCGTCGTCCAAATTGGAGTTCTGATCCATTGTGTCGGCTATTGCAATTAGCAAGAAAAAAACATTTAAAATATTTTCTTAAAGGGAAACTCTCATAGTTTTTCAAATTTTAGTTATTGACATATTTAAATTCTGCGTAAAAAGTTGTAATAGTAAACATTATATCATTTTTTATTTAAATGCTTAGAAAATTTTATATTTAATAAATTAGACAGTAAATTTGCCACGCCTCCTAAAAAACGGGGTTCTGCGAGATGGTTATAGTTTTTAAAGACGTGACGTCACAACTGAACCTGGCTAAGTTAGATCTATACCTATATCACCGATAAACTCTCTATAGATCTAGATCGCATTTATTCTTACGCTTCACGGCTAGATCTAGTCTCCACGTTGATTTAAAATCGGTCTTTGTTTATAAACAAGGGCGTCCGTATCAGAGCGCTGCAGCTGCTGGGCCCTGGGCGAGCGTCATGCGCGGGGCCCTTAGCCGTAAGGATATACTATATGTACCGTAAACTCATATATATATATATATATATCACGCTAACGGGCTCATCCGTCTCTCACGCTGTAACAATAACAATACAGTATCTCCGCCTTATACTTATATACTTCCATACACATCACAAGACCCGACTTATACGGAAGGGCTATACCACAGGTTTAAAAAAATAATTAAAAAAATACTCCTAAGTTGTTTATTTTTTTTTTGTTGTTGTTTTTTATATATGGTGACACGGGGTTTTCCCAAAGCTGCACGATGTCTATTCACAATAGCCTATTGGGGGGAAAATAATGCGTCATCGTCAAAGTTTCTCGGAGCCTATTGGCCGAAATAGCTGTACAAGTAGATCTATTATACATCAACTGGTACAATACATAGGCTAGGTTACAGTACCAAATAAGATAAAATAAGATAATTTGATCCAATCTAATAGAAATTACGTTTCTTTACAATTGACAACCTCAACATAACTTACTTAGACTTAGACTTATAATAGGTCCTCCCGCGCCGTTCGGCGCATTGGGCGGCAAGCTGTCTCCATAATGATCTGTCATTGGCAATGTCTGAAGCCTCCTCCCATCTGGTGTCCACTGTTTTGAGGTCCTCCATGAAGGTATGACGCCAAGTTATACGAGGACGTCCCTGTTTGCGTTTTCCTCGTATTGGCCTCCATGTCATCGCAATTCTTGGTATGCGTAGTTCATTTTGTCGTAGAACATGTCCCGCAAACCTCATGCGACGTTCTGTCACAACCTCACTGAGTGTTCGACTCCCAGTTCGGCATAGGATTTCCTTGTTTGAGACCCGATCTGTGTAACTGACTCTCAGAATCCGTCTCAGCCATTTTTGTTGAGCCACATTTAGTCTCTTCTCAATTTTGACAGATGACTTCCATGTCTCACATGCATATGTTGCAGTTGGAATGACAATTGTGTTGAGAAGGTGTATTTTTGTCTCGAGTCCAATGGCTTGGCTTGTCCAAATAGGCTGCAGCCTTTGGAAAATGCTCCCTGCCTTTCCTATTCGGCACACTACATCATGGTATGCATCCCCATCATTTGTTATGATGCTGCCAAGGTAAGTGAACTTGTCCAACTCTTCAAGCGTTGACTCGCCAAGTCTGACAGGGGCACCCTTTGCCTTATATCCCACTCGCAAAATTTTTGTCTTATCCAAGTTTATGCGGAGGCCAATTTTGGGTGCCTCTCTATCTAGGCTCTCAGTCATTTCTTGTATACTTTTATTTGTCGCCCCGAGTAGTGCAACGTCATCGGCGAAGTCCAAGTCCGTCATTCGGTTTTGTTCACACCATGGAATACCAAAGGCAGTCTGGTTCATTGCTTTCCTCATTATGTAGTCGATGGCTAGGAGGAAAAGGAAGGGAGATAAGATGCACCCCTGTCTCACACCTGTCTCGATGCTAAAAAACTCTGTGGTTCCTCCTTCTGTTTTAATGCAGCAACTAGACTGACTGTATAGGTGTCGTAGGATCTGGACAAATTTTTCTGGGATGCCGTATTCTCTAGCTATTTTCCATAGTGATTCTCGGTGGACACTATCAAATGCTTTCTTAAAGTCTACGAAACTGATCGCTAGCCGTTGTTGGTACTCAAGACTTTGTTCTATGATATTTCGTAGAACGAAAATCTGCTCTGCACAAGATCAACATAACTACTGTACAAAAACAATATTGATGAAAAATTCGAACATTCACATAAGAACACACATACACATTCACAACCAGCGCTTCATGGATTTGACTTCTATGTAGGCCTACTTCTCGATGACGACAGCTGACCTCGTAACACTCTGACCGAAAGTGGGACAAAGGAGTTTTTAAATCTTTCAGTTTTAGTCTTGATGGAAAGGAGACGACCACTTCTCATACAACCTCAACACTTTTTTTTCCTTTGCAGACTAAATTAACAGTATATTTAATGTATACGTATTAATATTACTTTTAAAGGTTACTGTTTATCATTAATGATTTGGTATTCGGAGTTGGGGTTAATTCTAGATCTAATAAAAGAAAAAAAAATGCCTAGAGTCTATAATACATATTTTAGATCTAGACTAGATCTACATCGGGAGCTTGTTTTAAAATAAATTCGCGGAAGACAAGTACCGGTAGGCCTACTCGGATTAGTAGATCTAGATGTCTATATAGCCTAAGATTTGAGAGCACCATTGTGACGTCACACAGAAATTCCGTGAAAATCTGACCGTTTTGGATGCGCAGAAAAATTATGTCAGAAAAACATCAATTACTAAGTTATTCTTGCAAATAAAAAAAAAAGAATAATATATTCATTATCTGTAAATCAAAACACATATCATATCAAAAATTGTCAAAACCATGAGAGTTTCCCTTTAAAAAGACAATACCTCCTGTATACAGTTTATAGAGCGATTGTTTTTCTCTAAATACCTAATGAATGTTCAATTAAAAAACTATGGAACATTTTTTTTTTACCTTCCCCAATCCCCGCTTCTCTCTAAGAAATCCTGGTTAAGCGAATGTATAGAATAGCCTACTATAGACCTACTACACTATAATATTCCAATAATAGGCCTTAGGATTTAGACTTAGATGACGATCCAATGATAGGCCTTGAGATCTAGACTTAGATGAGGATCCAAGGATAGGCCTTGAGATCTAGATTTAGATGACGATCCAAGG
>JADKLZ010003886.1:25885589-25898077 GCA_021533235.1 Biomphalaria straminea
CTGTTCCAAACCTTGAATAGCTTACCTTGAGCTCATCGATCTGTTCCTTGCTGTTCTCATCAAACTGCATGATGCTGAATGTGCCACGGAGGAATTCTTTCTGTTGTCCCTCCTCAATGTTGGTCTCAGACTCATGCAGCATGGCGAATGTTCGCATCGCTTGGAGGATCTCCGCCATTTTCTTTGCACTCTTTTAATGTGAATTGTAACTGAATGAAAAAAACATTGGAAATTAGCGAATGTTTTAAATTCTTCTCAAGTAAATAGAGACGTTTTTTAGTAATACATTGCTTTTTACCGTAAATGATTTCATGCAATGCCACGTAGTAATAAATCTGATAGATTATTTTACCCACAGTTGTCATAATAGGGCGCATCCTCGACCATTAGGACACTCTACATAGATTTAGACTTATGAGAATATCTTAGCGATAACAAAGATTCTCTCTCCCTACATATTATAAGATTGCCTATCTTGATTTAGATATGGAGTAGAAAGAAATTACTTAATCTAGAAAGTAATTCTTGATTTACATCGAGAACTAGAGTAGGTCTATTTAGATCTAGCCTACAATAATTCTTAATTGAAAATCTAAATTAGAATTATCATAATTTATGGTATAGCTATAATTATAATAATGCCAATAATGGCAATACAATAATTTGCCTAAGTCTTAGTCAATAATGGCAATGTCTTGGAAGGATATATATAGTTCGTCCATCGTGGTTCGATGATGACCACTTTGTCATCCAGTGGGCTGAGGCCTTTGCACTGGGGTTTTGTGCCTCCTCATGTGGCTGGTGAGACCTATGCGAGCCCGGAATGCTCGGCCGCACTCTGGGCAGGTAATTCCAGCTGGAGCTAGTGTCGTTTGCCTTGCTTTCCTTCTCTGGCGTTTTTCTTTCGCCAGCGTTGTTCTTTTTTCCGCAGCAACCCGTGCGCCGGATCTCACAGCGCGGCGCCATGATACTTTGTCATGTGCCTCTGTCTCCCAGGTGCCTGGATCAATGTTGAACTCCTTTAGAGAAGCTTTGAGGGTGTCTTTGTAGCGCTTTTTTTGACCACCTTGCGAGCGCTTGCCTTCTCTTAATTGGCCATACATGAGACGTTTTGGGATGCGGTGGTCCTCCATCCTGCACACGTGTCCTGCCCATCGCAGCTGGGACTGCATCAGGATTGTGTGGATGCTTTTCAAACCCGCTCTTTGAAGGACTTCAGTATCTGGCATTCTGTCTTGCCATTTGACATTTAGTATTTTTCTTAGAAATGTCATGTGAAAGTGATTTAGTTTCTTGGCATGTCTTCTGTATACTGTCCATGTTTCTGAGGCATAGAGCAATGTAGGTAGGATGACGGCTCGGTAGACCCCTAGCTTAGTGTTTGTGGTGATACCACGTCTGTTCCAAACATTGTTTGATAGTCTGCCATATGATGCACTGGCCTTGGCGATGCGAAGGTTGATTTCGTTATCAATATTTCCATTTCTGGAGAGTGTGCTGCCAAGATATGTGAATTTGTCCACTGCATTTATATCGTGTCCATTTATAGTGATGCTTGGATCCGAGTAGGCTTTCCCAGGAGCAGGTAAATATAAGACTTCAGTCTTATTTGTGTTAATGGTAAGTCCAAAGTCTGAGCATGCTCTTGAGAAGTCACTGACGATGCTTTGTAGATCGTCTTCAGAGCAGGCATTTAGGGCGCAGTCGTCAGCAAATAGCAAGTCTCTGATTACTGCTGAATTTGTTTTTGATTTTGCTTTGAGCCGCCTCGGGTTGAATAGGCCACCATCAAATCTGTATGTAATATTTATTCCTTTGTTTTCTCTATCCGTGAATGCATCTGTCAGCATAGCGGAGAACATGATACTGAACAGTGTAGGTGCTAGGACACAGCCTTGTTTTACCCCGTTTGATACTTCGAAGGGCTCTGATGGTTCACCACTTTCTTGGACACGGGCCTTCATGCCATCGTGGAATAGTCTCACCATGGTAATGAATTTTCGTGGACAGCCATACTTTGACATAATCTTCCAGAGACCTTCCCTGCTGACAGTGTCGAATGCCTTCGTTTGGTCGACATATATTGAGAAGATATATATACTTATTGTGGCATACGTTTGCTTTTTTTTTTGGTGAGCTGAAATGTGGTCGACGTAATAGTAGTGCCCCACGGAAACGCTATTAAAGACCTGATTAAGTGCCAACTTGCTTTAACTGACATATTAGAAAGCACCATGTTCCTGACGGCCTTACAACGAGACAGAGGGATGTCACTTACAAAAGCCACGGAATACACTCTTGACCCCCCCCCCCTTGCTGAAGTCGAGGACAGACGTAGATTCAGCGAAAATAAAGTCTAAATCGTCCAGCGGCGGAGTATCATTATGCCTGCTCTGGACTTGGCAAAATATGTAGGTCGAAGTTGGGGCAACGTATCCAGGGGAAATACCTTCTCATTAATCTTCGTACTCGAAAACAAGCCTTTTTATTATTTAATTATTATTTTTATTATAGCTATTAATAAAGTATTAATGTATTCTAAGCTATATTATAGTATATTAAATAAGGATCTAAATCTATCTAGAATCTATTGTATATGTTTACCAAAAATGTAAGTCTTTCACCAATGTTCAAGTTTGCTTGAAGAACAAAAGAAAAGCTCTTTACATATCTCTATTCTTCCATGGTTTACAGAAAGAAACACTTTTTGAAAACAAGTTATACTCCTCTCTAGATCTGATTAGCGTTGTGTTTATATAGTTCATGAACCAGAAACTAAGCAATGTTCAATGTTCAGCACTTGTGTCAAAAGATGCTCGGTATGCAGCAGTGTGCAGCGGGTAGGACTCAGATAAGTGAAAAGCAAAGGTTTTCAATCTTGAGAGAGTGTTTACAATGTTGGAGCTAAAGAAACGATGCTCATTTCTTGACATTGACATTGAGAAACTACACTAGCTTCACTGTTGACTTCCTCTGTGACAACAAGCACAGCAAAGAGAAGATAAGGTCCAAACATATGTTCGACTACAGTTAGCCACACCAGCATTACAACTAAAGCAATAACAATATAGATGCAAACACGAACAACATTCACATATGTCATATACTCTTTCTTTCTCTCTCTCTCTCTCACTCTATCTCACACACACACACACACTGTCACACACGGACACGACGAGGATCAAAGGTTCTCCATTCCTCCCAGTCAAAATCCTCTTTGTTTGTTAATACGTATTTCTGAGCCAAATCTTTTAACTGAAAAATAAATAAACAGGTTCTATAACTTGAAAATGTTTTTCGCATTTTTATTTTACTTATTATGTCCCTTAGATAACAAATGGTATAAAAAATCTGTGGCATTTTAACTGTGGCATTTTACGTCTCGAGAGACGATCATTTCCCCTTGCAAGCTCTTGTGTGACTAAAGAGGCCAATCCTTGAAACACAGCTGCGATCGCAGGTTGGGCATATAAAATCACCAGGAGCAGCTGCATTTTCAGCCTTCTTTCTGCTTCTGTTGTGAATGGCATCTGCAATCCAAGACCTCTCCTTTATGCTCTCTCTTCATGTGGATCTATCCAGGGCCACCTCTTCCCAGCTACTAGTGTTGATCTTGAAGAGCTTCAGGTCCCTTTTGCATACGTCCGTATAACGTAAAAGTGGGCGACCAGAGGCTCTTCTGCCTTCTATTACATCGCCATACAGAATGTCCTGTAGAGGTCGACCTACTGGCATTCTACGAACGTGGCCAAGCCAGCCAAGGCGTCTGCTGCTAATAACAGAGCGGATATCCTGGCAACCTGCTCTTCGTAGCACTTCCTCATTGGTTATCTTATCTTGCGACCTTATTTTAAAGATCCGCCTTAGGCATCGGAGGTAGAAGACATTCAGCTTTTTTTCCTGCCATGAGTAGGTTAACCACGTTTCACTTCCGTATAGCAAGTTGCTCAATACACAGGTCCGGACCGTCCGGTACACTAGGGCTTTAGTGCTGTTAGTCAGCAATATGTTGTCCCAGACTCTTTACTGCAACCGGGTAAAACAAATTAATAAATATTCTATATTATTTTACAATTGGCTTTGCCGTTTTTCTTGGGACAAAAAATTAGACTGAATGATGCACATTAACATAACCAACAAGATAAAAGACTTAAAAGTAAAGTAGCAATTATACATAAAACACCAACCATAAGCTTCAAATACAAAAACAAAATTTAATAAAACGGTCAGAAAGATACAAAGATGAAAGCATCGAGAGGCCTGAGAACTTTGATCTAGTCACTGAATTATAGACCATCTACTCTAAGCAGGAAAAGAAATCCAACATTAAGTAGCAGGGGTGATGGTTTAGAGAAAATATCCAACAATTCATGTATCATTTTTAACAAGCACGTCATCACAACAAGAACAAAAATAAATTGTCGTGTTTAATCAAACTTTGAGGCTTTATCTTGCACTATAAACAGGAGTTTTAATTCAGCCAATAGTACCGCGTTACAGAAATGACCCGAGAGTCTTAGTCTTGGCACTATTGTCATCTTTGGCATGTCCTGAGCCAGTGAAAATTCCTACAGAAGGAAACTACTTATGGTCTTTAGATAGCTATACCTTGTTTAGCTGCCTTGGTTTTAAAACAAAAGACAGCAGGGTTAAAAGTTCAAGGTCATAAATTATCTACATTGTCATCATTTATAACCACTCAATGTCGCGTGTAGATGACAACTTTGAATAATCAGGCACTTTATGCAAGGAAATATTCTTTGCAATATATATTCCCATCGTTCTTTTTTGGTCTGTAAAAATGTAAAGATAATACGTTGCGTTTTATGAAAGATTCTTCTTTCTGCTTCCAAGCTATAAACATGTTCGATGATTTAGAACCACCGGAAAACATCAGAACACTGTTTTCATCTTGGTCTAAAATATTGGCACTGGACATAAGCCTACTACCAAAAGTCTTTTTTTTTAAAGTAAAACTGATTAGTGCTTGTTAGAAGTAGTAACTATTCCTAGTATGTTCTATCTTGTTTGTTTTACTATACAATTATTATTATTAAGTAGGCTACATTCTTTTACTTTTTATTACTCTGCGTTGTTTCTTTAAAAGGAATATGGGTGGAGTGGTACTAATAAAGTGTCATGACGCCACCCAAATCCTCATTATTTTCAAGGTGTTTACCCTCTACGTTTCTGTTATCTTTCGGTTTAAATGTTGCAATTTCAACTTGACATCTTCTACTCCAGAAACGTAGTAATACTTCACAATGGAACACAACGGAGACACTTGTACAAGTCAAACTAACAACAAGACCGGCACATTATAGACCAAGTACACAGCACAATGAATGTACACAATACTAACACGCAACGAACGGCAAAGAGTTACAGAACAGGACACACACAATAAGAAGCACACACACAATAAGAAGCACATACACAATAAGAAGCACATACACAATAAGCAGGACACACACAATGAGCAGGACACACACAATAAGAAGCACATAAACAATAAGCATACAAAATCAACAGGACACACACAATAGACAGGACATACACAATGAGCAGGACACTCACAATGAGCAGGACACACACTATATTCCATGCAAAGAAACTGATAACCAGTACATCGAATACAAAGTGAAGATCAGTTATTTGTTAAACTTTGATTTTATTTTCTAATACCAACATTTTCCTAACAGATGATTGACTATTGCTCTAGTATTCGACTGCTCATGGCATTACAATGATAACAAAGCCAATATTAAAAATGTTCATATTAGTAACAACATATCTAAACAAAGTTTTATGTGACTTTCTCCACGTATAATTGTAGTCACACACTGCTGGACTTTCACCCAGTTATACAACTACACATCGAAATAGATCTAGTCAGTTCTAACCTGAAATGTCCTTCTAGTCAGTTCTAAATTCTTAAAACCACAAAATTCATGTAAAATATTTCTAAATAAAGAAAACTTTCTGACAACGGTTGATTAAAATGTGAACTAGAGGAAGAGAGGGGTTTAACCTTTATTATCTATGTGTTGATTGATATCACTATACAATGAAAACATTTGGTACTGGAGAAGTCTATATCAAAAGCACACAGACTGCATGTTGTCATTATGTGATTCTACTGAAAAGCTAGTGTGTCTCACAGCCAGCTCTGACCTTTAGTGACACTATGACAGGTCAAGTAAACCAGCCAATAAGCTGATTGAGGACATGAATTAGAATTCATATATGATTTTAGTTTCTAGTTCTTTAAGTTTTGTTTTGATTTGTATCTTTCATAAACATCCAAACAAGTTGGACTGAAAGAAATGATTGAAAGAATATTTTTCAATGTTGTTTTGTGAACACACTTCTGGCAGTTCAATAAAAAGATGAACTTAATGAATTGACAGTGACAACTGAATAAACTTGAATAAGTGCAGAGGTGGTATCATAGAAACCATCATAGAAAACTTAGTAAAAACCATTATATGAATAAATACATAAAAATGACTGCAGTTTTCATTTCATGTTATTTCAAAGCAACTAGATCAAGACCATTGTGATAGACTGGGTCACTCATTGATCAAGTCAGTGCCACTGATACACTCTTCTTTTGACTACAATATGAAATAGTCACAATAAATAGATGTTCACTATTTACACAATAAATGTACATTGAATCTATATCACAGATTTTATAGTCACACAAACAAGCATTAATTAGTATGAACATCCGGGTTGAACTAAAATAAATATCAAATGTTTTTCAATACAACATGTCTTCAAACATTCTACTCACATGAAATCAAAACAATGTTGATAGCAAAAAAAATGTATTTTTTGTTACATATTTATGTTTGAAAATAATTTTCTTTTCAAGCAGCTACTTTTGTTGACTCTCTCTGTTAATGTCACAGTGAATATCTTTGGCATAACAGAAATAGTGAAAGAAAAAAAAAAGCTCATTTACAAATTTAAAAAAAGACTTTTTGACACATCACTTGTATTAATGACCACAACTGGAATGTGTCAGTAGAGATGTGCAACCAGTGAAGATGAACCAAATATTTACACTATAAATTTAAATTGCTAGTAATTCTAAATGTTACAGTCCAACATTTAATAACAACATGCATTTCAAAACAAATTCAGAAACATTTTCTTTTAGCTTTCAAAACTGCTACATAACTCAAATGGAGATAACTCTAGCTACAACATGTGTACATTTAAATTGCTTCATGTTTATTTTATGTACAAAAAACACAACTACAAAATTGTGAGAGATCTATTTACATATTGCACACATATATAAAGTGTCAATGCCAACCAAGACAAACTTAGCTCCATATCACATCAACAATGTCCTACAACTAAAGAGTTAACACATAAACACATTGTAAGTTAAAGTATAGATGAATGTAAGTTACAGTTCATAGTACAGACTACAGGCCAGTGTAAGTTAAGTGTATAAATGTAAATCTAATGTATTAGCACAAAGACATGCCATTTTGTCTATTAAACAAGTCATTTGCAGCTAGTTCAATGTTTTTCCTCATGTCTAGATGGTCTAACAGAAAACTTTTTTTTAATTTTTCACATTTTTAAATTTCGTTCTGTTTAATTTCATATAACAAATAATTTGTTATTTTTTAAAATAATTTAATGAAGGAAAATCTTATGATAAATGGAAAGTCATGTCCCAATTATTTCAAATATTTAGAAAAATGGAAAACTTGTATAGATATAAAGGCAACTGAAATAAATTTTCCTGATGGAAACTACTGGTCCCAGACATCACATTACAATGAGCTTCTTTGAAATATAGAGATTTATAAATAATAATGATCAATGTACATAGAGAGAATCACATAACTAGACATATCACTATGTAAGGGAAACAACCAACTGACATAAGTAACAGGAGAGACAACTCTTCATTGATTTTAAAACACATTTCCTCAGAGTGTCCCAGTTAGTGTTCTTATTGCTCCTTGAGTGACTTGGAAATGTTGATCTATTGCTTTTGGAGACTTTCTGTCACCCATTTATTCTTCATGGTAGAACAAGGCAGAAAACATTGTAGCTTCTTCAAGACTTGGTCAGCACTAGTCAATTCAATTATCCAAATATTTGTTCCAAAGGCTGCATAGTAATAAATAAGAAATATCAATCTAACAGTTGAAATTGTGAATGTCCGACTAGGCTAAGAGTTGAGGGGGGGGGGGGTATTATTATCTTCTGGACAGCTGTTCTGGGTCATAACGACATAGTTCTGCCATCTGGAGGAGACTTGATTCTAAAGAGTGGGCAAACATTTCCGACGATGTGTCTATGCAGGAATTGAATGTAGCAACACTGAAGTAGATATGATCAGGTTTTGGGTTATAACAACAGCCATAGCCATCTGGAACTACAGCACCATAGCCCATCCAATAGTCAGACACTGTAGGCACCTGGAGAGGGAAATAAATGTTCAACTGTAATCACTGGGAACAAAATTATATAGTCTACACTTCAATGAAGAGAATTGGTTATCCTGATCTGGACATGTAATATACTAAGTGCTTAGACTAACCTGGCTAGTGGAAACTCTAAATGTATTGAGTTCTTTATAAGATGGATCTTTGAAAAATTCTGGAGTTGGAATTCCCAATTCATTTGCTGCTTCTCTCAAACCAAGAAGATGAAGGTCAATGCCATGACCCAATATAGTCTGAAAGAATAGAAAACGACTTAAAATTTTTTGTATTTTATTGATGAAAAATCTTCAATTTTTATAAAACTTTATCTTCAAGAAATATAAAAAACTACTGAATGGTTTTAAAAGTGTCAGTTCCTTACTTCTAACATATAATCTTGTTGCCACTGGATTGCTTCAGTCAGTAAATGAAGCTTCTCTTCTTCCTGAAAGTAGACAATATTTTGTTCATGATGACATTGATTGAGTGCAGTATGTAATATATTGAAAGTTAATATATCACTATGATTCATAAGATTCTAAAGTAATCTAAAGTGTTCATAATCTTACCGTTGCTTCTGTCTGGCCCAACATGGCCTTGACCCATGCCAAAGCTGCTGGAGAATTGGCTCGGATGACATCTACACGACCTTGTCTATATCGTCTGACAGAAGCACTCTCATAAGTTGAGGTTAAACATCCATGGATTCTGAACAACAAAAAAAATTATTTACATATTTATTATTTGAGAGAAATCAATTCTTGAATTTAAAAAAATAATGTTAGAGTCATAAAGTATGATAATAATAATAGTTTCATTTCTATAGAGATCTCAACAAATACAATGTAGGTTCCAGACTAGTTGAGAACACAACTGACATACTAACAGCTACAAAGCTATTCACTTCATCCCTTACTTGTAGTATGTAAGCTGTAAAGCCAACTGGATGTAAGCATCTGGACTCATGTTTTGACTTTTAATAAACTCTCGCCCATAGCTGTTGAACTTGAATACTGTCAGGTCAAAGTCTTCCACCATACTGAAAAGAATAAAGAAAAATATTTTTATGGGGAAAGAAATTTAAGAGAATAAATTATGTTGACCTTAAAAAAGAAATAAACATTATTTTTACATTTCTGGCATGTTGCTCTAGCCATCAAGAATAGATTTTGGCAACAGTCGGGCATTTGCGAAAACAAAAACACACTTAAAGTCAATGTTTAACATAACAAAGTAGCGGAATAAAAAAAAAAAAAAAATAAATGATGCAATATTTAGAAATACATTTTCTTGAAATAAACATTTCAAAAGGGGACTGAACTCGTTCGTGTGATTATTGATTGGATTTAATTCACTAGTCTGTGAGCCCAATTACACGCGAGCTTTTAGTTTCTTATTCAACACAATTATCCGAGTTTAAATTCTGACCCCTCCCCGCCCATCATCCCACACACAGCCAACACAGGGTTCAATGCTGAATAAATTAGTCATTTGATGGGGAGATAACTCGAATGTTTACTATTTGTACAACACCGTGACTATTCCTCACCATGTTTGTTCTATATTGTATGTCTACATTACTGTACTTGTGCTAGACAAAATTTGTACGAGCCTTTATTTGAACAAGACTTTGTTTTTATGATACAGTATTTGATCCATACAATGTTTGTATGATACAGTATTTGCTCAATACAATGTTTGTATGATACAGTATTTGATCAATACAATGTTTGTATGATACAGTATTTGATTAAAACAATGTTTGTATGATACAGTATTCGATCGATACAATGTTTGTATGATACATTATTTGATCGATACAACGTTTGTTTGATACAGTACTTGATCAATTCAATGTATTGTACTGTGCTTACTCTTAGATCATATCATTGGATTTGAAATGGACGTTAGTACTCATACCCAATCTGTCTCTCTCTTCAAACACACACACACACAGGCCTCAAACACACACACACACAGGCCTCAAACACACACACACACAGGCCTCAAACACACACACTAACCAATCGAACCCCACCCCTCCCCTAGTTTTTTCATTTGAGATTTCTTTTCCTTTTATTTTCACGTTATCTGAGATGGAAAGTTGAGGAGGGGGGGTATGATAGGCGTATTGGGGGGGGGGGGGTAGGAGCGATGGAGGGAAGGGATCGAGTAGATCTTGGTGTATGCACTAGAGAGCGAGCCTTGTTTGCTTGGCCTGGGCCGCTCTGTCTTTCACCACAGCCAATTTGGTGGCCGCTCTGGCCGCGTCAATATTTAGAAACAAAATAACGTCTTCTCTAAAGTTGCCCCATCGACTGGCTCCCTTTATCCCCCCGCCTTTCTATTCTGCGCTCTTTTTTTTTATCTGTGCAGATTTCTCCTCTTTTAGCAGAGTTCGACAAAGACTGATAACTCTCAGTCTTATGGGGCCATTCCCCTCTAATCCAATTAGACTGCTCGGTCTAGGCTCCAGATTACAAGTATTGATCTGACCCAGTCCCAGGACCCTGACAGGAGCAAAAGTCAAACTTGTTAGAGAGTTGTAAGAACAGAAAAACGGTGCAGAATGTGCCATGATATCTCTGTTCACTAGGCAACAGCAAAAACTTTTCACATCAGGTCTGTAGAAAATATAGTGCATCAACATGAACAGTGAAGAGGATTGATCTAGTCAGCCAATAGAAGTAGACAAAGTGTGTGAAACATTTCTAGTACAAGACAAGCACGACCACAAGAGTTCGTAAATTGAACTTTCTTATTTCTTTCATGATTGTTGTCTCTATTCAATGTATCATTAGTTCACTAATTGAATTAATAGACGAAGAATTTAGAATTTATCTGTACAGGTTTCAATGTCTGATACCGTAGATGCCAACAAGAGAGAGAGAGAGAGAGAGAATATATAGGTTCTAAGGTTATTGGTTTATCATACATCAACCATCACAACGACTCATCTAAATTCAATCATCATGCATAGACTAAGAGATACCTTTATTCCTTCACCCAGCACCAGACTCCCTACATACGTACTCCTCACATCTTCCAATTCTAGCACATCGCCAAGAAAGTGTGCAACTATTTCCCCAGAGAAAGATGCGTCTAATTAATCAATCCACCGCTTGCCGAGCTAACCGTTTGACACCAAATTTTAATCGCACCCACCAAGCAAGGGGAGAGACTCGTCTATCCACGCCTGCTCGTCTAGGAAGAGTTGTGTGCGGGTGGGGGCTTTCTGAAGACGTGACGCCCGCCTGAATGGAGTGCAAAGATTCCCCTCTAATACTAGCGCTTGTCGCAAGAGACCCGTGAAAATAGACTCAATTTCCTCTGGTTTGGACCCAGGGGACAGTTACAAATTGTGCAAAGTAATTGTCCATAGAATCTTGCCGCGGGGAAATGATTTAATTTATGGAAAAGAGGAGATGTGATGGCTGACCACTAGCTGGGAATGTCTTCAGGAGAAAAACAAAATTGGTGGACAAGTAGAAATCGTTGAAAATAAGAAAAATATAAAAAAAAGTTATTTCAAATTAATGCAATTTTCTTAAAAATAAGAAAAGAAATAATTATTTGATTTAATTTGCTTCTAATTGCACGAGAATGTAGGGAAAAAAACTTTTAAAAAATAAAAATTAAAAATCCAAGAAATAAAGAAATTAGATTTTGAATCTAAGAAACACAGAAATCTGGCAGAGACTCAAGTTGTATTTTAGAAAGATAAATTGCTGCTTCCAATAGCATGTTGCTTAGATTTCACTCGTTCAAACTTGATTTACAATGGAGTATTCATTTACAGTTCTGGAAGCAAGTCTCTGCTGTAGTTTCTACTTCTGGAAGCAAGTCTCTGCTGTAGTTTCTACTTCTGGAAGCAAGTCTCTGCTGTAGTTTCTACTTCTGGAAACAAGTCTCTGCTGTAGTTTCTACTTCTACTCTAGAAAGTTACTTCCAAATCAACAGACGAACTCCAAAATGTAACTAATGAGACCAATGACTTGGTGTTGCACTAAGACCAATGACTTGGTGTTG
>JADKLZ010003886.1:25961723-25987127 GCA_021533235.1 Biomphalaria straminea
ACAGAAAGACAAGTTGACAAAGTTCAGTTGACTTACAGAAAGACAACGATGTTGACTTACAGAAAGATCCCAATGACGTTGTTTCTTGGGTGTGGTGGACGGAGAACAAGCTCCAGGCGTGTCTAGTCCGTTAGAGCTGGGCATCAAGAAATTCTCTTGAACCGTCTTGACCACCTGACCATTGGATGGAGCAGCCGATGTCGCAAATTCCGCTTCTGTAGGAATATGTGTTGCCATGGTGATGAAAGAGAGATACTACTTATCATCTGCCTAGAAACAAAAATATTGATTGAATTCAACATCAAATATTAAATTAAACAAATCAATTAGACAGTGAAATCAGTCTAATAGTGCAATACAATAGTAACACAATTTTCAATGACAATTTCTTTGCCTTTTTAATACCTTGATGTTTTAGTCTTTTAGTCAATATTTCAGTCAATATTTCAGTCAGTATTTTAGACAATATCTCAGTCAATGATTTATGTAATGTTTCAGTAAGTGTTTTATGTACTGTTTCAGTCAATTTTTCTGTACGTAGTTTAGACAATGTTTCAGTCAATGTGTTTGAAGTGTACTCCTCTGGGGAAACGGTATGCAGCTGTTTCGTAATATGCTAGCTTAATCAATATCTACGAGTTTATCCTTTTAGGTTCTCCCCTTGTTTGGGCTTGCTATTGACTGAAATTTTGAAGAAGTTTGGGGATTACACAGAGACTAGATACTGAGATGCCATACACAACAGAAGCAGAAAGAAGGGTGAAAGTGCAACGGCGCCTGGTGACTACATATGCCCAACCTGCTATCGCAGCTGTGTATCAAGGATCGGCCTCTTTAGTCACACAAGAGCTTGCAAGGGGAAAAGATCGTCTCTAGAGACGTAAAATGCCACAGAGATACTGAGATAGAGGTACTATTCTGTGACAATAAGTTTATGGCTCCATTGAAGATGATGTGTAGTGGCTAAAGATACACTTCGGAAATAGTTGTGTCATAATGAGGTATAATTGTCTTTTAAAAAGAAGAATATCTTCTTAAAGGTAAAACAAATGAGAAAAGTATCACAGGTGTCTTAGTCCTAAAGTCATAGTGACATAAATGAGACCAGACTAAAGTCAGAAAGTTACTCACTAGTGCAATCAAACAATTCAACCTAGCAGTACGTAGCAAGCACAAAGTGGTCAATAGAAAAAAGGTTTATGGACATGTGCACTATACCTGACAGTAGCTTAACAGACTACGTTTTGATTTATATTGTACTTTTGAAAAGAAGCTCGAGCCTAGAGCCCAAGCACAAAATTCAGACTGATTCGGTCCTTGGTCATTGCCTCATTCTGGTATGTTTGCGTGTCTTGGAATCTGCAAAACAGAAAAGATCTGTACAACTACAAGATTAATACCAACTACAGTCTAATCAATAAAACATTATCGTACAACAGAGACCTAAGCAAGGCTCCTATGCTAGAATCGCATGGAATTGATAACATACCTTCAGGACGTTTCTTTTTAAGAACTACTGTTCAAGTATCAACAAAAATGTTTTAGGAAAATCAGTCAGAAAATATACGAAGAAAATAAAAAATGACCAAAGGAATGGACCCAATCGTTAATTTTTCCAATGCTCAAGAAATGAAATTAACATGATAAGTCTGATCAGTCTTCCTAGAAAAACAATTCAAGAAATAATTTTCAGCAGACAGAAGAAATAATCCGAAGAGGTCTTTTCCTACAAACAGACAGGCACCACAGTAGGTAGTGAAATTGTTAAATATTTAACATTAGATTGTTTCATGAAAAAAGTCAACAAAAAACCCAGCACATAACTTCCTAGACTTATCACAATATTTTGACCAGGTTTAGCATGATGGCATGTAGCTTGTGACGAGGGAGTTTAACAATGATTAAAACATTATAGATGCTATGGAAGCCTTAGAACACTACGCTAGCAAATGCAGCACTCAAGAACAACCAAATTAGAAACACATCTAAAGCAACCAACTCATTAAAGGTCTTTTACCTATCCCTTAGTCTGTTGGACCATTAGGGCACCAAGCAAGACCTGTCGACCGTCTTTCTCCATTCCTATCTGTGTTTTTCACAAAAGTCTACAGTAAATAAGTCAAATAATAACTTATACTAGTTGACCGGCGGCATAGCATATGCCGCTATTTACCAGGGCCGGCGACCGCAGCGGGGCCCGCATTTCATAGGACCCGCAATTTTATAGGACCCGCTCTAATTTAAAGTGTAAAAATTATTAAATTAAGCCATTTTATTACTTACAACAGATTCCCCGCGCCATCCTGTCGATTTAACATCCCTATAATTATTTGTCTGTTAAGCTATTGCTTTAAAAGAAAATATAGTCATTTATAACGCTGTTAACCATCAAGCTGTAAGGGAAATAAGTCTTTGGCATATGGTTGAACACAATCTGCAATTACAAACACAATAGCACACTACAGACTGAAAAGATAAAATATAATTTTTAAAAAGTCGAAGAACAATACTCCACTTGTCTCTGTAGCCTTGCTAATGCTTTTTTTTTTCCACCACAATTATTCACAAATACTCGTATTAAAGGTCTTTTGCAAGTCAATGGATTTTTTTCTAAAGAATTATAGAGTATTTGCGCTCCAGAAAACTTTTCTCTTTGACTATTAAATACATAAATAATTCGAGTTTTAAATATGGTTCTAATTTTTCGCATTATAAAATAAGTAAAGCGAATGCGTTAAAAAAATTATTAATGGAGCTAAAAATAGATTACTTGTTGTTGTTGCATTGTGTTGTTGCACGTTTGACCTATTTACTTTGAGAAATAATATATAGATATAAGTGTGTTTATTCACCAGGACAAACTCAAAACAGCTTCTACATTCAGTCCTAATTCTATTAATCCTTTCCCTAACAAACCTATATAAGGACCTGTATTGGGACTAAGGACAGCATTCCCTGCACCAGGTCCTTACTACAGTCTTCAGGCAGCACAAAAGACGGCTCCTTTGTTTTCAAGAAGTCCAACTCTTCCCAATCTGTTGATGCCGATGTAAACACTCTTCTTCCTTCTATCCCATCGTTCCCCTGTTTTGTCCGATAGTGCGTTCGTACGCACCACAAGCACTGGTGCAAGGCAGAGTTACAATAATAGCATGAGGCGAACTATAAAAGGATTTACTTCTAGCGCCGCAGATAGCCGATTTATTGGAGCTGTGGTATTCATTCAGTGGGCCTCCTCCAGCACGAAAAGAAGAGCTGGTTTTGCCCATTTGGTCCCAAGTACGTTTCAAAGGTCTACTACTGCCATACGAGAGCTTGTAAGTGACAAACGGTTGAAATACGGTCCGATAAAGACGAAGGAGCCACCCTGAGACAATCTGTGGGGGAAACAAAATGGAACAAACAATGACAACGCTGTGCAGGACGATATACAGCTCCAACGGTGCATACTTTCCCGGTTCCGGCCAAATTATGATGCCCGTTGGCCGTTGCATGTGTTGAAGAGCTATGAGGCGCTGCGTCACACACCAGAGTTTACTACCAGGACACTACGGGAGACCTAGGTCTCTCTCTGTTGTCAGCGATTGAACAAAAAGTACAACACAGTACCCCCTACGACGTAAGCTTAAAATAAATAAATAATAGATTTTATATTATTCCTTGCTTATAGCATGCTCAAAGCGCCATTGTCCAATCTCGTTTGTAGATAAGGGGGGGGGAGTTAAAATCTGGGAGAAGGTTTTCCGTACTGCGTGTAGGTGCTCAGTCAACACAAGTAGTCGGCTCGAGTCGGGTGTCGAACTTTGGTTTGTAACCAAGCCAAGTACAAGCGTACTTAACCTCTAGACCACGTTTTCATTTAGGTATATCAGATGATGAGATGAAGATAAAACTGAAACAAATGTAGTGTTCTAATGTGATGGCTTCTGCAACGAGCTAAAAAAATATTGATAACAAGTGGCAATCATGTTGTCTAAAGTATGTGATGCTATATAAATGTAGGGCATTAGCTTCTGCTATCCACCGCGGGGATGAGGGTGTGACAAAAATAAATTGACGCCCACTTAAGGTATCACTCGGGTCTAGGCATTTAATTATTTTTTTTTCCTATTTTTGTTCTCCTAACTTAGCCCATATGGCTATTTGAAGCAATAGTACCACCCCTACTACCACCCCCCTTTTTCTCTAGGCATCGATGTCACATTGTATCTTCCTAATCTGACGCATGTCTAGCCAGTCTATTGACAGGAGTAAGCTCCCCTTCTTATCTTGACTGACTTAATTCTGTGTACTCCCAGGGGAGCATAGGGCCGCAACCACACCTCTCCACCGAACTCGGTTCTGAGCAGCTTTCTTCATCTGCTCCCATGTCATTCCAGTACCCTCAGCTTCACTGATGACTGACCTCTTCCAGGTTTGCTTGGGTTTGCCCACTTTCCTCTTTCCTTGTGGATTCCAGTCAAGAGCCTGCCTTGCAACATTGGTAGCTGGTTTTCGCAGGGTGTGTCCTATCCAGAGGCGTCACTAGGCAGGTGCGGGGGGTGCGGTCCGCACCGGGTGACACCCGATAGGGGGTGACACCCAAGTGTAAAAAGGCACTTTAAAAAAAAATAGAAAAATACCAAACTTTAAAATGTGACAGAAGCAAAATCATAAAGCTTAGAAATTGTTGAATAAAATTATTCTAAAGGAAAACATCAATAGCAAGATTTTTTTCACTGATAAATAGTGGACGTGTAAGATAAGACCTAACATAGATCTCTAAAGTTGTAAGATATATTAACAGTAGCAATGGTAATGTTGAAATGACAGAAATATAGGATATTCCTCTTAATATGGGCCAAATCTGGTGTATCAGTTCTGATAATTTAAAACGACTGAAAAGAGATGGGCTTAACGTATCGATATGATGAGCTCAGGGACATGGTAATGCAGCTACAATGTCAAGGATTCATGAAATGGTGCAGGCAGTAATAAATGAAGAACAGAAAAGAAACTTGAATGGATGTGTACACCGTTTACTTAAGCTATGTGGTCCAAGTTCTTAATCGGAAAATATTTTCTAATTATACTTTCTTGGTTCTCTAGAAAAAGGGTTTTCTTTCTTTGCCGCTAATACTAATAGATAGGATAATATAATTAATGATAGCGTGTCATATGAACATCTCGCTGGGGTGCTCATGGTGTTGCTGTTAGACCCATGAAAGAACGATTTTATGAAAGTGTGACGGCTAAAATCTTTGCCGTCTCTCTTAAAATACAAACACTAGAGGCGCAGCACAAATATGATTGCCAGCTGTCTGTGAATACATGCATAACTTTCATTGCTTGACTTTCTTATTGGCAGATGTACTCAAAAAAATAAACTAAACACAAAAGTACCTTCAAATTAAAGTGTTAATTATTTTCAAAGTGATTGCTAAGCTCGAGAACTTAAACATTTACTCTACGAAATATGTGAAAAGTTAGCTCAAAATGTTATTAAGATAACTTTTCTCAAATCAAACTAGCATGTTAATGCAAAAGAAAAATACGTTTTAACAATATGAAAATATCAGGAAAGTATTCTTAAGATTTACTATTCAAATAGAGAGCAACAAGTTAATACTGAGTACATCAATCTCTTTTATATTGGGCCTGAGGGCAAGATATGTGAACAGAAATACTAGAACTAGAATACTAGAATGCAGCAAAGTTTTGAAATACGGCAACGAATCTCTACCAGCCTTTGAATTAAATGCATGTTTACAAGGCGTCATGTGAAAAGAAGCTTTGCAAAACTAAATTTAAGTAACAAAATTCTCTGATTAAAACATTAACTAACAACGTTTTCTCATTAAAATACTAATTAACAACGTTCTCTCATTAAAAATCAACTAATAACGTTCTCTCATTAAAACATCAACTAACAAAATTCTCTCATTAAAACATTATCTAATTACGTTCTCTCATAAAAACATCTACTAACTACGTTCTCTCATTAAAAATCAACTAATAACGTTCTCTCATTAAAACATCAACTTACAACGTTCTCTCATTAAAACATTAACTAATAACGTTCTCTAATTAAAACATCAACTAACAACGTTCTCTCATTAAAACATCAACTAATAACGTTCTCTCATTTAAACAATAACTAATATCGGTCTCTTATTAAAACATTAATTAACAACGTTCTCTCATTTAACAACATTAATTAACAACTATTTTTTGAAATCAAATTAAGTAATTCTGTCCATTGAAAACGAAGTAGCAAGATATATTGAGTTTAAGGTTTTTTTATATAAGTTTTCTAATTTGAAATCCTGAAAAGGAAATTTAAATATTTGTTTTCTAAAGTTATTGTAAACTTTTATATGTTAAAAAATTCTTAAAAAATTTTTGTACCTATCTATATACTTTTCATTAAGTTGCATTTTTCATTAGTTGTCCTCATGAAACTACCACTATATGTGATTATAATATTCAAAAGTTTCCATTAAGAGCTGTTTAATGTTTACTTAGGAAAGCATGCTCAGTTGGTTTTTAATTTCTTTGTATTTAAAAATTCGTAGATGCTAATATGTAATCATTAACGATAATATGTACGAGAAAAAAACATAATCGATACTTATTTAAACTTTGTGGAGCAGCAATCAACGAACTGTATTATTGCGCAAGAAAAAAAAACAACTGAACAACGACAGTTTTTTATTTGAAGAATAAGTGGAACGCTGGGGGGGGGGTGACACCCTGATTTTACCGCACTGGGTGACACCCACCCTAGTGACGCCTCTGGTCCTATCCGGCTCCATTTTCGTTTGGTAATGTCTTGTGCTATGGGCTTTTGTCTTGTTTTTTTCCACAAATCGGTAGTGGTTAGCTTTTCTGGCCACCTAATTCCTAATATCCGGTGTAGGCATCTGTTAACAAAAGTTTGGAGCTGTTCCATATTTCTTTTAGTGACTCTCCAAGTTTCTGAACCGTAAAGGAGAACAGACTTAACGTTAGTATTATAGCTTCTTATCTTGTTATGTAGAGATACTGCCTTGGAGCGCCAGATTGTTTGAAGAGTTGAGAAGGCAAACCCAGCTTTATTTATTCGAATTAGTATATCATCATCAGCTCCACCTTCTTATCTGGACAAACATTATTTGTTCTAGTCATTGGACGGAGTCTACCTACTCCCCTTTTACCAGATAACACATTACTCACCCTCCCCTGTCGAAAGGGACGGATCACTACAAAGAGACTCTTTCGACTCAACAACAATGACCGTCTCGCGCACCTAATCTCCGCCACGTCAGACAAACAGTCTCTGTCGCCGGGCCGTATGGAAGATACAAAGGGACACGAGTCGGCCGTTCCTAATAAATGCCTTTCCCTGTATCGACACACAGGAAACACGCGGCAAGGTCAGGCGAAATCCTTTGTCTTAAGCCATTCACACAAGCGGCCACATTTGACGTGACGTCACTCCCCTTTCGCCCAACCTCTCATCCATCTTTATATGGACGAGATTTATCAAATAGTCTTATACTCATTCTGAGGAGCTGAGAGGAAGGATTCACATCTCTGTTTGAGCTCTACGCTTTTCATTTCTTTATTTCCTTACTTGGATTTGGTGGTATGTGTTTTATGCTTAATTATCTTGTATCTTGTGTATTTATATATTTGTGCATTTATTTAGTGCATTTTATTTGTGTACATATTTGTGTAATTCTTATCTTGGAGTATGTAAGTAGTCACTTTATGTATTACATTTTATTATCATGACTTATACGACTAAATAGTCAAAGTCATCCACTTTATCTGGACTAGAATTTATTAACAATTCTTACCACATGTAGTTAGCTCTTTAGCTACTACTAATTTATCGCTGATAAATTACCGCTTGCCACGAGCCCTCAATATTATTATTTTTAATAAATTCCTTGACCGGGAACTATCATAATATTTATGTAACATTTCTTATTACCAAGTATGTATTTACGCTCATTCCGTGACAAGGAATGCCGTAATTATTTATGTACTATATTCTGTCTGCCAGTAGGCCAGACATATTACTTAGGTAAAACCATGTGTATATTTGTGCCTACTATTTTATTCCTTATCTCGGTTGATCGCCTGTATAAATTTTACTAGCACAAACGGCGCTAAGGAGGGACGTGGCTTATCCCCCCCCTCACTCCTTTCTCCATTCCAACGTGCTCTATTGTTCATGCCCCACGGCCAGATGTAAACAAGAGCGACATGGTCACTGACCATCAGCCACCCCCTTTCCCTTGCATCTCGTTATCCTAGCTACTCGTGATGGTCTCACCTTGGCGGGTGTACATCACTGTTGACTATTTATCTCCCTTTAGGAGACTCTCCTCTCCATTTTGTTATTGTCCTCTTCCCCGATGAGATACGATATTTATGTGATATTTGTGAATCTAAGTTTTAGTTTCTATACATCAAACATTACATTACTATTTGTTGTTTCCCTTTGTGGGACTTCACTATTTTATTATTATTATTGTCATCTCCCTTGATTGGGATGCAATATTTATTTGATTAACTCCCCTTACTATTGTGAAACTAGATTATGGTTTCTATTTAACATTCTGAAGATGTTCTTCACGAAAAGGCGTCTACCTCCTAGTGTCATCATTATGGCTAAGCCGATCTACGCATCTCGTTGCAGCTTTTATTACAGGCTACATCTACTTGAAGCCCTATCTTCGTAACGCTGTTACCAGTCTGCTGACACCAGATCTGAAGATACCAGCCTGTCACAGATGTGTGTGTGAGAGAGAACAAGTTAATTATTTTGTATATGTTTTTACTGCTCAAAGACAGACTTGACAGAGTAGAGACAAAGGGTAGAAATAGCGTGACATTTAGATGTATAGCTTCTAGGGGGGACCTGATACCCGTAGGTGGACAGACACCTGACGATTTAGTAGCGTTAGTTTTAGCGTGGGGTTATGTCTCCGCCTATATAGGGTAGAATTGTGAGGCATTCGGGACACACAGCGCAATGTAGGCTAGCAGGAGCGTGTGTCCTGTGCTAGGCGTTTTCTGGTGAACGACACATATAAACATTGGGAGCAAGTCGCCGAGGCTGGCTCGCGATCTTTTGGCTCCAAGAGGTGTGTGTTGTTTGCCAGAGACAACATGTAGGATTTATTTCTAAGGGACCAGGGTAAGAAGAAATATTTTTATAAGTTTTTATATCTAGATTTAGATGTTAGTTGATTAAGAATAAATAGAATGGCGCTTTAGATAGTTGCTAGCGATATTTCGATTATTTCTTTTTAGAGTGACAGTCTGTGCTGTAATGAGTCTTTGTCAGTCTTAGTACAGTCCTAGATGAGTCCTAGTCTGAGTCTTAGTGACAGGCAGCCTTAGTCGAGAGTCGCAGTGACAGTCTGTATATGTGAGGGTCTAATAGATGTTAGCGACAGTGGCGTGGACCAGTCAGTAGGACGATGAGACAGGCAGCGATTGACATCCGATGACAAGGACAGCGGTACTGAACTCTGATGCAGTCTGCGGCGCTGGGTCCAGTGCATGGAGGATGGAGTAGCCGTGGTGGTCTGATTGGCATGGGTGGTTAGTTGCTATTTCGTCAATAATGTCTTTGTTGTTATTTTATTAACTTATGTAATAGTTTTATTGTTATATATTATTGAAGCCACTTGTCTTATTATTTTATGTTATAATTGATGTTTGCAGTTATCAATTCAATTCATCAAACAATCATTACATTTATTTCATTATTTTAAAGAGGCCATCGATGCCCTATTTACCATATTAAATTTATAGTTTTCATTAGAGAGTTTGACTTTATGAATTCAATTTGTGGTCATTGGTGTTGTGACATTGTTATTAGTTAAATTAATACACATTTAATAATCATGCAGAGAAAGTAATACACGCACCAAGAGCGATAGTCATCACTAGACAATAGAGCCTTTGTAATATTAATAGTACATACATCTTGCCATCAAGAACGAATAGTCAGGTTCTCGACACAGCCTTACATACTACACACATGAGTCCGACCAAGAATCGCTAGCTAGAGACCCGTTACTGCAGCTACGTATCGTTGGACTGTCCGGTGCGCTAGGATCAATCATGCCAGCCCACCCACAGACAACGTCAGCATCAGCCATACCAGTCTCGCCAGAGCAGCATAGGACTTAAAGCTAAGCAACCAACCTAATGACACTCAGACCACTTGGTTCTCATATCTCATGATGATAGTCTCATTTTATGTAAATAGTTAGGCCCCATCCTAACGCTGTATAGCATTTTACCTTTTACTTATTTTTCCTTTTTATCATTAAACTGTACATATATTTTACATAACTGCATTTGTTGCCTGCATTCATAACGCTGTGCCTGTACGTCTATGTGCAAGTTAAGGTCCTTAAAATCTTAAAACCCCCTAGACACCTAAACGGCCACCATCTTTAACCTACTTGTCACAGAGGGATGTGCTCAAACTGTTATGAAAACGATGTCATGTCATATCTTCTCAATCTCGCCAATAAAGAATCTGTTAAAAGAATCTGTGAGTTCAGATATTGGAATCGATGACGGAACAGTTTGAAAGAAGGAACGTCACTAAAAGTAACTTACTCCACTCAATACATATTTATTTTTATTTTATCACTCATAGATTTAGATCTAGAGAGGCTACTTTTTTTTGTATGAATAAGCCCTCTTTATAAATCTATTGTCCACCTCCCGTTACACACAAACAAGACACACACACACTTACACTTTAAATATTCACTGTGACCATTTTTAGGACCATATATTTGCTTTAGAATAGAGGCCTACTTGTAGATCTAGATCTAGTCATACTAGAATCGTTCTACTCATTGTCATTCAATACAGTCTTTAATATTGAACGAAAAAAAAGGTACACATCAACGAAATATTAATAAGAGCTTAAGACTGTTTGTACTAAAGGCATTGAAATGTTGTCTATCAAATACTTAGTTTGTAGAAATTTCAAATAAAAAAATAATTGGTCAATTTAATTGATGCGGTTTGGTCTTGAAAATGGCTTAGTTGTCCAAGGCTTCAGAACAGATGACCAGTCAGTTAATGAACAGGATCAGTCAGTTAGTGAACTGGACCAGTCAATTGGTGAACAGAACCAGTCAGTTGGTGAACAGGACCAGTCAGTTAGTGAACAGGACCAGTCAGTTAGTGAACAGGACCAGTCAGTTAGTGAACAGGACAAGTCAGTTAGTGAACAAGACCAGTCAGTTAGTGAACAGGACCAGTCAGTTAGTGAACAGGACCAGTCAGTTAGTGAACAGGACCAGTCAGTTAGTGAACAGGACCAGGATTAGTTTTTAAAGTTGACTAAGAATTTCTAAAATTTTTTAATTTATTTAGAAAATATTAAGTAATCAATAATCAATATATAATTCTACATGTACATCTATTTGTTTTCAATATTCTTTTTCTAATAACTCACTTAAAGATAAATATTGTAGTAAAAAACAGTAACGGATGTAGACTTCATAAGGCCCTCAGCTATTTGAGATAATGGTCTCGTTGTAATTAACCATATGTAATTTATTCCTTTGTTTTTCTTCAAAACATTTTTGGGGTAGCCCTCAGGCAATTATAAGCCCTTAGATACAGCTTATGTTATCTAAAGTAGACTAATCACTGGTCAAGATCTATAGAGAGGCGCGTGGAAAGTTAGAACAAAATCTGTTGTTAAGCAATAAGGGGCCTAGTAATTCTTAATGTTCAGATAAGCTCATCTTTTTTTTTTTTTGGTTTCTCCCTGTACGATTATATGTACTACTTGATTTTCACATAATGGACATAATTGTCGCATATTTCAATATAATCTTGATATGCTATTCCAGAACAAGAAGATGAAGTTACGGCATCACAATGTGATGTAAGAACTACAATAAATTGTTAGTGTACGATGTTTACAGTGACGCTTATCTAGTCTGACCGTCTTTCTGTCTCTCACGTTTTGAAAAGGGCTTGTTTATGTCTTACTCAAAATTCACTGGCTCATACATGAGTTACATCCTTGTTTACCCATTGTTGACTGTAGATTTACAAACGATTGCAATGTTAATTTCCTTGTTGGCAATGTAATATTTGTTTCCGAGAGGAATGTCGGTATGTATAATAGATAATCCCCATTCACCAGTTCATTTCTATGATCCCTATCAACCACTTTGATACAAAAGCAGGAACACAAAAAGAGCTCTAGCTTGTAACTATGACCAAAACATCCGGGTAGTCAGCAGGACATGGATAGAAAGATACAATCACTCTACTGAGTTTAACATTATTAGGAATACATTTTCTATGAAACACAGACCTACAACAGAGATAAAACATGAACGCACATACAAACATTCACAAACACAAGTTAAATTATTTCACAAACAACCATAAGAAATAATTTAAAACATAGATCTAGATCTATACTTTTAGATCAACAAAATAAATACCAATAAACCTTGCTATGTAAACATATATGCGTAAACCTAGCGCTATAAACATACATTTATAAATCTTACTCTGAATAACAATTTGTATAAACCTAGGGCTATAGACACATATTCAAATACATAGCTCTAAAGATATACATTTATAAACTTGAACTATTAACATAGAATTATAAATTTATTTCTATAAACAGTGCTACGGTTGCGTATCAAGGGAACTTGAAGCCCAGTGCGGCACTTTCATTTGATGCCCTAATTAATAAAAAAAATAAAACCACCAAACATTTCCATACGAGTCACCTAGTGCCTGATGTTTTAATGGACCTTATTCACCAATCGTGAACAAACCCCATTTAGCCACGTGATTCTCTATATCTTCTATAAAAATTACGCAATCCATAAAGGCTGTCAAGTGATACGTTTTTTTTTCATTGTCTTTTCAATAGTATCACGTGGTTGAATGTTGTTTGTTTATGATTGGTGACTGAGGTCCATTACCAACTGTCTGTGGTAAGAGGTGAAATCTGACTGACAGCATTTTTAAACACAGAACGAAAACTCGGGACATGAAGTTCAATAGGTTAATACTTTCAGTACAGGCAGGAGAGAAAGTTAAATGTCTATCAGTATCTGATCTCCTGTGCGGTCCCCACCACCCATACATAGCTAACCAGGCCTCTGAGTGATATGAAACCATATAAACACAGTACTTAATATAACAACAACATAAATTTAGTACTGGGGAAAGTTTTGAATTTTGATTTGAAGGCACTTTTGTTGGGGGGGGGGGGATATTTTTATCTTTGGGTTTATGGTGGAAGAATTCTTACAAGTGAAATGTATGAGAAAAATATTTTAAACAAAACAAAAGAAATCCACTTATTGTGAATGTAATGATCAGAAGAGAAGAAAGATCATAAGATATGAACAAAAAAAAGGTATGCAAGTACATTATGTCAAAAAGGGAAATCTACGTCAACAGTAGCAGTTTTTCACTACAGGTATCTACAGAATTGAATATTGCTTTTTTATACAAGGCTATATCAGCTCATTCTGTCTGTCTTGTAAAAAGTTTGTATACATACGATCTCTGATTGACTCGGATAAAGTTGGAATTTTACACAATTATTTCTTGTACCTGACAAAACAAGAATCAACAATAATATGAACCAATTAGTTAACTAATTAATGTGTTTTGCTATCGAATAAGGGCAAGAAATTGTACATGACTAATATGGTGGTATAAGCTATATTAGTTCCCTTTATATTTCGTGGATTAGGTTGTGTGAAACTAACGATAACTATAAACTTTCAATGTCCACAAGCGCTGGCACATTGGTATGCGTAATGGATTGAAGAGTTTGAATTCAGGTCGTACAACTTTTTTTCAATGCATTGAAAAAGCGATCCTGGTAACATTCACACAGATAGCCCGTTCTTACCCTCCCCCCCCCCCCTGTAGGGGATGCAGTGGGAGCCATGAGGCACTACGCCGAACAGCAGAGTTTCTCGCCAAGGCTCTACGGGAGGTTAGCCCTTCCAGCCTTGATAACAATTAGAGTTCATCCCCCCACCATCCTTATCCCAACTGGTCTAGACCAGGGGTTGGCAACCTTTTTCCATCGAGGGCCGCATTTACAAAAAAAAAATGGGAATGGGGAGACGCATAGGCTATATGTAAAACTCCCGCGGAAGAAGTGACTGGAATTTCTCTTTCCGGTCATAATTTGCTTGGGGGGGGGGGTATGTCCTCTGGAGCTGAATCAGCTTCTGCTCTAAATAGTGTACAGAGGGTAATGAGAATTGGTTCCAAGCTCTTGACGTCTTAAAATTTGCTTTTGAATTCACAATCAAGGAATCCATATAAGTCTAGTTCTTTTCAACATTTTATTTGAAATAGTTTCACCTTTCAACAAAGGAAAATGACAAAATGTTTTCAATTGCCTACCTAAAGAAATGGCATAGCTTTGTTTGAAAAAAAATTAACACGCACATACATTGCATGTGGAAACAACTCACCGCAATACTCCCGATACAAAGTTCTGTCTTCCACTCTTCATTAGAATTCTTAGTCATTATCAATGTCTTTCAATGAACATAATTTCTTCCTTAAGATACCATGAGACCATATTCTTCTCAATAACTTTTTGCCCATGTAGGATACTACTGTGGTTCCGAACATCGGAATGTTCTGTTTCCGAATCTTTAAGTACTTCTACTTATTACCTGTGTTGAGGTTCCTTGGCTCTGATAGGTTTCATCACTATCATTTGGTCAATAATATGTTTGATATCCAATGCAACTTTGCGCAAACTTTCCCGTTTAGAGTTTATGGTTGGGATATTGTTCAAGGCACGGGCTCCACCAGTTGTTACACATGCCATCTTGTTCCAAGCCAATCTTGCACTTTCAACACAGTTCTTCATAACATTGAATAAATGCTTCCCAAGTTGTATCTTTAACAGAGTATTTTGATTGCCAATAAGCAGTGCCTTTTTGTGGCGGAACGCATTGCTACGGTGTACCGCCACCTTTTTCAATGTAGGTAGAAGATTATTAATTTTCTTGTTTATTATTTATTTATTAGTAATTAAAAGTTGGACAATCCATCACCGAGCACCGGCACCTATTTTTTTTACAAAGAATAAGAATGATCTTCATTTTCTTTTAACTTTTTAGAATGACATTTAGAGACAATGTGTCTTTAGCTTTTTTATCATAAGTAATAAGAATCAGATGTACGTTTGTGAATAGTGAGGTGATGGTCTGTACTTCATAGATTCAGATGTTCGTCCTGATCGTATTAAAGCTGCCTTTTGACATGCATTGCTTACTAAACCTATGACCCACTCGTGGGCCGCCTGTAAGTTGGTATGAAAACACAAACTATCTTCATAATTTCGTTTTAATGTTTGTCTGTTTTGGTTAGGACTATCTCTAATTATTTGCAACACACACACATAATATGCAGCAATCTAGTGCATTAACAATAAAGATTGGCAATAGATATAGACATAGGTAAAACAAAGTGTTTCAACACGGATAAGTCAGATAAATACATTTATACAAACACAAGGACTCAACACAGATAAGTCAGATAAATACATTTATACAAACACAGGATCTCAACACTGACAAGTCAGATAAACTCATTTATACAAACACAGGGTCTCAACACTGACAAGTCAGATGACCAAACAAGACCCATCTAATGACCACAGTTTGACATGCACCCCTGCTGCCAATGTTTTGAGGTTGTAATGTCCCTTGCATGATACCGAGGTGTTATTAGCGAGTTCCGATCATAGAAAACAAAACGTAGCTCCTCTGTGCACTCTCTCTCTCTCTCTCTCTCTCTCTCAGGTAATAATCTGCGTGTTTTGTCACTTTAGTAAATGGCGGCAGGGTCATGACAAAGTACAGATTAGGCCATGTTTTTTTTTTCTTCTCTATCTCTCCCTCCCCTCTCTCTATCTTTTCTCTCTCTTTCTCTCTCTTCAAAAAAAAAAAAGAAAAAAAGATTCCAGCCACATAATTTCAGAGTCTTCTGGAAAAATGATCGTCGGTCCATCATGTTTATTTTTCTAAAACTAAAGCGCTTTTCAAACAGCTAGGCCAGTGTTACAAAGATCCTTAGTTCACTTCTGCACATTCTACTTTTAATAATAGGCTCTAATGATTTGATTCGAGCTCACTGCTGTGAATATGATTTAGGCAAAGTTTTTAGAAAGAAGTAAATGACTACAACTGACCAATAGGGTCAGTCACGGGTCATCTACTTGTCACTCTTTTTTTTTTTAGTTTTCACTTTTGCTTAGGATTCACAAAAGAACGAAAGTCAACCTTAACATTTTACTGTGAGTTTATACACAAACTGTTTATTGTTTATTTAAACACAAGAGGTCAGCTGTTCATTTATAAACAACAATTCTGCTGTACATTTATACTCAAGATGCTTATTGTTCATTACTACACAATATGTTTATTGCTCATTGCTACATAAGATGTTTTCTGTTCATTTTTACACATTTTATTATACACAAACTATCTACATAAAGTTTACACTGTGCATTTGAAATGCCCACAAGTTTTTTGTGTAAATCAGACACTGATTCAGAAATCATACACTTACATTGAACTTTTTTTTTTAAATACGATAGGTGATGTTTTTGTGTTGTTTTGTGTATTTTTTGTTAATTCCTACAGAAGTCTGTTCCCAGTCACCAATTGCACTGACATTATTTGAATAAGTTATAAGCATAGACATAAATAAATATAGACTGGAAAAAGGAAATAACTTCATGTAACTTGAAAACATGTATATCTATTGTATTCGGATTTCCGAATTCTGAAAAATTGAACAATTACCATGACAATTGCATGATCTTTAGTCTTTTCAGATTTAACAAAACTCATAGACATAAATAAAGTACACATAATTTAATGTCACAAATTTTCATTTCATAAAATTCTTTTATCGGCCAGTCTATATTTATTTATGTCTATGGTTATGAGTCTTTGAATGTTTTTACTTTTAAAAGACAATTTTGCTAAATTTATTAAATAAAGTTTCTTGCTGTGTTTTCTGATTAATTTTTTTTTTTTATTTTGTAAAAAAATATTTTGAAAGTGCTAAAAGTTGACGGGGCATTCAGAGTTTTGTCATTAGAATAAATGAGCAACATTTAAGCATACTTACATGCCTTGGGTGACGTCATAATGAAGTCCTTGGTTTAAGAGTAGCCCTAAACAATTTGAAACAAGTTTAGATCAAATCTGAAAGTTTAGTTTCAAAGAAAATCCGATCGTCTATTAACGAGAAAATCTCAACAAAATATGACATTTCTTTTTTTATTTTCAAAGATGTCAATAAAAAATGACATTTCTTTTCTTATTTTCAAAGATGTCAACAAAAAAAGTTTTTCACCGTACACAATAAAGCGAGTGCTAAAAGAAATACATACACTTCTAATACATTGGCCATTCCAATGGGCGCCATTTTGACTCTGTCTTGTCGGCCTATCCAATCATGCCAAGGTATCGATTCTCTGCCATTAACATAAGAAATGCTGACGGCGTGAGCGATACTCCCTGGAATAACACTTCTGCCACCAGAGCGATATTTCCATTCTTCACTGAGTATCGACACTTTGGAAACCAGGGGAAAAAATCTATCTATCTGTTGTGAATGTGAATGACAGCTCCACACCCTGTAATTGTTGCGACATACAGAAATGTACATTTGTAACTTGTTGTTTTGTTTTATTAGATGATTGTTGGTTGTACACATACGTTCATTACATGTTTAATGAATGTTATGACATGTTCTCTTTAGTACAGACATTTCAATATGAGCCTGATGTTTTATTATGGCATTCCTAAATGTCATTTGATCTGCAGACTATGTTGTTTATATTTTTTTTGATAGTCTTGCATATTATCTCTGCACTAATGTTAGTCATTTAATTGGATTCTTCTTTTTTTTTTCATTAAGATAAAACACATACACATATTGTTGAACATCCTAAAGCAAATGATTTAATTCATTTTAAAAATGTGATACGAATATACACACACACATACACTAATACACAAGCATAAATGTAGAAAAAAACAACAGCCTCTATTAGGGAATTAGAGAATGATTATGTAAGCAATGTAAGCAACTAACAAAACAAGCGCGGGACATATGAATTATAAAAGACTAGAAACAGTAAACTATTCTATAAAACAGTCAAGAAAAACTCCGGTCAAAGGGTCATAATGGCACGTGAATGGTGCTGCGGGTCATGCTCTGGCTGCGAATGGTACTGTAGGTCATATCCGGTATTCGAATGGTACTGTCGTTCATATCCGGCATATGAATGGTACTGCGGGTGATGCGAATGATACTATTTTCCCCCTGGAAACACCTGTCCAATGAAGTCACAAACAGTCACCTGGACGAAATGATGTGGCTGATGTGGCACGTTTGTTAAACATTGTCTCCTGGGATAAAGGAGGTCGGAAATCACTGTCCTAAAAGAGCTCTCTTGTACTCTTGTCATATATCTTGAACTCTCTTGTACTTGTAGATTATCTTATTATCCCTTGTAACTTATCTTAAATTCTATTGTAATTTATCTTCAACTTTTTGTAACTTTTCTTAAGATCCTTTGTAACTTATCTTACGATCTCTTGTAACTTATCTTAAAATTTCTTGTAGCTTAACTTGAGCTCTGTTGTAACTTATCTTGAACTCTCTTGTAACTTATCTTGAAATCTATTGTAACTTATCTTGTACTCTCTTGGAACTTATCTTGTACTCTCTTGTAACTTATCTTGAACTGTCTTGTAACTCATCTTGAACAATATAGAAAAGAGTTGTCTTTAAAAGTAAAAACACCTGGTGTATATCTTCAGCAAACAAACCATTATCAGGAATACTTCCTCTTTGAAAAAAAAAAGCATAGGGAATAGTTCGTTTAAAAATAAACAACACCATGATCAATTCGTCTTGAAATAAACACCGGGTATAGTTCGTTTTGAAGAAAAATAAAACCGTTATAGTTCCTTTACAAAAATAAATAAAATAAGATGTATTAACTCTCTTTATCTGTTTATTATGTCAAATTGGGTGTTTCAGGGGGGGTATACAGTGGCGTAGCAAGGTACCCATGGGCCCGGGTTCAGGAATATATTGATGGGCCCATCTCCCCCCCCCCCCATATGACAAATATTTTGTGTGACAAAGAAATTCAGGAGTTTATATGTATCGGTACATTAACTAAAAGACATTCCTATGCAAATTCATGAGTGCAGCTAACAACCACAAATTTAAGACCATGTTTAAGTACCATTTAGCACAGTAAATATAAAGCGCAATCGGCCATTTGTTTTTTAAAACAATAAGGGCCTACCTGAAGGCACTAGCGAATCCAGAACTTTGGAGCGGGGGGGGATTTTTTTAATAACCCTAACCCAAAGTATACACGCGCGTACAGCATATCTATTAGAAATAAAAAAAATAAGCATTGTTTCTAAACCTTCGGCGAAAAAAAAAAGACGAACAAACATACACATAAAAACAGCCATGTTGAGGCCTTTCTCTTCACAGCTAGTAGGTCTGGGAGAGCGCTGAAAGCTCTCCAAGTGGGATCCGGGGCGAAGCCCCGACGCTAAATGCGTTTTCTTACATTCTTCACTGCAGAAATTCATTGTCTTGACATCTACAGATCAGTATTCATCCAATTGAAAAAGAACCTTTTGAACAATTTGTTTACTTGAAAAATATTCTAACATAAATATACAGGCTCTTACTACAATGCAAATACAACTGATTAGTTCCTTGAAAAGATAAGATACCCTACATATTTAAAGCTTTGAGGATTTCCACAGAAAATACATTATTCTTAAAATAAAAAAAAAGCCATGTTGAAGGCCTTTTCTTGACAACTAGGTGATCTGGGCGAGATTTGTATGCCCTGCCAAAAGCGTTTCCTTGCCTACATCACTGCAGAAACGTATTCTCCTAACATCTACAGCTCATTATTCACCCTATTAAAAAAGGACCTTTTGAATATTGTTTTGCTTGAAAAATATTGTAATTGAATTTACAGGCCCTTACTACAATGCAAATACAACTGATTTGATCCTTGAAAAGATAAGATACCCTACATATTTAGATTAAGACTTTGAGGATCACGCATAAAAAAATATTCGAAAATACATATGTTTAAAAAAAGGTTATGGTACATTTTCTTCAATAGGCATGTTTGTTACTTTGTTTTGTTACAGAACTATAATTCAAAGCTCTAATCAAAATCTAAAGGGGCAGGAGAAATTAAGTGGACCAATTAGATTAAAGTATATATTATCAGTTATAGTCCCAAATTTTTTATACAATACGTCCAAAGCAAAATATCAGTATGAGTAAAGGTCGGAAAAAGGTGACTAGGAAAAAGATATTTGGGTTCAGAACTCTTCTCAATTGTTACTCTGTCTAAACATGGGTTAATGTTTTGATTTTAATATAAAGTTTGAGATTACGTTTAGGATATTTTAAGAAAATTTTATTTTTTTAACCATTTTTTTAAACTGAAGTGTTGGAAAGGCCACAATTGGTCATTAGTCATGGGACCAGGCGATATAAAACCCCTACATGCAATCCATAGACGTATTTTTAGAGTTCAATAGGCCTTCTGCTATTTGAGATATGGGGCCCCATCTGAGTCCAGATAGTGTATGTAACAACTAAATATGTCTTATAGGCCCTAAGCTAGAGCTTATTTTGTATTGTGGTAAACCCGACCCTACCCCTTTGGTTGTTACACTATCGGGTGTGGGCCCCTAAATGGTCGTGGGCACGGGTTCATTGAACCCCTTCGCGCCATGGATGCTACGCCACTGGGGGTATACTTCACTGGTTTCACCAGCTCGTCAGGATGACTTCTATAATAACATCGAACACAAAGTACATGTTAATGAACTAGAAATGAAAGATCAACGATCGTTAACGCTACAAATATTTAATACTAAAATACGAATAGGTTATGAATTTTTATCTACAAATTTATTACTTCTAGACAGATATTACCCGCTGCCCGCGGGTCTTAACTTGCGTATTGCTAATGTAGTCACTGATACATTAGAAACAATTAAAGACAATAATGATGTAAGTAAAACGAATGCGTGAAATCGCGAATTTATATCTTTATGAATGGAGCTAGTTATAGTCAATTGACCTTAATTTACGCGATATTAAGATAATAGTTTAAATCATGTCAAAATGCTTTAGAAAAACACATTTTAAATGTTAATTTTATTAAAATATGAAATGAATGGACTATAATTAGTTTGTTTATGTGTTAAAGCTTAAAACTATCTTTGCGAAGAGAAGTTCTATCATCTTAGAGTTGAATTCGAGTTTTAGATCTAGATCTAGAAATAGAGAGATGAGTTACCTTTCGTAATCATGTCTAATGAACGAATGTGCGTAATGATATCTACATTCGCTGATATAAAGAACGAATTTATATAAAATGCCTTTGAAACACAAATTTGAAGGTTAATTTTATAAAATAATGAAATCAATAGACTATATTTTGTATTTTCATGTGTCAAAGTAAAAAACTATAAGTGCAAAGTGTACTTCTTATAAGTAGATCTAGATCTAAATCCTTTCGATCTTTTCTCATGTCAACATTGTAAACAAAGCCTAGATCCATAAAATAGGATATCTATAATAGCGTTGGTCAACTTTATTTTTTTTAGGGTCTTAAGTTTGTTTACATATACATACAATACATTACAATACATACACTACGGTCTAAGTTAGTACCCAAGGAACATTTCTGCCAGCTTAATCAAGATTGGTCAAGCGGTTTTGATTTCCATTGGGCTCATACATACATACATACATACATACATACATACATACATACATACCCACATACATACGCTTTTCTTTTCCTTTTATAGTATAGATGTGAATAATACATTCATACATTAGTTACATTAGAAATTATGCAAAAATAACACACCACACACACACACACTTAAGTACTACACGACTACATCAAAAGGGATAACATATCACACACAAACCACAAGATATGAGAGACGCGAAAGGCCTGGCGAAATCAAAAGCAAGCAATACATCGCAGCACCGAGCCTAACACTCTGAAACATAGAATAAACCTAGATCTAGCGATGCCGCTAAATCAAAGAACCTCCATGTACTGTTCGGAATATCCAACCTGATAAATACATTTATGCACTTACGTACCGTTAGAATGTGGACACAGTGGAAACTGTGAAAGGGGCCCACAGCCACAACACCTCCGCCCGAGAAACTAAAGCGTGACGCCTAACACACTTAATAGTCTAACTCTAACACTATCCAGACACACACGCCAAAGTATAATAAAAAAACAAGTAAATTTTCCATTTCAGACCTTGCGATCTATAAAGCAGATGATGTTAAGGTCATCTGTTTCTTTGACCAACGTTTAATGAGCAGAATGTCATGTGGCCAGTGTGACAAGTAGGTCAAAGATGGTGGCCGTTTAGGTGTCTAGGGGGTTTAGATAATTTGAGGACCTTGACTTGCACATAAACTAACAGGCACAGCGTTATAAATACAGGCAACAAATACCTTTTATGTAAAACATATGTACAGTTTAATATTAAGAATGAAAATAAGTAAAAGGTAAAAGGCTGTACAGTGTTAGGGCGGGGCCTAATTGTTTACATAAATGGGACTATCATCATAAGATTTAAGAATCATGTGGTCTGAATGTCAATAGGCTTTGTTGCTTAGCTTTGAGTCCTATGCTGCTCTGACGAGACCGGCGTGACTGATGCTGAGTTGTCTGTGGGTGGGCTGGCTTGATCGGTCCTAGCGCACGGGACAGTCCAACTATATGTAGCTGCAGGGGCGGATCTTCTGGCATGCGGTTGTTGGTCGGACGCTTGTGAGTAGTTGGTAAGGCTGGTGTCTCCAGATCTGGTGTCAGCAGACTGGTATCAGCGTTACAAAGTTAGGGCTTCTATTAGAAGTAGCCTGTAATAAAAGCTGCAACGAGATGCGTAGATCGGCTTAGCCATATGATGACACTAGAGGGTAGACGCCCTTTCGTGAAGGACATCTTCAGAATGTTTAAATAGAAACTACAATCTAGTTTCACAATAGTTAGGGGAGTTAATCAATTAAATATTACATCTCATCAGGGGAGACAATAATATAATTAATAAAATAGTGAAGTCTCAAAAAGGGAGACAACAGATAGTAATGTAATAATGATGCGAAGAAACTATAACTTAGTTTCACAAACATCAAGGGAGCTAACCCATGAATATCGCGTTCTACAAGGGGAGACTACAATACATGGAGGGTCTCCTAAAGGAGGATAAATAGTAAACAGTGATGTACACCGGCCAAGGTGAGATCATCACGAGTAGCTAAGATAACGAGATGAAAGGGGAAGGGGGGGAGATAGCTGACGGTCAGTGACCAGGTGGCTATTGTCTACGTCTGGCCGTGTGGCCTGAACCATAGGGTACGGTTGAATGGAGACAGTGCCCGTTCAAGGAACATAATCTCTAGAAGTTAAAATTGAATACAAGGGGAAATAATTCAAGTCTATCAGTGCGCCATTTAAAATCAAGGCGATCAGCCGAGATAAGATAATGATAGAATAAGACAAATAAGATAATGTATACATGGTTTTACCTAAGTAATACAATCTGGCCGCAGGCCGATAAAATAGAATATAGTACATAAATAATTACGGCATTTCTTGTCACGGAATGAGCGTAAAATATACTTGGTAATATGACATGTTACATAAGTATAATGATAGTTCCCGGTCAAGGAATTTATCAGTAAAATATAGAGGGCTCGTGGCGAGCGGTAAATTAATAGTAGCTAAAGAGCTAAATACATGTGGCAAGAATTATTGAGAATTCTAGTCCAGATAAAGTGGATGACTTTGACTATTCAGTCGTACAAGTCATGATAATAAAATGTAATACATAAAGTGACTACTTACATAATCCAAGATAAGAATTACACAAATATGTACACAAATATAATGCACTAAATAAATGCACACATATATAAAAACACATAGTAAGAGGCCACTAAAACACTTTACAAAAGCTTACCACCAATCCAATAGTTAAGGAAAAGATATGAAATGAATATAGTAAATGAATAAGCAAGCTCAGGCAGAAATATGTCCTCGCTCTCTGCTCTCCAGAATGAGAATGACAAGAATATAGGAAATTGTATCTCTCCTTCACACGTGGGTGAGGAGGAGTGGCACCCAAGGTGTTTAGGTTATCTGACGTGCCTAGGAGAAGATTATCGCTTGACCTTGTCGCGCGTTTCATGTATGGACATAGGGATGGGCCCTTATCGAATGATATCGCCAATATGGTCGTACGACAGACCGTTTGTCTTACGCGACAGGGATTAGCTGCGCGAGACAGTCCTTGTTGTCGATTTGAAGAGGGTCCATTTGAATTGACCAGTCCCCTGAAAAGGGGGGGTGGTGCGGCAGGATGTCAGGTCAAGGTATTTAGAGGCGTGTTTATTCTTGTTGATAAAGAATGTGCTAGACGTGCGTCAGGTTAAGAAATTACACCGTGACACGGATGCCTAGAGAAGAAAAGGGGGTGGTGGTATTAGCTTTAGATAGCCATATGGGCTAAGTTAGGAGAGTAAAATAAGATAGCAAAAATAAATTAATTAAATGCCTAGACCGAGTGATACCTTAAGTGGGCGAAATTTATTTTTGTCACAGCCAGCACAACGACAAACCGTCTTTACTTTCTCCAACTTACGTTAGGTACTGTTGCGTGCCTATTCGCGGTGTTGTACAGGAGGTAATTGTCACAACTCAAAAACCAACGAAGGCCGAACAATAATAGAGTAAGTCCACGATCGATTCAACGATAAATAACATTTAATAACCAAAGAAGGGATCCGTCCTTTGTCTTTCTGTAGCCTTAATCAAAATCCACGTCTTGTCTCTTGAGTCGACTTAAAGCGTTCTTATTTTTTAATCTAACCTATCCGTCACTTCCGTCACTAAGTAAAAACTTACCCCTTAATTATTCCCGAAATAAATCTATATTCTAATCATGTCATAACAGTACCCATTAGAGTTGGGTGGAGTCAGAGGTGTTATATCAAATCCCAAGATTCAAACCCACACTCTTCACCGAAATTTGAACCCAAGACCCCAGAGTAGGAAGCCAAGCGTTTAACCACTCAACCAGAAAGATTTCATAAAGGGTAAACAGAAGAGCTAAGAGCTAAAGGTTCCAGCCTTTGTCACACACGAAACACAGTCAAGTACTGAAAGGCAGACACTATACTTCTGTCTGGTAGAAACTAGAGTCAGTCTCTTGAAAGGCAGACTCTATACTTCTGTCTGGTAGAAAGTTG
>JADKLZ010003886.1:25990383-26002168 GCA_021533235.1 Biomphalaria straminea
TGACATAAAGTCTGATATCTGACATATATCTCTTACATAGAGACGTATATTAGAGGCTGACATACTGTTTCTGATTGCTTGAACCCTACGGGTTAATTTATCTACTCAGTCGATATGTTCGATATTTAAGCTTCGCGAGTACATCATACAATGTGGCCAGCAGCTTGCCTCGACTCCGTGTTCTCTTTTACTAATATATACTTGAATCCATTGTAACCTCGTGTCACTAATTGTCAGTGTTGAAACATGACACAGTTATAGTAGACACAAAATAACTTTTTCATTAATGTGACAGGAAATATTTGACATGGCACCGCGACCAGTAATGATGGTTGTTCACAGTTGTTTTTCTACTTCGAGCTCAGCTATTGATCGCCATTAGCAGCCCTGTTTATCGATCATGTATCGATGTACATTTCTTCAAGGAGGAAATTAAGTGACAGTTCGTAGTCTGATGTCTTCAAAAAAAATCTGTTGAGTTTGTCATGTAAATGTTCAAGACTCATTGATTCTCTCGTGTACATTGATTGAGTCATCAGATTGAAATTCATTAGCATAGACACTGAATGGATAGAGAATCATTGGGACTTCTTATACGACAAATGATTGAACTATATTTATTTGTACCAACACCAATCCATTAACATTTTGTCACAGAAAAACTATTTAGCCTAGAATGATCATTATGACTAAGAATAAATCATTTTGACTAAGAGATAAATCATTTTGACTAAGAGATAAATCATTTTGACAAAGAATAAATCATTTTGACAAAGAATAAATTATTTTGACTAAGAGATAAATCATTTTGACTAAGGATAAATCATTTTGACTAATAGATATATGTTTTGATTGTTTGACGAAACAAACGAACTGAAGTCTACAATATATTTATAAAATACCTCATTTATTGATCAAGAGATATCTTAAATCGTCGTCAGCATAAAAATTTAGTACACAGGTTCTTTTTACCTTCTAGACGCTTACAAGGAACCTATTCTGGCGTAATCGCAACCTGACGACTCTATATGTAAAAAAAACGCAAACTTTCTAGCAGAATTTGTCTTTTACTTTCGGTATTTTCCCCAAAATGCCGCAGTCTATATATAAAGTAATAAAAATTCCGTATTTTTAAAGCATTTTTTCCTACTTATTTTTTTTACCTCATTTCCGCTTAGTAAGCAAGGACAGACATAGAGGGCAAAAAAGAAAACCATTGGTGGACAATATTTGTGGCAAAATATGTAGGTCGCAGCTGGGCTGCGAAGCCACATGAAATACTGGACTATTCATTACTCTTGAGACTCGAAGACAAGCCTTATCGTCTGTTACGTACACATCTGTTGTTTTGTTTGTTATTCACGAGTCAAGGCCATTCACCCCCTCGGACTTTCCAGCGGCCATTTTGGATTCTTCTAGAATTATTCGACGTCACAATTTGCACACGACTCTGATGAAATCTGATTGGTTGGTTTTGGCAGACAAACGCGGGCTAAGCGTGGTTTTGTCAGTTGCGAGATAATTCTGTGAGAGAACAGTCGTATAGTTGTAGATCTAATATTTTTGAATAGAAAGTATGTCTTTGTTCAACTACATGTTTTATTGATATATATTTGTACATAGCTGTACTTATGTTGAATTCAAATAAAGGTTCCTGTATTTTATTATGGAAATATTATTCAAGTGAATTCTAGATCGTCTACAATCATTTTTATTCAAATTATACAATGCCCGGCGTCACCATATTGTGACATCGTCATTAATACTAAGTTTAACTGAATTTTTGTATGACCAATAAAATTGTCTCATGTTATTATGTTAGATCGTAAGGACTGAAAAAAGTTTATTTTTTAAACTATATAACTAAAATAACCGCTAAACTATCAGAAAATGGAAACCGTTCCATTCAAGAAAAAGTTTGGAAAACACTGGCTTAGTCTAAAGAAATAAAATTTTATGCTTGCATAAATAATATAAAATTGTATTGTCTGTCTAAAGATTTGAAAGACTTTTCAACATTTGTCCATAAAATTAAATGTATATAAAATAACCCACCTGCAGAATTCAATAGAACTGCAGAATGGTTCCATATATATGCTGTCTTCAGTTACAAACAGTACCTTCTACATCCTATTTCTTGTCTTGTCTCATAGCAGTCTTGACAACTAGAAGCAATGCGCTGCTGTGTCAATGACTGACATACACATTTCATTAAGTGAAAACAAGGGACAACCAATGCAACAGTCAGATCAATATGTCATAGTTTGTCTTGTTTAGTGCTACCAAGAGACTTGTGACTTACTGAACTACATCAATAAATAAATAATTAATTAATACTTTAATTTATGTTTGCTTTCTGACTCATGGGATGGGAACAAAATAAATGGGAACATTTTTGCTGGACATAATTTGTTTTAAATTTTAAAGTTATATTGGAGTTCATAAAGTCAGAATGACACTGTGCGCATCTTAGTGTCAATGTGGAATGGTGCGAATGTTGAAAGGGGGAGAGAACAAACGGAGGACTAGAAACTAAGTGGAAACAATGTGAACAAATCTGTCTGTCGTGAATGTGAAGATTAAATTAATTAGAAACTATGACGTTGACGTTTTGTAGTGATGTTTTGTTTAAAGAGTCTTATCATTTAACAAAACGTACAATACACTAATACTTTTTAGATATTTGAACCTCTTGTTTTTTTTTAAAATAATAGTCCCTGATGAATTGATTAACACTGAACTATTATTCTACTAAAGAGTGAACTGAGGCGTTCATTCCTTAACTGATTTCTGTCCAAGCTTTTTCTAAGTTTCATGACTGAAAAAAATTCTATGAAAATGCAAATATTGCCAACATTCCCAGAACATCTGAAATTCAATTTGGAAAACTAGAGTTCGTCAAGTTCTAGCAGAATTCCAATTTCGGAACATTTAAAACTAATTGAGATAGTTCTTAGCTTGAAGTTGTCAGTTTGTTGACACAACTTAACATTCAAAGACAAACTGAAATTATCTGCATCTTTGTCTCTAACTCACTGAAATCTAGAGGTCTTTCAAATTCACCATCTAATTAATTCCAAGTTTTCTTCATAATTCCTAAGGTTGTCTTCTTTCATACTAGGAACATTCTTAGAACAAACAAATTAGATTATTTCGTTTTAATTTTTTAAACTTATAACTCTTTTCCAAATATCGTAAACAAATATATTTTAACTTGTATCTTAACATTTTAATTTGTCAGAGAACATACTTTTTCAATTCCAAGTCAAGTGTCCTAATCAACCAATATCCCTATAAGCTGTTCTAGTTTCAAAATACAACAAAGTGGCTTGTCTTTCAAAAGTATAAAAAGTACTTCAAAGTCCACTCATGTTTTAGGCTAAATGTTTAAAAAGTACTTCAAAGTTTACTCCTGTTTTAGGCTAAAATATCAGGTGGCCAAGCCTTGCTCGGTTAAATAAAATTTCTTAAGGAAGGTTATATACCCAAAGTCATTTTGGGAATATATTTGTAATTACGAAAATTAACGATCGGATAAAGACAACTATTCTGAAGAGTTGCTTTAGTGTTATTTTAGTTCTAAATGTAATTGTACATGGCGATTAAATATGAAGTCTCTTAAGTGTAGACAAATCACAGCTCACGTCCGTCTTATAGTTTTACAATCCATTTTTTGCAAATAGTAGGCCTACTATTATTGGCTTGGAAGAAAGTCTTTGCTCTGTAACTTCTCAGATGGTTACGTTCAGACATTAAATTATGAAATTAGTGTATTCATTATGGCTTTAGTACGAAAATTTTTTTTTAGTTCCCTGATCTTTGACTGCAGAGTGTGACAAGAAGCTTTATAGAGAGTCCTGGCTGTGTTGTCATTAGGGTTCGCGAGTACAGAGCGATAATATTTATGCTTATTCGCTAGTAGTTGCTTAATTGCGTTACCTCCAGAACGCGGTAAACGAATTTTCATACGCTGCCGCCTCTTTCGGTCTATCTATAAACCTCAGGAAAACAGAAGTCATGTTCCAGAAGTCACCCAATGAAACATACTCAGAACCAAGGATCACAGTAAACGGACAGCCCCTTAACGTGGTAGATCACTTCACATATCTTGGTAGCATAGTGTCAAATGACGCCTCACTTTCAAGGGAAGTTGATAACCGTCTGGCCAGGGCCAGTAACGCCTTTGGACGCCTACAGGCGAGAGTTTGGAAGAACAAATCGCTTCGCCTACCTACAAAAATAAATGTCTACCAGGCGGTGGTTCTCTCAACCCTTCTATAAGGCTCTGAGACATGGACACTATATAGAAAACAGCTAAGACTCCTTGAGCGCTTTCACCAAAGATGCTTGCGCTCCATCATGGACATACGATGTCAAGACCGCACTACAAACAGCGATGTCCTTGCGAACGCCGGTATGGACAGTATAGATGGACTTCTTATGATCCGACCGCTACGCTGGGCAGGGCACGTATCCCGTATGGGAGACGAACGTATGCCAAAGGCAGTCTTTTTTGGAGAGCTAAATGGTGGTCGACGTAACAGAGGCGCCCCACGGAAACGCTTCAAAGACCAGCTTAGGCGTCAACTTTCCTTGGCTGACATAGAAGAGAGCACCTGGCTGCATTCGGCGTCGGAACGAGACAGCTGGAGGTCACTCACGAAGGCCGCGGGATACACATTTGAGAGCAAAAGAAAATTTGCCGCCGAGGACAAACGCAGACGACGAAAAGAAAATCTAAACCGACCACCTACGGACATTGGTTTTGCTTGCCCTGGATGTGGCAAAATATGTAGGTCACAGCTGGGACTGCACAGCCACGGGAAACACTGTATTCCTCACTAATCTTCGGATTCGAAGACAAGCCTACTATTAGTACGAAAATCAAGTGACTCAAATCTCTACGTTATAGGGTAAAACAGGCACCTTTTGACAAACTGAAATGGCGCACTTTTTCTTAACAGACTGAAATCCTTTCATTAGCTTTCTAAAGAAACGTTTCCGTGGGGCACTTCTGTTACGCCAAACAATATGTTCGTCCCCCATACGCGCCCTGCTCAGCCTGACTGTCGGACTATAAGAAGTTCATACTGGGTTTTGCCATCCATCCATCCCAGTGGTACTACTGGTGCTACAGCCCAATCTTCCATTCAAATCTCTTTTGGGCCTTTCGTCACAACGCCCAAACCCCTAGCTTTTTACTAAGGTTTATAGTTAAATCAAAAGTGGCTGCAGCGTACGCAAACTTGTTAACCGCTAGCTAGATATCATGTTCAGTGTGAGTAAGTAAGGCGTAGAGAAGCTATGTTATCACCATTTTCTTTGTTTTGGTACGGGACATTAAGACACTGAAGCATGAACACATGGTAATAATTTACCAGCAAAATTATATTTTTAATAAGGCTTTACTTTGAATCCGAAAATTAATGAGGAATGCAATATTTCCCGTGGCTACGCAGCCCCAGATGTGACCTACATATTTTGCCAAATCAGGGCAAGCATAATCATTGTCCGAGTGTGTTCAATTAAGATTTTCTTTTCTTGTTTGCAAAGAAATATTTTAGTTTACTGATGTAAGCCTATCGTATGTCCATGATGGTTATTACGGTCGCTCTAATTCAATGTGTAAATTATTAAATTAAACCATTATAACTTTTAATAGGGTTCCCGTGGTTTCCTTGTTTTCAAGACGCTCCAGGAATTCTCCTGAAACTCATACAAATGTCCTTAAAATAGACAAAATTGTAATGCAAAGACGAATTTATTTTCTAACACAAAATCTTAATATTTACTTATTATCCTTATCCCTACCCTGACTGGACCGCGTGCAATCCACTTCACATAAGGCCCCGCAAATGTTAGGGTCGACCCTGGATATCATGTTCAGTGTGTGCAAGTGAGGGTAGATAAATTGAAGAGTATAACAAAGTAAAAGTTTCTCACGGGTTTACGAAATTTAAGTGTAAACAATGGACCTCATTCACCAATCGCCACTTAATAATATTGATAAAACAATGAAAATGTTGGCTAAATGTTGTTGGTTAACGATTGGTGAATGAGGCCCATTTACGAAACCTTTAAAACACAATAGTTTCATTATAGTTCATGCCACAATAAGATGGTGCGCAAATGTTTAATTAGACCAATTGATTAGTAGTTCTTGTTTGCGAAGTGTACTGCCGTGAGCCTAGTGACGTAAGCGGTGTCAAGTTTTTTCCCTTTGACGTCATGGAAAAACATTTCATTCATAAAATATTCTAGCCAAAATTAAATCTTCTTTTCCGACCTCGACCTCGAGTTTTCCCAATGTGGCCAATGAGTTGAGAATTTTTTTCTCACTAATATGCAGATATGTTGAAATTTTAAAGAAAATCGTTAGAGCCGTTTTCGAAATAAAATTTATATATATATATATATATATATATATATATTTATATATACATATATTATATATATATATATATATATATATAATATATAAAAGGAAAACAAAGGTGTATGTATGTATGTATGTATGTCCCCGTATAGCAATCAAAACGGTTACACCGATCCTGATAAAAATTGGCAGAAATGTTCCTTGGGTACTAACTTAGACCTAAATGTACGTATAGTAGCCCTAAAACAATCTTAAGACCCTAAAAAAAATAAAGTTGACCAACTCTATTACAGCTATAGATCTAGGCTTTGTTTAGAATGTCGACATGAGAAAAGATCGAAAGGATTTAGATCTAGATCTAATTTTAAGAAATACACTTTGCACTTATTGATTTTTACTTTGACGCATGAAAATACAATATATAGTCTAATGATTTTATTATTTAACAAAATTAAGGTTCGAATTTGTGTTTCAAAAGGATTTTTACAGAAATTCGTTCTTTGTATATGCGAATATAAATATCCTGTTGAACATACTTTCATTAGACATTACCGAAATGTTACACATCTCTCTATTCCTAGATCTATGTCATTCTAGGTCTAGGTCTAAAACTGAATATCAACTCCAAGATGATAGAACTTCTCTTCGCAAAGATAGTTTTAAGCTTTAACGCATAAACATACTAATTATAGTCCATTCATTTTATATTTTAATCAAATTACATTGAATTTTGTTTTCTAAAGCATTTTTTACATGAATGCAACTATTACCTAATATCGCGTAAATTAAGGTCAAGTTTCTATTTATAGCTCCATTCATGATTTCATTTTTAACGTGAATTCACGCATTCCCTTTACTTTAAACATTATTATTTTCTTTAATTGTTTCTAATGCACAATATCACTGACTACATCAGCAATACGCAAATTAAGACCCGCGGGCAGCGGGTAATATCTGTCTAGCATATATATATACAAATATATAAAAGAATTGCTCGCTTAAGAGTATAGGATGTATAAAAGTACTTGAAAGTTTACTCAAGTTTTAGGTTAAATGTATAAAAAGTACTTCTAAGTTAACTCATGTTTTAGGTTAAATGTATAAAAAGTACTTCTAAGTTAACTCATGTTTTAGGCTTAATGTATAAAAAGTACTTCTAAGTTAACTCATGTTTTAGGCGAAATGTATAAAAAGTAATTCAAATTTACACATTTTTTCAAAGGTATAAAAAGCACTTCAAAGTCTACTTATGTTTTGAATGTATAATAAGTATAGCTCCTAGACTCACAGCATCACGCCTCGAGGAGCGATAGAGAGCTAGTGCTTCCCAGCCTTGAATGTCGATATCGCATTCCTTGAATGAGCTCTTGAAAGTGTCCTTTCTGTGCTTGTATTGGCCTCCCTCAGAGCGCTTCTCTGCACACATCTCCCCGTACAGAAGGCGTTTGGGAAGGCGTTTCTCTGACGTGCGGACTACATGTCCCGCCCATCGAAGTTGGGACCTTTTTACTGTTGCATTGAATCTGTACATGTTCGACAGCTTTAAAATTTCTGTGTCTGTTATGTGTTCGGACCAACGTACCCAGGGGCGGACTGGCTATATGGGCACTCGAGCAAATGCCCGGTGGGCCGGTACCCTAATGGGCCGGTAGGGCCACGGGAAAGGCCACATGAATGTCAGTAAGTTGTTTCAAGATTTATATTATTCTCTTAAAACGCAACACCTTGAGCGTCATGATGACATATAAAGAAGACCTTTTACACTTTTTAAGTTTAATACTAATCTAAAGCATGAACGTAAATATCCTTCATCCGTATATAGTGCTTTCAGTAGAAGTCACTAAACGATAAACAAGAAAATTAAGGCAATTATTTTGTATTGAGATAACAACGTTCCAAGTCCAAATAGAAGACATGCCCAGCCAGATACGAATTCTTTTTTGTTTGATGGAGTTGGCCCGATACACAAATCACAATTACTATCTTGAACAGTGTTGAAATGTGTTGATTGGAATCAAAAAGCAAAAGAAGGAAAAAGATGGAGCAGAAAATAATTAATAATAACTATTGTTAGAATACTGTGCAAAACAATATTACAAAGAGAGTTTATGTTATTACACAAACTCAGATGCGGCCCGCCCCCCCCCCATCGAATTCACCAATGATAGTTTTTAAAGTAATGAAATTTTAAAAATAATTAGGCGTTTTTTTTATATATAACCGCAAACAGGACGACATGTCGACTTTGATAAGACTCTTCTAACACTTCAGGAATACGTTGAGAAACGTTAACTGATCACCTAGGAACTTTTTTTTTTAATTTCGCGAACTTTGGGCGCATCTGAGTCCACCCATCTCTAATGGGTACCTGACAATAGTTGGGGAAAAGTTAAGGCCGTTGGTCGTTGTGATGGTCACATTACACCCTCGTGCACAGAAACAGATGACCTTTACATCATCTGTCATATAGACCACAAGGTGTGAAAGGAGAACTTTACTTTACTACTGGGTAATGCTTTTCGCATCAGATTGACCTCTTAATGTTCACATAATAAATAAATATGCCCCCCTTAAGCACTAAAAAGATGTCAATTTAGTTTAAATTGTTTAATACATTTAAATCTAGATCTACGTCTGGCCTCTATTTCGTCTAATTTAGATTGTTGTCATTCACCAACTTTACGACGACAGCATTTACGAATGAACAGGCTAAACGTCACAAGAAACACTTATGCTAAGCCGACAAAGTTATTGATATATACGAGATTATAGTGACAGTGTTTGTTTTACTAAACGTAAGCATATAAAATACAAGTGGACATGTTCTGTTGTGCAATCAAATTAGGTTTCCAAGTTATGAAGAAAGCAGTATATGAAAGTTCTCTTTCAGACCTTGCTGATGATGTTAAGGTCATCTGTTTCTTTGCCAATGGCTAACAAGCAGGGTGTCATGTGGCCAGCGCAATGTTAAACAGCCTATTCTTTCTTAACTAAAGTCAGGCGCCTGTTTAAGTTGGGTGGACCGAGAGAGCCCTAAAAATCACTAAATTCAAAATCCTAATCTTCACCGAGATTCAAACCCAGGACCCCAGGTTCAGAAGCACTTAGTGGCTCAGCCACCGCGCCCCCATGACCTTGTGAGATTGACTGTTAAAATAATGGAGGATGAAGAGTTGTATTTGTGAATTAAGTTCATATGGCGTGGAGTGAAAATGAATCATAAACAATATTTTCGTTAATGAGAGATCTTCAGATGTCTTGAATGTGAATGCGTTTGTAGGCCTATATGGTAGCAAAAACTTTTCATAATATAAGATTCCCCATTCCAAGTGTTATACTTTATTCATTTAGTAATAGTGCTTATAAGATAGTTTCAAAATCATCTAATAACTTATTCATATCTAACTACATTCGATCCTTTATTAAAATTTACACTGATTTTGAGGACAGATATGATTGGACGCTTATCATGTGGCATACAATTTGTGGGCCGAAATTTATATAAATGCCCGGGCTTTGACACCCAGTCCGCCCCTGAACGTACCTTATGGTTACCCCCCTTAGACAGCGTAGGTTGAAGGAGTTTAGCTTGGTGCGACGGGAATATAGTGTCCAGTACTCTAATACATATATGAGTGACGGTAGGACTACAGCACTGCAGACTTTCAGTTTTGTGGATATGCTGAGTCCTCTCCGTTGCCACCTTTGTTCCTGAAGTCTGCCAAAAGCAGCACTGACACGATCTATACGGAAGTCTACTTCATTATCTAGGTTGGCATTTTTTGATATGGTGCTTACCTGTTTGGAAGTTTTCTAATTTCTGGCCATCTATGAGAATGTCTGATTCTATGAGAGCTTTATTTGGAGGAGGTTGGTGCAGCACTTGAAGTACTTCAATGTCGAAAATGTTTCAAATGTACAAAAAGTACTTTAAAGATCTCTCTTGTTTTAAATGTACAAAACGTACCTCAATGTTCACTCTTGTTTCAAATTTATAAAAAGTACTTCAAAGATCACTTATGTTTCAAAAGTTTAAAAAGTATTACAAAGTCCACTCATCTATGAAACAAACCATTAAACACTTTCTATCTATGTCTATTGAGAGTACAATGTTTGACTAAATTGTTCAGTAACAGGGAAAAAAATTGCCAGTCATTTATTTAAATAACTTTTAACATAGTACGAAATTTAGTTTCCTGCTTTTTGTAAACAAAACATTTCAACTTGTATTAAGTTTTCATTGCGAGTGAAATTCTAAAAATTTATTATTTCAAATCTCGATTGAGATACATAAAACCTACAATATTTTATATCTTGTTTCAATATCATTAATAATGTGTTATTGCCATATGCATTGGACAATTTATGACCTCTATTTATTGTTTCAAACCTGGTAGTCCACTCTATACCCTGTCTATAACCTCAGACTTATAATATCTAGCAAATACCCTCATTCAGACTAGCGATCAATCCTAAGTCGGAAAAAGCGGATCCAATTTTCCTAAAAGCAACTCATAGCCTTAATTCGATTTATTGGCTAGCTAGGTTTTCAAGTGACTTCAGACTGTGTGTTCTTGTAGTTGTCTCCCCCCTGCCAGCCCGAGGGTTGTAATTACTTGCCCTTGCCGGGTCCACACGAGAAGGGCTGGCAAAGAACATTGTCCAAACCAAGCATCATGAAATTTCGTGCCTTTAACAAAGCGAGCAGGCATGGACCTGGTGTCTGTGTTTGACAAACGGACCGGACAAAGTTACTCTCTGTGTCTGCGCTCAAGTTGCGTTCAGCTGTCAGGGAACATTCGGAAACTATGTTCGGACTTTGGGGAGAGTTCACTGCTTCACATTTTCACTTCACTTTGATCTAATCTCTACAAGCTGGTGATGTTTTGGTTTAACCTCATCACGTGGTCTCCATCTCCATGTTTAATTAGAAAAAAAATAAAGGATTTTAATCTATCTATCTATCTATCTATCTATCTATCTATCTATCTATCTATCTATCTGTCTGTCTATCTATCTATGTTTACATTAATGCATTCCTTTCTAATTAATCTTCGGGCTCGAAGACACGCCTTATATAGAAATAACATGGATATGTTTCAAATATAAAATCAATACAAATCAATACAAAAGACACATGTGTGCCAGTGTATATGGTAACTATTCCTGCGGCTATTTTACAGCGCAATGTTGCTCTTACTTTACTTTGCATCTTACGACATGATTTTGTTATTGTTAATGTTTTTATGAAGACTTTTATTGAGATAGAATCCATGAGAGTACTCGGTCTCTTCAATACAACGCTATTCTCCGATACATTGTTTTTCATGAAAGTGGGATAAATTAAAGTCGGATGAACAGGTGTCTAATTCGAGTCCGCTGCTGTAATGAATTATGTCTAATTCGAGT
>JADKLZ010003886.1:26025802-26038602 GCA_021533235.1 Biomphalaria straminea
TATAAGACTAGATTACGTACACATACCAGTCTCTATATAAGACTAGACTACGTAGAAATACCAGTCTCTGGTGTCTGGATATTTAGGCACCGGATATTTAGGCACCGGAAATTTAGGCACCCGGATATTTAGGCACCCGGAAATTTAGGCACCCGGATAATTAGGCACCCGGATATTTAGGCACCGGATAATTAGGCACTTTTTGACAAGGCGGATAATTAGGCACGGGATAATTAGGAACTCTTTAATTAGCGACCTTAAAGGGAAACTCTCATAGTTTTTCAAATTTAAGTTATATATTTAAATTCTGCGTAAAAAGCTGTAATAGTAAACATTTTACCATTTTTTATTTAAATGCTTAGAAACATTTATATTTAATAAATTAGACAGTAAATTATTGAAATTATGATGGTTTTAACAGAAATGTGTCTACCAAAGTTTTTGGAAGGCATATAAAATATAATCCCCAGACTTCCATATATTTTAACAACTTTGTACTATGCTGATCATATTTCCATACCCTTGACCCCCGTGTTTAGCCTTAAGATTCAGTACGTAACTTTTACGACCAAGTTTACATCTGCCTGCGAAAAATTATCTCCGTTAAGTGGGAGTGTGTGCCCCCCCGCCCATCCCATTTTAAAAGTACGACCCCTCCCTTTCCCACAAGCAGAGGGTTATTGCGATTATATTTATCGCAAACACTTCCCGACATTATAATAATATTTTATAATACTTTTAATCTAAAGTATTTACATTAGTAATGAAAAATTTACACAAATTGCATAATCATCAATTTAACTCACCAGTCAACCTTAGAGGTTGGTGATGGAGGAAAGCAATGAGCGGAGAATCATCTCTACCTCCCGTCCCCTGAATCCTGTGATGGCTATATTACATAATGACTCTTAATCAGGAGTCATTATTTTTCCACACATTCTCATGATTGGCATTTTTTCCATTTTGTCAGCTTTTCTTAAGTTGGAATCGTTATAGTTGCTATTTTTTTATGTAACCATAGACATAAATAAATATAGACTGGAAAAAGGAAGTAACTTTATGTAACTTGAAAAAATGTATATCCATTGTATTCGGGTTTCCGAAATCTGACAAGTTGCACGATCTTCAGTCTTAGAGATTAATTAAAACTACACTGCCTCCTCATTTATGCAGCATGGTGTGAAAGGAAAATGGTGTATCCAAATCCGCACTATTTTCATTCACAAAATAACAAAATTATTAACATAGATAGCATAAATAAATATAAACTGGAAAAAGGAAGTAATGGATTCAGTCCTTAACTTTGAATTAGTGAAATTGGGGATTTTTTTCAGCAGAATGTCCAAATAAGCTAAAATTAAAAAACAGTTTCAGAGCAAAAAATGAACACTATGATTAATTGACATTACAGTCACGCTAAGAGATAAAAAAAAACACACTAGTGAAAATATTGTAATACTTATATAGGTTATGGCTGAAATAGATATGAATACTTAGCTTTTATACTGCTCATGCTGTATAGTAAAGTACACTAATTTGCAAATCACAAATTTTCCCTTCATAAAACTCTCTTATTGGCCAGTCTATATTTATTTATGTCTATGAACGTAACCGATAGCACATAGCCTAAGGATAAAATGTACGTTAACATTTTAAAATTATTTTTCAAAATTAAGGTCGCTAATTAAAGAGTGCCTAATTATCCGGTGCCTAATTATCTGCCTTGTCAAAAATTGCCCAATTATCCGGTGCCTAAATATCCAGGTGCCTAAATATCCGGGTGCCTAAATTTCCGGGTGCCTAAATATCCGAAAATACGAGGTGCCTAAATATCCGGTGCCTAAAGTTCCTAAATTCATAAGACTAGACTACGTAGACATACTAGTCTCTATGACTAAACCTACAATAAGCCTAATAGTATTTCTGCAAGGGATTTGTGATAACTATTTTGCGTAGACATTGGTTTTTGATTGGTTCCAAACTGCTATTCGTCTTTAGAAAGTCACGCGTACTAATCTCTTGTTCAAATGACAAAGTTTTGAATACAAATGGATAAACTTCTGGAACATGAGAAACAACACGTTGGACTCGTTTTGAAGTGATATTGAATGTTTGGAAGAGTCTATTTGATCTTCTACGTAATAGATTTTTACTTAAAGTACATTTGTGGCTGCTGTCCTATACACTCCATAGAGGATATTGATGAGAGACTTATAATGTACATACTGCTTACATTTATGATGTTTACATTGTTTTATTCTTAATTAGATGCACGAACATAACAATATATCATATAAGTGTATGATATATATTTAACTTATCATAAAGAAGTAAGAAAATCTCCTGACTGTGAAGAATCATGTCAGCCATTAATGCCAAAAATGACGTGGACCGTACCTGGCCCGTCTGTTGTTACCGGTCTTTGACTTGTAGCACCAAACTGCTGGCAGACGTATTTCAACTAAATAACATTTTATTAATAATAACAAAATCAACTTGGGATCAAATGAACTATATGGAGAAGACTTGAGTGATACTGTCTTTTAATAAATCTACAATAACACAACCTTTCAGTCTTATGTTCTGGAGTCGTCTCCTAAGATCAAGTGATGACGTCATCTATGTTGCATCATTACCAACCAATCGCTAAACCCTTCCCAATGTCACCATAGAAATACACACACACACTCCATAACACCGTCACAATGGGCTGTCTGGCCCGCCACGAGGTGTCCCATCGAAACCTTTGACCTTAGAGGAACACTTGTATTGCTTTCATGATTTTTTAAAAATGAATCAGTTCAGAACCACGTCACGTTAAAGGGAAACTCTCATAGTTTTTCAAATTTTAGTTATTGACATATTTAAATTCTGCGTAAACAGTTGTAATAGTAAACATTATATCATTTTTTATTTAAATGCTCACAAAATTTTATATTTAATAAATTGGACAGTAAATTTGCCACGCCTCCAAAAAAACGGGGCTCTTTTAAATTCTGTTTTTTATCTTAGACATACGTCACTTCCATCAACAATACTGAAAGGGAAACTAGATTTAACCAATCGTATCGCTTCTTTCTTACAGTAGCTGTCAGGCTCTTAGGCTTAGTGACAGTATAGCCTAGAGCTATGCAATAGTTTTATATATATAGAGAGAGATGTAAAAGCATTAGGATAACCAACTCGAGAAAAAAAAACATTTTCATCTAAACCTCTCCCTATCCCAAGAAGTAAATATATCGTGTGTCTGACTGATTCGAACAAACTGGTCAGTGTAAGGCTAGTCTAGACTACGTGTAGTCGGTCATGACAAGACAACCAAGCGATAATGTTTGTTGTGTGTATTAAGTGGTCAGGCGAGGAAATATACACTGGCGTGGTTAGTCAAGCATGTAAATCTCCTTTTAATACGCATTTTGTTCTTTGCTTAGAAGATCCTAGATCTAACCGTATAGACGGCGATTTATTTTTTTAATGAGAATTTGTATCTATGGTCTCACGCTATAAAATGAGTCAATAGATTAAATTAATAGGTTAGTGTGACGTCACATAGAAACCCGGTGAAAGTCTGACTGTTTTGGATGCGCAGAAAAATAACGTCAGAAAAACATCAATTACTAAGTTATTATTTCAAATATAAAAAAAAAGAATAATGTATTCATTATCTGTGAATCAAAACACATATTATATCAAAAATTGTCAAAACCATCGGAGTTTCCCTTTAAGTTAAATGGGTTTCAAGTGGAAACAATTGCGCACAAATGCCAGAGAGAGATTTCATTTGATTCCATGGAAAGTGAATGACATATTATGTACAAAATACGTCAGACTCTTTTTCGCCGTACCCAAAGGGGAAAAAGACGCCATCAGTTTTTAGTGGCCTGTCTGTCCGTCAGTCCGTCCGTCCCGTTTAGATCTCGTAACTATAAAAGATAGTGAAAATCCGACATCCTAATAATTTAGACCATTCAAAGTTCTGAGGCAAAGGGTACTTTTTTCTTTTCTGAAAGCAAAAAAATTCACCACTTTTACAACTACTCAGTATTAATAGCAACAAACACTGGAGGCTTTTTGTAAGGGGACACATGCAGTACTATATTTCTAACACATTTATGCAAACAGTTTTAAATTTTTTATTTATTTTTTTTACAGTTGTATGGTTAAGTCACGTAAGTTCTGTAATACCAACTACATTTACAAAAAAAAACAAAAAAAAAAAAACTATTTCTTAGGCATATAAGAGGACAATAATTTAAAACAACTATTAATATGTAGTTCTTTCATATTATCGCGTGAACTGCAGATCTGCAACGAAATCACATAACTCTTAAATAAAGGATTTTTTTATTAGGCTCCATATAAGAAATTGATTATTTACAAAACAATTAGATCAATTAGATACTCATTATAAGACATCAGTTAGACCAGGTACATATTGAACTTCACTTTCACTTTCACGTATTCTTTGAATTGCTGGACCGTTGGGGCACCACATAAGATCTGTCAACCTTCTTTCTCCATTCTTCTCTGTCATTTGCCTTTGATAGAATTTCATTCTGATATTCTTTCTGAAAATATTGAAACCTGTCTTTTTACTTGCTTTGGGTTAGAGGGCCAATTTTGAGTTTGTTTTCCCACACAAACTGTCTTTGTAACCTTTTTTATTCTGTACAAAAGTACATTCCAATTTATTTGTACAATCTACAAGAGTAGACTCTCTATATTGCTCATTCATTGATTTTGTGTACATCATTGTTTTTTTTAAATCAGTACTGGCTGTACTAGTCCGAATTAGGCTACCAAATACAAGCAAGGTAGTGTAGACCAAATAATCCTATAAATAGACCGATACCTACAGAATGTGACCAAATTATTTATAGCAGACATTGGGACTGACAGGAAACAAAAAGTTCTACAGTTGCATTTCGACACTACTCCGCGAAGTCTACAAGGCAGCATTCAATAATGCCATCGAATGAATACTTGTCTGACGTGGCCATAGATTTCTGTCACCTTGGCAGCAGGCGTGATGTATTTTTACGGGCAATTATTGTACCAAATGTTAGGAAGGATTGTTCCATCACGTTTCTGTGTTAATTGTTCGCTTTCTCCACAATTACTGTATTGACTGACAATGTCAGGCCAGGTGTAAAAGAACTAGTTTGTCTAATACAAATCTTGGGATGTGAAGATTTCAAGTGTTAGACTCTCCCAAAGGATGAAATGCTTTAACAGTGACAAGTGATTTATCTAGTCTTGATAGTTATGTAGTTTTATAACATTATCTAATAACTCGTTAAAGAACTTATGATCAATGTCTATATATTTAAATATGACTAGCCTACTGTATTCTAGAAAAGTACTTTTTTATTTCTTTTTGGACCAACCAGTTCGGCTAAACATTTTAATGCCTACAAAAGCGGTCTCATTAAAGGTTTGCAATAAAAATACTTGTTGGGAAAACAATAAATCCAAATAACAGACAAAACTTGCCCTACCATTAGAACTTGTCCCATCATATATTGCTTGCCCCATCAAATAGTGCTTGCCCCATTAAACATTGCTTGCCCCATCATACATTACTTGCCCCATCAAACAGTTCTTGCCCCATTAAACAATGCTTGCCCCATCAAACAGTGTTTGCCCCATTAAACAGTGCTTGTCCCATCAAACAGTGCTTGCCCCATCATACATTGCTTGCCCCATCAAACAGTTCTTGCCCCAGTAAACAATGCTTGCCCCATCAAACAGTGTTTGCCCCATCAAACAGTGCCTGTCTGACAAAAACAACACGCTTGTTGATCGAGGGCATACAAAGGATCTATATGAGTGTGTGTGAGAGTGGGGGAGGGCTGAGGAGCGTACACAAACACCTGAGAACCAGACAGGTGTACTGAAGATGAGATCAATACCATCCATTGATCCTTGAGTGGTGATAAGAGAGCAAGAATTCGTTAATGATGAAATGTTCTAATAGAATTCTGATCTTAGAAATGTTGCAGCACGAGACACTAATTAGAATGTTGAGGAAAGAAAATATCAAGATGGATATACTCATATGCATACATATGTACATGGGCTAGCAAGAGGGGGGAAGGTTCGGGGTTCACCCCCCGCTCCCGAAATTAAATCCCCCCACCACACAAGAAGGGGTGGAATTTTGTGACTTTAATATTTTTTTTTGTAGGCGAGAGTTTTAATGTTAAACCATCACTTGCAGCAGCGCAGCCATTGGGGGGGGGATATACAAAGAATAAGAAATGATTCCACTGGAGTAAAATAAGGAGTGATAGACGCTGTAGCTTCTCTTTAGAGAATCCCTTGTATCAAAGGAGCCAGAGCTTTGAACTTACTAAGATCTCAACAAACCTAAAGTTATGTACACAAACTATAGCAACAGAAACAATATATTTACAACAAACATATTTGCAAAACTATTTCTGTAACAGACAAAATTGTTCTTTAAGTGTACTCATACACAATGTCCAATCGGTAGTACAATATTACTATTACGTCCGAGTGGCTATAATGATTGTATCCATGCTGTAACTGAGATATAGAAGACATAATGCTAAAATATCAAACGCAAAAGTGAAATTACTAAGAAATTAACGCTGGTCAGAAAAAGCGGAACAACCTGTTGTTGTTTCAACCATTAGGTCATTACGTGGATGGTGAAAACAGAACCTGACACCAATCTAATAAGAGAGAAATGGACATAAATCAACAAGGAGTGCCTTGTAAATTAGCCCTCGACATTGTGGAGCTATTGTGCAGAAATAAAACGCTAGTCCAGGCTGGAGTTGGCATATTTGCTTAAGTCCAATTCAAACAACAGCCGCGATAAATTTGATGAACAAGCGGTGCCGGCGCAAGGCATCTTACTGATGGCTGATATTGTTTTAATTACACGAATTACAGCAGGCGTTACAGAGAGAACGTACACTGTCAGGTTCTCTGCAGAGTTTGGCAATACGTGAACACAGTTTCAAAGTGGTAGAATATAGCATTGAAACATAATTTAAAAACATAGCTAGATATCACTGCAGATTTAGCTAATATATAGCTAGGTCTCACTACAGATTTAGCTGAAATATAGCTAGGTCTCACTGCAGATTTAGCTGAAACATAGCTAGGTCTCACTGCAGATTTAGCTGAAACATAGCTAGGTCTCACTGCAGATTTAGCTGAAACATAGCTAGGTCTCACTACAGATTTAGCTGAAACATAGCTAGGTCACACTGCAGATTTAGCTGAAACATAGCTAGGTCTCACTGCAGATTTAGCTGAAACATAGCTAGGTCTCACTACAGATTTAGCTGAAACATAGCTAGGTCTCACTGCAGATTTAGCTGAAACATAGCTAGATCTCACTACAGATTTAGCTGAAACATAGCTAGGTCTCACTGCAGATATAGCTGAAACATAGCTAGGTCTCACTACATATTTAGCTGAAACATAGCTAGGTCTCACAGCAGATTTAGCTGAAACATAGCTAGGTCTCACTACAGATTTAGCTGAAACATAGCTAGGTCTCACTACAGATTTAGCTGAAACATAGCTAGGTCTCACTACAAATTTAGCTGAAACATAGCTAGGTCTCACTGCAGATTTAGCTGAAACATAGCTAGGTCTCACTACAGATTTAGCTGAAACATAGCTAGGTCTCACTGCAGATTTAGCTGAAACATAGCTAGGTCTCACTACAAATTTAGCTGAAGCATAGCTAGGTCTCACTGCAGATTTAGCTGAAACATAGCTAGGTCTCACTACAGATTTAGCTGAAAAATAGCTAGGTCTCACTGCAGATTTAGTTGAAACATTTAGATCTTAAGAAATCAAAGCGTTGAGATGGACTTTGACTTGAACTCATACTAAACACATTTAAGCACTTTAATTTTTATGCTTACTGTTCATGCATATTGAAAACACACGATTAGCAAGGTTAGCAGAGCATCAGACTTTCAATCAGAGTGTCAATCGTTCAAGTCCCTTAAACGTTTTTGCACAATTTAATTTTAACTATTTCATGTACATAAAAATGAAACAGGAAAAACAAAACAAAATACTTGAATACAATTGTTCTACAAAGTGTAAGTGTATCAATGAGTTTGGATCAGTCATGTCATTAGTTTTGTAATAGTTTTGTAACAATAACAGTCTGTGCGATTAGAAATAGGTATACAAATTGTTTTTGTTTAGCACTATCTCATGCTTTTAGCTTTCTCACTATGCTCTGATCCTATCACTTATATAGATCACTTGGGAAAACAGTTGAGGGCTGGACGAAATAGATAAATGTGTGCATTTAACGTCATCGTTTTTTAAAAGCATTTATAAAAATACAACCTGATCTAACTCATGACTCTAGCCTTCTCAGGCCAAATATTTTCTAGCCACTCTGCTAGTGACGTGTGTATGATATCAGAAGATTGTAGAGTTATCTATTGATTTAAACTTAAGTGGCGACTTATAAAGGATACTAATTCAGCGTGTACAACCACCTCAGTACAATCTCTTTCAACAGTAGTATTACTTCATTGAAAGGACAACACTAGATGGGCTACTCTAGTCAAGAAGCATTCAGAGCTACATTTGTAAATCTACATATATTTTGTATACAGTATAGTTGTAACTCTAGCTAATTGCTAACTCTTTAAGGTCAAGGTTTGTAAAGTGTGCCCCATTCATGAAGTACTTTATGTTGAATAGCTTCTCCTTGTATCAAGTACTTCTACTTCAATAGTACACATGTCACGTGATTAAGGGAACAGTCTTCAACACAGGAGTCCAGCGTTAAATTAGCCAAGAACAAAACAGTACCGAAAGATCAATGACTTATATACGTATCACGTGACCGTGCTACATAGCTTAAAGTATGGACTTTGCGGTCCTACAATGTTTCTTCTTTTGTAGGCTCTTTTGTTGGTGTGAAATGTATTCGTTGTTGGTTTTTATGTCAATATCATTGTGGCGCTTGACACACAGCTACCTAATCAATCAATGACATAATAACTAAATCAATAAATGGAAAATAATTGGAAGTTTAATTTTCAATCATTGTTAGGTCCAAAATTCTCTTCATGTACTTGTAATAATTTTTTTCTGACTCTAACCATAAAGTCAAATTCAATCAACATGTCTTGCTAACTTAGGTTAACCAACCCTTGTCCAGATTATTTAGAGTTACATAGACCAGTCAAAGCCACCCCTGGTGTAGTTAGCTCAACTTAAGTTTAGCCTCTAGCCTCGGTGTAATCCATTTAGTCCAGAGGTCGTCCCACTCAGTGGCCAAGAAATCTGTCCCAATATGTCATGAGCTCGCCAATGTTGTAAGGTCGCTGGTGAAGCTAGCTGATCGCTCTGGCCATTCAAAGCAATCATTTCCACTCAAGGCTATTTATCTCTAATTGAAGTCGTCGTCTGGGAAAGTGAAACGCTTATACAAATGAATTAAAGGAAATAATAGCCAGATAGATTTCAGTGTGTACTTTCTTCTTTAGTGATCTTTTGTTTTGTTTTAACCTGATACACAACAAAATAGTTTGATCACTTTTGTTTCGATATTATAGATATGCATATATATAATTCATACTGGTGGATAAAAACGTACATGTATAAGTATCATGTGTATTGTTGTATGGCCTGTTCACAACAGTAAATTTATATATTCCGACTAGAACTTACTTCTTCAACTCGCTTTAAAATTGGTTTATAAGTAATTGCATAAAATACTTAAAAAAACTTTTCCTCATAAGAAAAGGTACACTTTAACATATATATATATATAATTATTTTCTTCCTTCAAGAGTTTTGTCGAATAGGAAGAAGTAAAGGAAAGATCACTCTGCGGATAGTCCACGAGAAAAGAAAAGGAGAGGGGGGGGGAGCGAGAAAACGTGCTCACAAAATAGCAGGGCCGGACCGTTGCAGTATCACTCTTTTTTCACTCACGTCCCCACCCCGGCGGGGGGGGCCGGGGAAATCTACTATGTAGTAACTATCGAGGCGACAGAGCACGCTAAAGAATTCGGGCACAATGGAAAGATCACTCTTTTATTTTTGCAACTCGGGGGGATTTATCCAATGTAATTTAAGAGGCGAAAAAATGACAATTTTTCCTATATATATATTTCAGGAGATTTGTATAAGTTTTCAAAAGATTTTAATAATTTCAGGATATTTCCAGGACTTTTTCGTATATTTTGCAATTTCAGGAGATTTCCAGGACCTCCTGTTAAATCGACAGGAGGCTGCGGGAAATCTGTTATAAGTTATAAAATGGTTTAATTTAATAATTTATACAACTAAAATTAGCTATAAAAGTACAGGGCCCATAGCGGTCGCATAGGTTATAGTGGCCTAAGGTTGGCCCTGCAAAATAGCGGCGTACGCTACTAACCTTTTCGTTTTTTTCAGCACTTTGAAACTCGTTGTATTCCTTATTGAAGAACTCATTTTGATATCAGCATCATCTTTCCCTTTAGACGCTTCTAGGTTTGTGTGAAATGTCTGCCAGTCCGTCTTGTTTAGATCTCGTAAACTAGAAAAGATAGGGTTAGGTCCACTGACTTTGTGCAAGCAGTTTTTATATAAAAATACAATACTTTTACAACTATTTACTATTAATAGTAACAAACACGTGAGGCTCTTTAGTGGGGAAGATAAAAGGGGAGCATATCTTAACACATTTATGCAAATGGTTTTAGATTTTTTGTACAAAAAATATTTTTTTTTACATTTGTTAAGTAAGTACTATATTTATAGAAAATGTTTTCTTTTTTTAAAGGCAAAAAAACAACAACACACTTTTTAGTATGCATAAAATGTTTGATATAATTTAAGACAACAATAAGAGAGTGTAATTCTGTTATATCATCGCGTAAATTTCAGTAACACAATATAGGTATAGGACACTTAACAAAAAGAATTCTTTTTTTTTTTTTTTTACAGAAATGTTTTCTTCTTAAGGATTTGAATTGACCCTTTACACAACAATTATATCAAATAGATATTCATTATAAGACATCAGTTAGGCCAGGTCCACATTTAACTTCACATTCACTTTCACCTATCCTTTGGTCTGCTGGACCGCAGGGGCACCACATAAAATCTGTCAACCTTCTTTCTTCATTCTTCTTTGTCATTTGTCTTTGATAGAATTTCATTTTGATGTTTTTCCTGAAAATATTGATACCAGTCTGCCTGGGTGGACCACTTCATGGCCCGATTTTGAGTTTGTGTTTCCACACAAACAGTCTTTGTAACCCTGTTTAAAGTTCAAAAGTAGCCCCTGATATTGATTAAAGCACGTTCAAAGCAACTTATACATAGGATATTGATAAAATATAAACAATATTAAAAAAAAAAAAGCCAATTTTAAACAATCTGTCCATTGAGTGTTCTAGTTTTATATTGTCAAACTTTCACGTTAGTTGCTTGACACGAAATGAAAAAACAAAACAAAACAAAAAACTTTCACAGCTTGAAAGATTTACAAAAAAGTGTAGTGAGCAGTATTTCCTGGCTTGAGATGTGTGACACAAGTCCTGTTCTGTTTTCCCAGTCGGTGCCATGATGGAACATAATGGTCTGGCCTAATCTGACTTAATGCAGGTAAACATCATTAGATTTATGATATTGTCCCAGCCTGGACAAAGTAAGAACGATTACTCACCAACACTCAAATAGTGGGGCAGCAACTCTGACAGTGCAAATGCAGCATAGAGTTTTACGTTTCACAAAGAATTGAAAAGTAGAACAAAAAAAAAAGAATGATTAATTTACAGTTGACTCTTTGACTAATTGCTATGTAGAATCACAAATAAGGATCTGTGCCCAGTAATCCGGCAGGTGAGACCGCCTTCATTAGGTCCACAGTAAAACGTATAAATACACTGTCAAATATTATATATTCTCTTTTGAAAGTGACCCATGAAGCGTCTCTATTGCCTATCGCGTGTCTTTTTCTCAAAGATCTTGTACAATGACCTTTGCATGACCATTTCTCAAAAATTAATTACTGTTAATTTAATCCTTCCCGTAATAGCAACAAGGGAAACTAAAACTTTGTATTCACTGATATTGCTAAATTTGTTAGTTTAGTCCCCGTAAATAATTGTTAACGCTATTTTTTCATAATGCATTCTCAGATCAAGTTGATTTTTGAAACAATTATTTATTGTACATAACTTTATACATGTATCAATAAACAAAAATACTTAATTAGTCAATCAACTATTCACCTTAATGTAAAAGAACAGAAATGCCTTCTACATTATTGATAAGGACAGACTTCTTCCCCTTTAAATATTTTATTTTGTTTAAAAAAAGTTTTTTTTTAATTCATTTACTTGTTGACCTACTGGTTAATTATTCCAGTAGTTACGCGGAACTCCTATATAGGCCACGCGGAACACTACACATTATCTAAACAGACATCTACAGGCACGCAACACTGTATCTACACAGATATCTACAGACACACTACACAGTATCTACACAGAAGTCAACACACAACACACTACACAGTATGATGACACTACACTAACGTCTTAACCCAAAGTTCACTAGGTACTGATAAGAGTCCCCCCCCCCCACAGTGCACTACTGCACTTTCTGTATGAAGTGGTCACTTAAGGACAGTTCCTGATGACGACATCAAACGCCTACGAATGTGAAGTAGACTGTATAGAACTGTGAATGGACAGAGTCAATATGAGCTACCTATTATAGAACTGTAAATGTAAATGAAAAGAGTCAATATGAGCTACCTACTATAGCTGTGAATGTGAATGGAA
>JADKLZ010003886.1:26048312-26059041 GCA_021533235.1 Biomphalaria straminea
TCTCTCTCTCACTCTCCCCTTCTCTCTCTCTCCACTTTTCTCTCTCACTCTCTCTTTCTCTTTCTCTCTCTTTCTCTCTCTCTCTTTCTCTCTCTCACTCTCCCTTTCTCTCTCTCAATCTCCCCTTATTTTTCTCTCTCTCTCTTCGTTTCTGGAATCTCTTATTTGTGTTTTTTTAACCCTAAGAATCAAAAAGTTCTCTGACATAAACTTTAGACTTGACTTAAGAACGCCTCCCTCTCGACACACACACGCACACACACTTTTGGCCTGTAAATTGTTGTACAATTTTTACTTATCCGTTCCCCACTTACAACAAAATGTTGATCCTAAGTACAGTCTCTGACTTCTCAATTCATTATTAATTCTACTTTATGTTGTTTTCTGACCCTTGCCACGCCCCCACATACATCTGCTTTCACACCTTCCCTCCAATCCCCTTAGTCCCATCTACCCTCAACCAAAGCTACGTACTATCTCTGACATTTCTATAGCTTCTCAATTCAATATTGAATATACCCTACTTTACTTGTAGACCAGAAGCCCCTTTTCCCTCGCACTAACACCACCGCTTTCACATTTTGGCTCTTTCTTTATTTCAAAGACAATTTTTTTTGGGTGGGGGTATTCTCCAATCGATCAACACCTCACCCCTCACTATTTAGTGTTTGAATTCTAGATATAGCATCATTGGTCTGTTTCTTTTTTCGCATCCTTGAATCCTAAGGCAAGCCATGTACGATATCCCAAACATTTCATAAAACAATCAGACCTAAAGAGAAACGAATGCAGTATCCGAAGTATCAGAAAAAAATATTAATTAGGTTTTAATATTGGTAATCTTTCAATTTAGCCATTTCGAATGTAGAGAAAAGACAATGCTATGTATGTATGAGATTTAAAATAAATCATGCGGTGGTTCTCGAGTTGTGGCGTTCATATCTGTCAAAACCAAATATTAGTGAGGTCCTAAGGGGTAAATAGGAACCAGTGTACGAAATGTCATGTCTATCTGTTGGCTAGTTTAAGAGATCTCTTGCTAGGTACATACATATATCATTGAGTGGTATTTGATAGAAGACTAGGACCCTCATTTGGTTTTCCCAAGCTGTGGCCCGAACTGGACTTTCTTCTTTTTGAACTTTCAATAATCGTTGCACATAGTGAATATCCCCTTAAATAGGTTACATGAATTAGAAAGGCTCTCACACTTTTTCTCTTTTCTCTCCCCTTCTCTCTCTCTCTCTTTCTCTCTCTCTCTCTCTCACACACACTCTGTGTATCTCTTTCGCTCTTTCTAACTTTCTCTGTAACCTTTATTTTTAACCCTGCGCATAGTTGATACTATGACATAGACTAAAAGTAAGACATTTAGATCTAGGCTAGAATACACATGTTTAATCTTAAAATTACTAGACCAATATAATCAGGATTATTAGATGAATCAAGTCTAGTATCACAGGTAATAATGTACATTATGTTGTTCGCGTCCGATCAGCTTCTAATGGGATAATGCCTTATACTTCATAAATGGGATAATACCTTATATTTCATAAATGGGATAATACGTTATATTTCATAAATCAATCTGCACTCTTAAGCTGTCAGACGATATTATTGCCTTAAAAAATTATAGATGTTTATCGTGTTATTAATACATTTATATATAAATCTAGATGAACATTTGGTATTTACTTAGTCTTCTTTATATTGTTGTCAACGAGATGTCAAAATTGCGCGTTATAAAAGACGTTTAAGCAAATAAAAGTGGTGTATTTTTATGAAAAAAAACTGCTTCAATAGTTTATTTTAAAAACTACATTTTTCGTTTTCAGTAAAGAAAAAAGTAGCCGTTTCATCAGAAATTTTAAGTCTAATATTCCATATCTTTTTTAGTTTACGAAATCTAAACGGGACGGACGGACAGACAGACTACACAAAACTAATCGCGACTATTCCCCTTTTGTGGGCTGCTAAAATTCAATATATTTCCCCCCTCCCCTGTTTTCCCTCTTACAGAAAAAAAATCTGTTTAAGCGAACGTATACATCTACACAGAGTTAATACAATTCTTATGATAGTCCTCTAGATCCTGACTTATAAGATGTTATGCAAAATGTTATTGAACAACATTGTTTTATGGCCCATTGGAAAGAAAAGAGAAAGGATTTCGCATTATTTCTAAACTTTTTAAACAGTTCGTTTGTTTGACATGTTTAGGGTGTTCATTCAGAGTTGAAGTTTACTTCCTAGTCCAAACCTTCCGCAGGACGACGTGGGATGGGAGCGGACAAGGTTTGAACCCGGAACCATCGATAAATCCAAACAAGAGTCCAGCGCGCAAACCGCACGACCAGGCGACCATCCTAAGTGATCATTACTTTTCTAAGACATAAAAGACTGATTGGGACGACTTCCCTTACAGCTTGAAAAAGAGTTACGTATGTATAAATATATCTATATATAGGTCTGTGAATCGATCTATAGCGGATTGGAATTTGTTTCCGATTTCTAGTCTAGATATAAGAGTCTAATAAATAGATGTTTGGAATGCTAAGTCGTGTTCTTTACTTCAAACATATCTACAAGGAAGCTGAAATGACCTTAGGTAATTTAAAAGTAAGTCGACTTAGTGGGAAAAAAAGAAAAAATGCATAAATTACAGGAAGTCTAATTTTTTTTTTGAGTATTGACAGGGGCGGACTGGCTATATGGGCAATCGAGAAAATGTCCGGTGGGCCGGTACCCAAGTGGGGCGCCACAGAAAGGGCCGCATGAATACCAGTAAATTTTTTTCGAGATGTATATTATTCTCTTAAAAGACAACACTTTGAGCGTCATGGTTAGATAAAAATACTTTTTCACTTCAAGTCTAATACTAATCTAAACCATTAACGTAAATAACCTTCATCCGTCTATATTGCTTCTAGTACACATCATGAAACGATCAACAAGAAAATCAAGGCATTTATTTCTTATAGAGATCGACGTTAGTGTGTACTAACGGGATCAACAACAACGTTCCAAGTCCTATAGAAGACATGTCCAGTCACAATCAAATGCATGTCCAGTCACAATCAAATTCTTTTTTTGTTTGATGGAGATGGCCCGCTACGAAGTTTCATCACAAATCAAAATTATTATCTTGAACAGTGTTGAAATGTGTTGATTGGAATCAAAATGCAAAAGAATCTAAAAAAGAAGGAAAAAGAAGAAGCAGAAAATAAATAATAATAATAACTACTAATCGACCGGCGGCACAGCATACGCCGCTATTCTCCAGGGCAGGCCTTAGGCACTGCAATAAATGCGACCGCAGTGGGTCCTGCACTTTCCTTGAACCCGTGCTAATTTTTTAGGTGTATAAATTATTAAATCAAGTTACATGAAGTTAATTCCTTTTTCCAGTCTATTTTTATTTATGTCTATGCTATTTTGTGAATGAAAATAGTGCGGATTGGGTCCATTCACACCGTGGTGCGCCATGGGATCTTCCCAATTACTTGTTGCTTACTTTGCTTACTTGTTGTGTGTTTGAACTTTTGACCTGTCTTTTGAAAAATATATATAGAGATTGCTGGAATGCTGTGCAAAACAATATTACAAATATGCTATCACATAAACGCTGAGGCGGCCCCCCATCGAATTCACCAATGGACCAGAAATATTCAAGCCATAGTCTTGTTTCGATCGTTTAAAGTAATACAATTTTTAAAATCATTTGATGTTATTTTTCTAATAAAAGCAAACAGGACGACACGTTCTTCTTTGATAAGACTTTTCTAAATCTTTTGGAATAAGTAGAGTAACGTCAACTGATCACTTAAGGGCAATAGTCTAAATTAGACTAAATAGAAGCCAGACATAGATCTAGATTTAAATGTATTTGTCACGTATGCCATTCTAGATTTATTTATATATTTGAGAGCTTGTGTGCAAATGGAAACATGAACCCTTGACTGAGCCTCAGGATTTACCCCACGAGTTTGTGTGCAGATGAAAAAGTCTGGATCCTTGACAGTGCCTCAGGTTTTACCCGAGACCTTATTGTAGCTTAGCAACATAGTTGCAGTTTTCAAATCTATTGGTTGGTTTGAAAGAGAGGGATTTTTTTGTCTAATAGGTGGCGCTCGATTAAGAGACGCGTTAGAATCAGTCTAGAGCGAGTCTTGTTCATGATAGGTTGTGTTTCTAATTTGCTCTGAAATATTATTGAAGAAAGAAGCCTTTTTATTGTATTCTCATTTTATTAATATGTACATTGTACATAAGCTGTACTTACGTTCTATTTAAATAAAGTTTCCAGAGTTTTGTTTTCATCAAAGAATTACTTACTGTGAATCCTAGATCGTCATTTGTTCAACTGTTTTAATTCAAGATAAATCCCCGGCGCCACAATCATCATTGTGACATCAAGCACTAGTGATTGTGACAGTTTTCAACAATTTGAACGAAATTCACATTTATAAATTATTAAAATATAGCTTATCTTCTTGCTGCTTAGAGGAGTGCATATTTATTATGTAAACATTAAGAAGTGAATCTGATGCGAAAAGCATAGTACACAATTACACAGTAGTAAAGTAAGTAAAGTTCCCCTTTCAGACCTTGTGGTCTATATAGCAGATGATGTAAAGGTCATCTGTTTCTATGGCCTACAATTAACGAGGGTGTCATGTGGCCAGCTAAACGACCAACCGCCTTTACTATTCCCCATCTAATGTCAGGTACCCATTAGAGCTGGGTGGACTCAGGAGCACATGAGAAATTGGATCACAGTGCACTAACCATGCTATCAGCATGAACGTTAGACCCATAGGACACTAAACAAGCATGAAAATTGCGCTATTGAAAAGCATTTTAACAAAGATTATTTTAAAAAAATAAACATTATTTCCAACCACCGAATTTATCATTACACGACTAAATCTAGTAGAACCAGATAATTTAAGGTCCAAAATTTAAGGCACATTGGCAAGTGCGGTGAAGTGCTTTCTGTGTTTACAGGAAGTGATGTTATTCCACAGCGAGTCTCAAATAATCTTTTTTAGGCCCTCGTAAAACGACAAACTGTTATTAATTGTGTATTTACAAGCTGATGTCTTCTTTTGGAAAAAAATAATTTAAAGCTTTATAAATCTTACATCTCATTATCGCCAAAAGAGTATCTGAAATCACTCATCTAACAGCAAACATCTAACATCAAACACTAAACATCTAGCGTCAAAGAGCAAACATCTAAAATAAAACAGCAAACATCTAACATCATTTAGCAAACGTCTAACATCTAAGTTCGGCAACAAGCATCTAACATCTAAATCAAACAGCAAACATCTAACATAAGAAACAACTCATCTAACAAACAGCAAACATCTAACATAAGAAACAACTCATCTAACAGCAAACATCTATTACTAAACATCAAAATGTCTACCATGAAACGAAAAAGGTCTAATATCAAACATAGATGATTTACTGCATGGTTGAAAGTTCTATCTTGGAAAAACTTCGTCAACAATGTTCTTTAGTTTGTTTCTCATTTATACCACTATAATCAATTTCTTTAACGCTCGGTTAACTGTGTAATTGACTGAAACTTATTTGATTCAATATCTGCACAACTTTGAAAACGTCATCACGTGATAGGTTAGGCGGCAGTCACTAGGAATATTAAAAACAATGTCATTGGAAGTGGATCCCAACGATTCCATCAGTAATCCATTGAAAACAAGATTATTTGAAGTAAATCCTAAAGATTCAGACTATAATCCATGAAATAATCCTAAGAGGTCAATAAATAACAACAAAATGTATTGGCTTCACAAGTCCGAGACGCTGAATTCAGCTTCAATGTTGCTAACAAAATGGTGTATGTATGTATGTTTGTATGTATGTTTATATGTATGTTTGTATGTTTGTATCTTTGGTTGTATGGTTGTATGTAAGTATGTATGTATGTGTATGTTTGTTTTTTAGCGGCTCCTGAAAGGGGAAAAGACGCTAATACTTTTGTGTGGCATGTCTGTCTGTCTATCTGTCTGTCTGTCCGTCCGTCCCATTTAGATCCCAGAAAGTAGAAAAGAAAATGAAAATTGGGCATCACAATAATTTAGATCATTCAAAGTTCTGATGCAACTTTTTCTTTTCTAAAAAAACTAAAAATCTAATTTTTAAAAATCACTTATGCAAGCAGTTTTTTAAAGAGAAAAACCTAATTAGTATGCATTATAAATTAGACGTAATTTAAGACAATTAATAATGCTATAATTTGTGTGTGTGTGTGTGTGTGTGTGTTTTTTTTTTACTCCAAATAATATATTAAAGTATTTACTATCTAAGTAACCAACCCAAAAAGAGGCAAAGAAAAGAGGCCTAATGCATAAGGATTACTGGGGCACTACATAAAATCTGTCAACCTTCTATCTGCATTCTTCTATGTCATTTGTCTTTGATATAATTTCATTCGGATGTTCTTTCTGAAAATAATGAAACCTGCCTGGGTGGACCACTTCGAGGCCGATTTTAAGCTAGTGTTTCCACAAAAACTGTCTTTGTAACCTTGTTGTATGTATGTTTTTTGTATGCATGTATGCATGTATGAATATATGTATGTATGTTTGTTTGTTTGTTTGTATGTGTGTATGTATGCATGTTTGTTTGTTTGTATGTTTGTATGTGTGTATGTATGCATGGTTGCATGTATGTTTATGTGTATGTATCATGAGCGCATTCAGGGGGGCTGGTGTTCTACCCTCTCTCCCCGAAATGAAATCCCCCTCCGCAGGGAAAGGGGTCGGAATTTAGTAACTGATTGTTTGCTTTATATTTTCTTTACTTCATGTGAGATTTAAAAAAAAAAACCATTATTAGCCCCAGCGCAGCCAATGGGGTTTTAAGTTTTAAACCCCCCACTAGAGGGTTTCGCAGTTCAATACTCCTCTTCTATAAAACAAAACAAACAAACAAAAAATAATGCGAACGACAATCTCCATATTCCAAGAGCAAAGCTGAGGAAGATTTTGATTTTATAACCCCCCTCCGAAATTAACGATAAAACCAACTCTTCAAAATAAGACTAACCATTCATCAGTCACCAGATTGAGCTTTTTTGTGTGTGTTTAAAACCCCCCACCAGCGGGGTTTTCAACTAAAAAATACCTATTCAATATAAAACAAGATTACAAAGAGAGTTTGTGTGATACACAAACTCAGAGGCGGCCCCCGTCGGAGTCGGATCCCTGTCAGATCCGCCTATTCGCAAGATGTTTCGGATGTTCCTTCTAAGTTGGACGACGGAGGATGGCGAGCAGGGTATTAACCTGCCTTATATTGATGTTTGCGCACTAGACTGTAGTTCGGATTTATCGTTGGTCCCTGGCTCAATTCCTGCATGCTCCCATCCTTAAACTATCGCAATATTTCTGAAAGAACAGTAAAGGTTAAATCATATTTTTCAAAAGCCTTTAGTGTTTTTTTTTATCCAACCGTGACGGACAGACCAACCAACAGACAAAACGCACAAAAATATGCTTCTTTAATTCTAATGGGGGCACTGAACAATTTGTTTAAAAAAATCTGATTTTTTAAAAAGTTTAAGAAATTAGTTTAGAATCCTGTCATTGCCGGACTTTAGGCTAGTACACGAAAGTCGCTGCTAAAAGTTCATTTTAAGAAATGTTCGTGATATCCATATATGAAGAGCATTTCTTATACTAACATTTCCTCCCTTACATTTACATAATTGTTTTAGAATTGGTGTTTTATTATTAAAAAATCGCTTGCATAATTAATGTTATAAATTAAGCGGTTTGCTTTTAGAAAACTAAAAGTAGCCGTTGCACCTAAACTTTTCAAGCCGCATTTAATGGTGAAATAATATTTTTCGTATCTCTTTTAGTTTTGGCGCCCTGAGTGTGACAGATGGACAGACAGACAGACGGACATTTAGCACAAACATAATAGCGGCTTTTCCCTTCAAGAGGCCACTAAAAAAAGCGAATGGCACACACAAAATTCTATGATAGTAGCAAAAGTTGTTATATATATTTTAAAAAATCAAATTATACACTCAAAATGCTATGAGCGTATCCAAAGGGGGTTTTGAGTATAACTCCCTCTCCCCTCCTTTTCAAAGGGGTTTGATGCTGAAAAATACCTCTTCAATATAAAAAACAAGCAAATTACACACTCAGAATTCTATGCGCGTATCCAAGCCAACGGTGGTTGGAGTAAAAATTCTCCTCCTCCAGAGGTTGTTTTGTTTTTAAGTTTAAAACCCCTCAAGATGGTTTTGAGATTAAAATCCCCCTACAGAGAGTTTTGAAGCTGAAAACTTCTCTCTTCAATATTATTCTAAGGCAAACTACAGTCGCCAGCGATTTTTTAGTTTAACCCCTCCACACCCCCCCCCCGCAATAAATGATTTTGACGATAAAACTTCCCTTTTCGATATAAATTCTAAAGTAAACTACAGACACCTAATTCAAAGAGCGTAGTTAAGAGAGGTTACACATTTTTTTTCCAGTGGCTGTGCTCCATTACTAAAGTGCAGTGACTAGTCATCTGCCGAAATTGAAAAACACTAAACAAAGATGGCTAAGACAGATTTTAGGAGTCATAGATAGAGATCGGGTCTAAATCAAGGAAATCCTATGCCGTTCTGGGAGAAGACCCCTTAGTAAGGTTGTGAAAGAGCGTTGCATGCGGTTTGCGGGCATGTTGAATTACGCATAATAAAAGTTACGATGACATGCTAGTACAACCTGGCGCAACACTTATATGGAACTCCTTAGAGCAGGTGGGAAGAGGCTTCAGACATTGGCAGTGACAGATTTTTGCCCAATGTGCCGAAAGGGAGGGTCTAAGTCAGTAGGAATAGCTCATTAGGTTTTTGAAATAAATTTTTTTAATAGCAGGATAATGCACTGTAGATAAATCAGAATATGCATTTTGTTGGCTTTCAATACCGGAAATAGTGATTGGGGGGGGGGGCTCCCCCCACGCGCTAGGAGAGGATGTATGTATTGTTGTATCTCTGATTCCACACCACAATAATGGTGCGCATCTGTGCACTATTAAACACTGTAAGGACAAGACATATTTGGACAGGAAGAATTAGTGGATGTGAAGATGGTTGTTGATATCGTCCTTGCTTTGTGATTTATGTGATTAAATTTTTTTTTTTTTATTGTTTTCCTCGCCGTTGAGTTGATTCCTGTAAAATATTACAGTATGTATGTGAGTATATATGAGTGTATGTATATATGTATGTATGTATATATGTATGTATGTATGTATGTATGTATGAATGTTTTCTTCATTTGACTTTATTTTACTAGTGCTTTTCACTAAAAAAAAAATACTCAGAAGAACAGGAGAATGGGATGGTAGGATAACAAATGCAGACATGTTATAGAAGAGAAAAACAATGCTCGGATGCTAATGTTACAGGGACAGACCAGAACCAGCTATACAATGAAACAAGAAGAAGGGCCACAACCGTTGTCAGAAAGAACGGGAACGGGAAAAGTCCAAGACTGCTCATAGTGAAGACTTAGCAAGAGAAGGCGATGTGAGAGGAATGTACATGAAAATACATTCTAGACATAAGCCTATCTTACTATGTGTTCAATACATTCTAGACATAAGCCTATCTTACTATGTGTTCAATACATTCTAGACATAAACCTATCTTACTGTGTGTTCAATACATTCTCGACATAAACCTATCTTACTGTGTGTTCAATACATTCTCGACATAAACATATCTTACTGTGTGTTCAATACATTCTAGACATAAACCTATCTTACTGTGTGTTCAATACATTCTAGACATAAACCTATCTTACTATGTGTTCAATACATTCTAGACATAAACCTATCTTACTATGTGTTCAATACATTCTAGACATAAGCCTATCTTACTATGTGTTCAATACATTCTAGAAATAAGCCTATCTTACTATGTGTTCAATACATTCTAGACATAAGCCTATCTTACTGTGTGTTCAATACATTCTATACATAAACCTATCTTACTATGTGTTCAATACATTCTAGACATAACCCTATCTTACTAAGTGTTCAATACATTCTAGAAATAAGCCTATCTTACTATGTGTTCAATACATTCTAGACATAAGCCTATCTTACTATGTGTTCAATACATTCCAGACATAAGCATATCTTACCATGTGTTCAATACATTCTAGACATAAACCTATCTTACTGTATGTTCAATACATTCTAGACATAAACCTATCTAACTGTGTGTTCAATACATTCTAGACATAAACCTATCTTACTGTGTGTTCAATACATTCTAGACATAAGCCTATCTTACTATGTGTTCAATACATTCTAGACATAAACCTATCTTACTGTGTGTTCAATACATTCTCGACATAAACCTTACTGTGTGTTCAATACATTCTCGACATAAACCTATCTTACTGTGTGTTCAATACATTGTAGACATAAACCTATCTTACTATGTGTTCAATACATTCTAGACATAAGCCTATCTACTATGTGTTCAGTACATTCTAGACATAAGCCTATCTTACTATGTGTTCAATACATTCTAGACATAAGCCTATCTTAATATGTGTCCAATACATTCTAGACATAAGCCTATCTTACTATGTGTTCAATACATTCTCGACATAAACCTATCTTACTATGTGTTCAATACATTCTAGACATAAACCTATCTTACTGTGTGTTCAAT
>JADKLZ010003886.1:26162296-26180468 GCA_021533235.1 Biomphalaria straminea
TGAGGCGAGTTTGAGTGGAGCGAGTTTGTCCGTTCAAGGGGGGGGGGACAACTCTTGCGAAAGCAAAATGATCAGAATGGGGAGATAATCCAGGTATCTCTACTAAGCGCATTGTTGTTACGCTAGTCTAAATTATCACAGCGGTCAGCCGAGATAAATGAAATAAAATACGGGGTACATATTGTGTACAAGGTTGCGTCAATTATGAATTGAGCAACGTGGCAATAATATCGCCGACATAGGTAAATGTAATATATGAATATATACATAGGCAATGGTGAAGTTTTCTACTTACGACAGTGAGAAATACACAATGCACAAATTAAAATATGAGTAAACTAAATAAAATACACAGGATAATATCCAGAATGAAATATGCACACAAGTTAATAAAATGGACTTGTAATTTACGCAGACTCACCACAGTATTCCTCTAAGAGAATTAACAAGTGAACTAGTCCAGGCTCATGCGGCAAGTGCCAACGAGAGAGTGAAATGAGTGATTTGGAATAGTTTAGCTTATAAAAGTCGGAGGTGAGAGCGGATACAGGAAATGTGACAAGATAGGGATTGTCCCTCACGTGGTCGGCTCGAGACGAATATTTCACATATTGGAAAGAGGCCTGAGATGTGCGGACACACCTTGGAGGGTCGATAGGCGAGTGGCCTCGAATAATCTCTTTGAACAAGGAGAGAGAGACACGTGTTGAGGCGGGAGGAGTAATACATTACATTCCTGCCCATATGGTATCAACTGGGAGGGATGGGCATCCGGCCCTCAAGGCGATTACCTGTTTGATCTCTTCCCCGGTCAAGGGGAGATAAGAGACAGGGTTGGCCTAGTTGACAGTCATGGTCCATGCGCTAGACGTTATGTCTAGCGTAAATAGGAAAAAGGTGCGGTTTTGTGAAGAAAAAGGGCATAGAAAGGGGAAATAATTAAAATAAAATAAATAAATAAAGGTAAATAATAATTAATGCTGTGATAAAAGTGAGCGAATCTGACGGCGAGTTTTTGACTTGTCACAAAGATCTAGGACCAATTTCTAAACTATTCAAAGGAACTTCATTCTTATTTAACGGAGGACAAAAATTTCTGTGTTTGACAGGTCAGTTGGTTATCGATAATTATTTTACAAAGATTTTCGTTAGAGTTACGTCTAACTCACGAAATCTATTATATGTAATTGGCAAAAGACCAATATACATAATTACTGGCATTATTACAAAGACCAGTAAAGCAAATAACTGGCATTATTACAAAGACCAGTAAAGCAAATAACTGGCATTATTACAAAGACCAGTAAAGCAAATAACTGGCAATATAAAAAAGACCAGTAAAATAAATAACTGGCATTATAAAGAAGACCAGTAAATAATCATTGTCTGGCACAAAGTAAACGGAAGACCAGATTTAACCAACTGTTAAACCAGAACAAAAGCACTCGGCTCAATAGATCTGTAGATCAAGACTTACGACTCCAGTAAAGTACAATTCTACTGTCAAGCATTCTTAACAGACTAAGGCTTCAAGAACTCTATTACTATATTATAAGTATATCTGAGATAAAACAAAATCCAGATATAGAACATTTTTGCTTCATACAAGAAAATAACATAAAAAATCCAATATGGCTGCCGATGCTAGAACACGACGACTCTTTGAACTGATGGAATTAGCCAAAGAGAAGCAAATTCCTAAGCCTGACCAGTGGGCAGAACGCCAAGAAGAGAAAGAATACCAAGATCAAATAGAACAAAAAAGAATGCAAGAATCTGAAAAACAAAGACAAGAAGCCGAAAAACAAAGGCAACATGAAAAAGAAAAAATGGAATATGACAAACAAAATAAAGAAAACAAAGAAAGTATTCCGAATCAAAGTCAATCCAACATGTCCGATAAATACAGATTGATGAACAAAATATCGGCATTTAATGAGAATATTGACAATATGGACTCATACCTCATTAGATTTGAAGAAATAGCTACCACATCCGGTATACCCGAAACACTTTGGTCGAGTTCACTCCTCACTCTCTTGACTGGCAAAGCTGTTAACATTTGCTCCCAACTGTCCAAAAATGAACGCAACACTTATTCCGATATCAAGGAAGCTCTACTGCGCCAATATGGAGCAACCTCAGCCAACTATAGAAAGAAATTCTATAATGAAAGCCCACAACAGAATGATGATCCTCAAATTTTTGTAGCCAATATGTCAATGTGGTTCGATAGATGGGTATCCATGGCCAAAGTAGAAGAAAGTTACCAAGCTCTTCGTCAACATATTATTATTGACAACATCACCCATGCTCACTCAGAAGATATTCAATCATACATCATAGAAAGAAATCCCACTGACATCCAGACATTAACCAAGATCATCAGGCAATATAAAGCAGCCTATCCAAACAAGTCAGTCAAACCATCTAATGAAGAAAACTTTGTCTGCTTCGCTCAAGACAAAAATACAAGATATAAGCCAGATGACAAAATCAAATGTAACAAATGTCACAAACCAGGGCATTTCACTTCTCAATGCCGCAGCAAGACCACAGAATGTTCATACTGTCATAAAAAAGGCCATCAAATTCATGAATGTTGGAACAAACAGCCAAGTTCAAAAAATCAAAATTATGATAGACCCACATCACCAACTCAAAGTTACAGCAATAGAGAGCAATACTATGTCGACAAATCAACTGGCAATTATAGACCAGATAATAGACCTCGCTACAGAAGTCATTCACAAGATTCCAGACCACAATATGCGCCAAACAGAAGCTCATATAACAGAAGCTATTACAATGAACATTCAACTATGACAGTCATTGCAAAATCCAATGGTCTCAAGTTTTATCCAGGCTTCGTAGGAGACATGAAGGTGGAAGTTCTTCGCGACACCGGAAGCACGTCCACATTAGTACATGAACGCTGTGTACACGCAAACCGATTCACAGGCAACCATGTCCAAGCCACTGCCTTCAACGGAACTGTCAACAAGTTACCTGAAGCAATCATTTATGTTACTACACCATTCTTCAGTGGTCAAACAAAAGCATTAGTAACACCCAATCTACCAGTAGACCTAATCATTGTAAACATGAAGGGAGTTAAAGAATGCACTCCTCAAGAACTTACTGAATGGACAAATGCTATAGACCAGAATTACAAATGTAGCACAGTGATTACCAGATCCAAACAACAAGAACATTTGGCACCTGTACAAGTAAGCCAACATGATCACATAGCTACGACAAAAGTTCAAATCACGCAGAATGGACAAGAAACAATTACAAGTTCACTAGCCAACAACAATCAAGACTTACCAAGATTCCAGAATAACCAAGAGTTTGAGCAGCCGACATGGACACCCCCATTCACATTGAGCCCATCCCTACCGGTCGTACGTCCACCTCCAAATCCCAAATGTCCATTGTCGAATTATGAAGTTCAAGATTGTCTATACAGAGTCTCCAACCATAGTGCAAGAACATTAACTGACCAAAACAAATTGAGTCAAAACAAGTCATACTCCAGATACCAAAAATTCAAACAAGATAACAGAAACATAGTCATATCAGCACGTAAGCAAGCAAATGAAGCCACAGCCATAGCAAACTCCAATACCAGAATGAGAGTCAATAGAAACAGAACACTGAAACAATTTGAACCAGGAGATCAAGGATGTCTGTTACTACCAGACAAAAGCAACAGACTGTTTATAAAATGGCAAGGTCCATTTTCTATACTCAGAAAAATAACAGATGTTGACTATGAGATAGATATCAACAACAAAAAGAAGATATATCATGTCAACATGCTACAGAAATACAATACAACAGAAGATATCACTAATCCAGAACACAATGAAAGAGCCATATCATGCCTTGCAGTCATACCAGAAGAAGACGAAAATGACACGTCTAAATTTGACGACATCAATATGCCTCAGACAACTACCAAACAAACTGAATTTTGGCAGGACATCAAGCTCAATTCAATGACACCGCAAAAACAGAAAGAACTGACTACCATTCTTAAAGAACATTCAGAAATATTTACAGATGTTCCAGGCAAAACTTCTATTGCAGAACACAAAATAATACTTACTGATTCCAAGCCTACAAAAGCAAGACCTTATCCATTACCAGTACTCTACAGAGACTTTCTTAAACAAGAAATTAACCAACTATTAGAGCAAGGAATCATTGAACATTCCGACTCTCCATATGCTGCACCAATAATTCTTGTCAAACGGAACCAGACGACAAATCCAAGAATGTGTGTCGATTTCAGACAATTGAACAAAATAACCCAACTCGACTCATACCCTATGCCAAATCCTGAAGATCTTATGACCAAATTTTCAGAGGCAAAGTTCTTTACAAAAATAGACCTGTCCAGAGGTTATTACCAAATACCAGTCAGACAAGAATGCAAACAGTTTACGGCATTCACCACAGCTTATGGACTATTCCATTTCAACTTCATGCCATTTGGTCTAGTCAACGCCAGCAGCACCTTTAATAGAGCCATCCACAGCATACTAGGCAATCGCTCTGACACAGTGTCATATATAGATGACATTTGCATATTCCATAAGACATGGAATGAACACATCAAAGGCTTACAAGAAGTCTTCAGCATACTGAAACAACATGGTTTTACCATAAAGCATAGTAAGGTAGAACTAGCCATGTCAGAAATATCCTTCCTGGGTTATAAGGTCAGTTACAATTCGCTGAGACCACAAGAGAACATTATTCAACGCATACTAGACATCAAAGTACCCACCAGTAAAAAGCAAGTGAGAAGTATTTTGGGTCTGTGTAATTTCTACAGACATTTTATACCAGGTTACACAGCACTCATAGCTCCATTGATTGAACTCACTAAGAAAGGACAACCAACGAAAATTCCATGGTCTACAGAGTTACATACCACGATTGAGAACATTAAAGCTGAATTTACAAGAGATACTATTCTCAAACTTCCGAATCCAGAGAAGCAATTTCACCTCGCCACAGATGCTTCATCTTCAGCTATAGGTGCATGCCTAATGCAGAAATATCAAGACACTTCACAGAAATGCCAAGAGACTTTGCACCCAGTATTTTTCATCAGCAGGAAGTTGTCACCAGCTGAAACCAGATACTCAACCATAGAACGAGAATGTCTAGCCATTGTATGGGCTATAGCCAAGTTCTCCAGATATCTACTAGGTGCTAAGTTTACACTCCTAACTGATCATGCACCACTAGCATTTCTGAACTCAAAGAAGTTATCGAACAGTCGTTTAACTCGGTGGAGTCTACAACTCACAGACTACCAATTTGAGGTCAAGACAATTCCTGGACGTGAGAATGTCTTCGCCGACACACTTTCCAGATGTATTTAATCATTTACATAATTTTGTATATATTTTTTCCACAGGTGTAATATATCAGTTTAGTATTGTACTATTTTAATTTTACCATGAAGCAACATGAAGAGAAGTACCTCATTCAATTCAAAATTTAATGCTTGGTATAACGTTTTGATACTATTCATGACAAACATTGTCTCATTTTGTAACCACTTTAATAGTGAAACAAGTGTTCCAAGTCATTAATAATTTTGTTCTCAAAGACCTGACACTACATTTACATTTTTCTTATCTCCATGCTGACTTTATTTCTCAGAGCATTGTCATGTATTACCTCAACCAATTCTATATAATTTCATGCATGATATCTTGTGTATATTTAAATAATTTTACTAATATGTAAGCATTTCTATTGCCATACAAAATGCTTAAACGGAGGGAGGGGGGTAATATGTCACATATGTCATTCTGGGTTTGTCTATGTTATTTTTATTTACTAGGGAAACTTGGAAAAACCTAGAATCTGGGTTCTTCTCCAAACTGGAAATACCAGCGAGTTATTTATAGCTTTTCTTTGTCTTTCTAGAATTTAAAATCTATTGGTTGATTTAAAAATAATTAGACATTTTTCTTAAAAACTAGCGCCAGGAGATTGGCGGGGTTAGAAAGAACGCCAGTCGATAAAATAATTTCGTATGAGCAAGTCATGTTTTATCAGAGCTCTGTTTATAAGCCTTTGTGATTTTATTTCATATTGTTTGATCTGCATTGTACATAAGTTGTACTTAAGTTAAATTTGAATTAAAGTTCCAAGTTATTTTATTTTCACGGAGAAGTTATTGACTTGATTCCTAGATCGTAATAATTCAATATTGTATGAGTTCAGAACATAGTCCCCGGCAACACAAGATCATTCTTCTACTCAGGCAGCAGCTTCCTATAGCACTTCAAGTTAAAGTTAATAATATCATTCTTCAATCAATCTGAAGTAGAGGAAAAAGACTTGTGACACAACTAAACTGGAGGATCGTTGGAGACAAAGCCACCCTGATAAGATTTGAAAAAGTATTGAACACTCCATGATAAAGTTGAGAAAAGATCTACAATTGACAAAATATTTGCTTTCAAATTTTAAGGAAAATATAATGGTTTGCTGTATCTTAAAATATCTTGCAAAATTATGAAAGCGACATACAATTGGCGAAAAAAATGATTTAACCAGCCGCTGAAGTTTTTAACTCTTTCTCTCCATAATTATTTACCACATTCTGGTTAAATCAACGTTGGTATCGTCAGTTAGGAGAGAAAGAGTTAAAACTATTTTGTACACAAACCTGTTAATTGACAATAAAGTCGAATACACATTTAAGAAAAAGAAATGTAGACGGTACAGTGTTAAGTATATGAAATTGAACTTCATTACTTCCTTGTCAAACAAGAGAGTGTCAATGTGCCTTTTTTATGATGCTATGAGACCAATTAAGCTGGAGAATCATTTGAGATGATGCCACCCTAAAAAAAAGATAAGGTTTGCAAAACTTTCAAACATTCAAAAATAAACTTCAGAATACACCCACAAAATCTATCTTTGACCTGACATTGAGAAGTTGATGATCATAGTAAAATACTGAAAACCTCACACGTTAGGCAAATTATTGATTTTACCAGCCGTTGAAGAAACTGTAAAAACTCTTACACAAACTTATATCATTAAAAGATTTTCATGCTTGGGTTTTGGGGCTGGTGCCTTGTTTTTGGGCATCTCGATGAAGAATGCAATTTGGAAGACATGGTCGGCATTCTCTGAGGACAATCCAAAAGGGAAAGTTTCAATGGTACCAATTTTGAGCTTCCGGAACATAAATTTTCTCATTATATGTATAGTTCTGGTGTGAAAAATTGTAGGTGATCCTATCGGGATAGTTTATAATAGGTCTTTCTTGTATATCGAATGAGAGCTTGTCCATTTCTCGTTGTTACAATTTACTATTAGTTTCTTCATTTCTTCCGGATAGAGTGCGATGCTCAAGTGTGTATTTGTTTTGTCACATTTGGCAAGTGTGTCAGCCTTCTATTTCCTTCTAATTAAACATTGGAGAACAGTGTTATTGCTGTTGTTGTTGAGCTTTACAAGGTCACACAATATGTTTTGGGTGTTCCTTCAGATTCTGTGGATAATTACATCCTAGCCCAAACCTCCCTACGGGAGATGCGAGCAGGCAAGGTGACTGTCGTGCGCGCGTGAAGTTTCTGTTGTATTTAATATTGGTGTTTGAGTGTATAGGAAGTAGTTTATATTCGGTGCGTTTTGTTGTCTAGAATATTGTGTATTTGTGTGTTTACGTCATCCTTGGTTTCCGAACCGAATGAGTGAGGAAGAGCTTTGGTGTTTACCTGATGGTCTTTTGGTTGGTTGTTGGTTTGTTTCCCGTTGTAACGGTACGTAGGTACATAGAGCTATTAAGTAGGTTTATCTTTCGTTACGGGTGTCGTGATTGAAACGTTCTTTGCTGTAGCGGCATCGCTAGATCTAGGCTTTCTTTTCGTTCTAGGGTGCTAGGCTTGGGCTATGTGTAAGAATGTTGTCTCTGCGCCTTTGGAGCTGCATCTTATTATTGTGAGAGAGGTGTGTTATAGTTACTGAGAATAACTTTGTATTTTGAATAACTAATAACTTGTTGATTGTAATGCCCATTTAATATTTGTATTATTTGCCATGGATGTTAATCATATCATGTTCATCATCTCATTAAATTGTTCAAAGCCTAATTCTATTGTTAACTATTGTAAGTTAACTTATCGTTCAGGTTAACTGTTGGCTGTGGTGCGTTTAGTTGCCTAACGTATAGCCGGCATTTATTTGTACATTTGGTTCTATATGCCGTTACCTATGTTTAGTTTATTCTGTTCAGGGAGAGGGTAGGCCCGGGCAAAGCATTCATACCTAGACGTCGAGACGAGTCCACATCTGCGAAAACCCTACCTGACAGAATTGGGGGCTCTGGGAAACGAATATCTTAAAGTATAAACTTGTGATCTTGTGTCCTTGATTTGACCGCTGAGGTCAACATAAGATAGTAAACATAAATGTAATGTTTTTTTTTAATTAAAGATAATGTAATATATTTACGCTGTTTGAGCGGTCTGTTGCTTTGTACGGCACACAATGAAATAAATAGTTGGTCATCATAGTTATATGACCTAAGTGGATTGCTTACGCATATGTTTACAAAATAGCGTGTTAGTCATTTTTTGCCACTGGTGTAACCTGTTTTTATTTTGTCGTCATCATCTGATGAATCGTCTGGACTCTCTGACTCCGAGCGGCAACGTGTGTGTGGATTGAGTGGAGTGTGTGTCGACGGGATCAGCCTGAAACTGTGTGTCTTGCTGGCTAGTGTACCGGAACCGTTCTGAAGTTGGAACAGTTGGTCTGCTCCAGTGGCGTTTGCATTTTGTGGCGTTTCTCTTCTGCGGAGCCTGGAGTGAGGCGTTCTTCATCCGACGCGGGATACCGAGCAGATAAGTCCTTGGCCCTGTTTTTGTCGATGCGCCCATGGTTTCAGTTTGCCCATTTTAATAAGTAATAACATATATATTATTTTCCTCTCACTTCTGTTTATGTTCTAAATTGATATTTGTTATCGCGTGTAGTTAGGATTTTGTAGTGTATGAGATGGAGACGAGGTTGACTCTAACCACCCAGTTCATCAGTGACGGCCGTGCTCTCGGGTATGATGGTGAGAGATTAGAGAGGTATGTGGCAGAGCAGAAGGCTGATTATGAGAGAGCCCAGAAGGAGGAGTTTGAACGTAAGAAGGAAGAGTTTGAACGTAAAAAGGAGGAGTATGAACGAGAGACGGCTAGGTTTGAGCGTGAGGAGAGGTTGAGAAAAGAGGCGAAGGCAGAGGAGGATGCCAGATTTGAGCGTGAGGAGAGGTTGAGAAAAGAGGCGAAGGCAGAGGAGGATGCCAGATTTGAGCGTGAAGAGAGGTTGAGAAGAGAGGCGAAGGCAGAAGAGGATGCCAGATTTGAGCGTGAGGAGAGGTTGAGAAAAGAGGCGAAGGCAGAAGAGGATGCCAGATTTGAGCGTGAAGAGAGGTTGAGAAGAGAGGTGAGGGCTGAAGAGGAGAAAGCTAGACGTGAGGAGCACGAGAGATGGAAAGAAAGAGATGCTAGGGAGGAGCTCAAGCGTAAAGATGAACTGGAGCTGGCACGACTTAAAGAGAAGTCGGCGCCAGAGGCAGGTGCAGTGGCAGGTCAGGCAGTTGAGGTGCGACACAAAAGTGTCTTGGACAGGCTGGACAAGAACTTCCAAGACATGAAGGAAGATGATGATCTTCTGGCGTACCTGACGCACTTTGAGGCCGTAGCAGCGAGATGTAAGATTGAAAGTAAGGAGTGGCCTCTGCTGTTGTCCTACAAGCTGACGACATCGCTCAAACATTTTATGTTAAGGGACAGTCTGTTCCTGAGCGACAAATATGAGGATGTCAAGACGGCACTTCTCCGCCACGCAGACATCAACGCGGAGACATGCCGTAAAAGGTTCCATCGAGTCAAACCACGGCAAAATGACTTCCGTGGGTATGTGACTGAGCTAAGGACCACACTGGACAACTGGTGTAAAATGGCCGAGGTAGGTATGACTGCAGAGGAAGTCAAAGACCTCTTTATTAAAAATAGAGTACTTGAAAGTGTGTCAAGTGAGGTGTACAGGCAGCTCGTCTTAAACAAACATAGTACGGTAGAGAACATGCTTGAGGTGATTGAAGGGTTTAAGGTAGCTGACTCTGAGGTATCAATATGCAAGGAAGAAAGTGTGTATGTGGCGGCAGCATGTTGTGAACCTGTGATAAGACAGAGCCCTGTCGTAAAACAGAGTCCAGTGGGTAAAAGGAAGGTAATGGTTTGTTATTCGTGTGGTGAGCGTGGTCATAAAGCATCTGAGTGCCCAAATGAGGTTGTTCCCCAAAATAATGAGAGTGATGTTGAGGATGTGAATCCCAATGTTATTGGTAATGACCAAGACCAGCGATCTAGACATAGATGACTAGAGGGTCGTCGCGATTCGGAAGCTCGCCGGAGGTATAAGCTGATGCCGGATCGCTATACTGTAACTATTAGGAATTTACCATTCAATGTTAATTGGCAAAAACTTAAAGATAGGTTTAGGGAGTTTGGCCTGTTTGGGTTTGTTGAGGTTCTAGAGGCTAATGGGAAATCCATGGGTGTTGGACATGTAAGGTTTAAAAATTTAGCGGATGTTGCTAAGGCAGTTAGATATCTGGACAGGGCAAAGTTTGGTAGTAGGAATATTGTGGTTGTCCCTCATCGTGTGAGCACGAGAGGTTGACTCAATGAGTATGTTGGTAGTCTGGTTGTAGCGGTAGGTTTGTTGGCGTGTTAGTGGTAGTGTTGGGCTCAAAACACATGGTAGTAATGTGTTATTATTTGGTCGCAGTGGTAAAATTTGCGGGCGTGTATTGAGAGGCTAGCACATACATAGAAGTATTTTATTAATAATTGGTTGAGTAAGTGATGAGTAAGTAAAATGTACATGATGAAGTCATGTAAGATAGCATATGATATTTAATAAGTACCATCTTATCCTATTTGAATTTAGCAATTGGATCTGGGTTACGTATCTAGTTGCATTTTCTGTCGTGTAGGATGTATGTAACTATTGACATGCGAATTTATACCGTGGGTGGTATAATACTAGGATTGTCTTGTTCGACTATTATTGTTAATGATATCTGGATTGAAGGAATCGTAAATGCTCAAAGTGGCTTGGAGGGTTGTCTAAACTAATATTCTTAATCGTTAAATCGCGTTGGCGGTTTTGTACTACGTTCAAGCCAGGGTACGTGGACTTGTTTTACTTTACCGGGTGATTGTGTCGGGGTCGGTCTGTTAAGGTGCACTGGAATCATGAGTGCGCGGAGGCTCTAAGCAGGGTGCAGGCGTATCTGTGTAGGTACCCCATTCTTCGTTTGCCTGATCCTTCATTGCCATTTTTTCTTCAGACCGATGCTTCGGACAAAGGAATCTCCGGTATACTGAGCCAGTGCGTGAATGGAGTCCTGCATCCCGTCAAGTATGTAAGCCGGAAGTTGTTGCCTCGGGAGCAGAGGTACTCCATCATCGAGAGAGAAGGTCTGGCCAGCGTTTTCGCTATTAAAAAACTGGACAAATATCTGGCTGGCGTCAAGTTTCACCTTCAAACTGACCACAAGGCCTTGGCTTATCTTCGGAGCACGAACTTTACTAACCACCGTGTCACTAGGTGGGCTCTGATGCTCCAGGACTACAGCTTTGACGTGTGTCACATCAAAGGAGAGGACAATATCCTAGCGGACTTATGTTCGAGACTTGTGTGATTCGCGTAAAAAGACTATTTTATTATATCTATGAAATGCATTTCTAATAGGTATGTTATATGCATGTAATTATTTATCTTTAATGGTTTTATTATGCATAATTTTAGGATGGATGTTGTTGTCTTTTGTTTTTCGGTAGCATCTGATGGAATAGTTATGTATGTCTGAGTTTCCGAAGGTTATATTCTTCGGCTTCGGCGATGCTTATTAAGTTCTTTTGCTTGTTCAAGTTGTATATATATCTCAGTTCCTATATCTCGTTGAAGACTGGACTTGTCTTCGCAAGGTCCAGTTAGGGGGAGAGGGGGGATGTCATGCACAGCTCGTTTTCACATCTCGATTGGTCTTTTCTTCATCGCACCATAAGTTCCGTGAGTATCTGTTTCTAAGGTGGTGCGATTTGTTGTCATTTCTTGTTTGCTTCTGTGTTAGTGGATCGACGTTTGCTTTGGCTTTGTTGTGATGGCGTTTTGGAGTTAGTGTTTGTTTTCCCCAGTTTTGGGTAAGTTGGTTTAGTTAAGATGAATGTCGTAGATCTCGAATCGTTGTATTATGATCTTGCGAAAAAGCGATGCTAAGTATTGATCCTTCATTTCGTTTAGGGACTTAGGCTTGGGCTCTGGTGGAGTCAAGCTTGAAGTGTTGAGTTGGTCCTTGACCTTGATGGTGTTGTGGTGTTGGCGATATTATTAGATCTGGTAGATCTGGCACTAATGTTTAAGGTGCGCTATGTTATGTTATGTACGCTATATTGATATTATATTTGTAATTGTTCAATGCAATATTGAGATGTATTCTCTTATCATGCTTCATCATATTTATCATTCATTAAATATTGTTTGATTTATAAACAGTGTTATCCACTGATATCCAGTTATAGTGTGCAGCGTTATTTAAGTACTAACTTGTTATTTGTACTTAGTAGGGGTGCCTAGGCAGACGAGCCGCGGCTATACAGTAACCCCGGTAGAAATTTATTATTAGTCAGGTGAGGACCCGGCATACCCTAGACTTTTACACCTGACAGTGACCACCGAACGTCAGTCCAGGCATCATGAGTTGTTTTATTTAGGAGGCATCAGAGTTTGTCAAGCTTTGAAGGACTATTTTTATATTAGTCAAGAAAAAAGTTAACTGTTTAGTAACTTTGCTGATTCGCTAGCCTGATAGCCGTTAGCTCCTGTGCTCCTATTTCTTCTCTGTGGTTGTCATAGAGCTCATTAGTTATAAGGATTTTAAGTTTTTAATTATTTTTTTCTTCATCGTTTGTGTTGGCTTTCTGAGAACAATCAATGAAAAGTCTGTTAGGACAATGGTATTGTAGAAGATTTCACTAAATGCTTGAGCTCAGTTGGAATATAGCTAAATATTTCTTTCTTCTAATGTAAGTCTTTGCAAACGACATATTTCTGCCAACAAAATATTTCTCTATATAGCCAGGTAAATATTGTCTAGTAATGATGTTTTTTTTTTGTTTTTTTTTATTGAAATTATTATGGCTCAAGAAATCCACGAAAAACAGTTCTTTGTGAAACCTTTTACTAAAACAGCAAATCTCTATATGAAAAATAATTTTCGAAGCAATGGAAGTCGAGCTTGCAAACTTTTAAAAACAACAAAGTTTCCAATGTGTTTAGTGATAGTTAACGATACATATTAACTGTTACATAATGGCTTTAAATTTCAATCTTGTTAATAAATTTTATTGTAGAAAATATAAATTCATCATGTCACTAGTTGGAAATTATTTAAACAAAATGTGTAATTGATGAATTTTCAAAAATTCACTATAACTTAAGCAGGGGGTCCACGGAAAACCAGAAAACATGTCAAGGGGTCAACGAGACAAAAAAGTTTGGGAACCACTGTTCTAGCGTATCAAAGGCTGCGGACAAGTCCAGCATGGAAAGAATTGATATGTGGCCTATGTCGGAATTGTGAAGTAAGTCGTTTAGTAGCCTGACCACTGCTGTCTCTGTGCTACGGCCTGACAAGTGTATGTTTAGGTTGCTGTGGTACAATGCCTGAAGTCAGTTAAGAGTTCACAAATTGTAATTGTGGATACAAGCTCATCTAAACATTCAAGCAGTTGGAAAGCTGGAATGCGATCAAGGTCACATGAATCAATAAACAAAAACACTTAATCAGTAATTTAATTAGTAATACTTTATTATTTCTTTTGATATCAAATAAGAGAAATAACTTCTACATTATTGATAGAAATAGTTTTAAGGGCAAAGTTGTTCCCCTTTAGATGTTTTTTTTTCTTAAAGGATTTTTCTTTACATTTTCCTTGTTCTTGCTTTCCATTCCTCTGTATTGTTAAAAAGCAACACATTTCATTAGAGGCAGTTGTATCTAGTGAAAACAGGATAAAAACGTTTGCCAAATATGCGATAGGAAGAATAATGGACAAAACAATCTCAAAAAAGATGATAAGTTTGTAACTGTAGCATCTTAATGTCTAGAAGTATGTATTAAGCTAAAACTAACTCTAATGCAAAGCAATGTAAGGTTGACATTCATAGAGACACTACAAAAAAAATGTTCAAAATAGGAATGGTATCACAAGTTCATGTACATTTTAACTTTATGTTACAATTGCCGGTACCTAAAGCTATATTTTGTCAATCCAAAACCCGTGAAATAAATATACTATTTACTTATAAAGATATACTACTTGGTTTATATACCGTATGCGTACCTTGGGGTTCAGATTGTAATCCCCAAAATACCTCACACATTGATGTTTTTTTTTCTACCAGAATTTAAATAGATGTTAGCCATAGCCCTTTTTATCAGAACATAAAAAGGCAAAACTTTCTAAGGGAGAGAGAGAGAGAGGTAGAGAGAGAGAATATGACACTAAAGATAAAAAGTCAAAGAGTACATTGGAAGGTGTACGTATTACAAAACTATTCCTAAATTGTTGACACAAAACTTCCGCTAACAGAGTCAACCAGCGAACACACATACAAATATTTGGAGAGTTTGCCCTAAATAGTACAGAGTTTATTCTCAACAAGGATCACTGGTATATGACACTGGTATATGACACTGGTATATGACACTGGTATATGACACTGGTATATGACACTTGTATGTGTCACTTGTATGTGTCACTTGTATATAACACGTATATGACGTATTCGGACTTAAAAGCCTCTAATAAATTGGATATATGTTTGTTTGTTTTACATGTTTCGGATGTTCCTTCAGAGTTGATAGTTACTTCCTAGTCCAAACCTCCTGCAGGACGACGAGGGATGGGAGCGGGCAGGGTTTGAACCCGAGACCATCGATAAATCCAAACGACAGTCCAGCGTGCAAACCGCTCGACCAGGCAGCCATCCATATGGGCCCTACATAAGAACTTTTTCAATTTCAAGTTTTTTTTTATATATTCATTGAGTTCCCCTTTCAAACATAAGTACTTTTTCAATTACATTTTTAAAAATATATTCATTATGACAATGTAAATGTAATCTGTTTCTCTGGCCGACGGTTAACGAGGGTGTTATGTGTCCAGCATATCTTTACTTTTCTCAACTACTGTCAGGTACCCATTAGATCTGGGTGGACTTAGTGGTTCCCTGAAGATTCTGAATGTACAAATCCCTTATACATTATTTAAAATTATAACAATTATTACATTTAATACAGAAAAACTTTAAAAAAATAATTAGATAAATTGGTAACACGTACAAAAAATATTCTTGAGCTAATTCACAATTTGATTTCCGCTTCTCCCTAATGAGCTAGAAATGACTTGGGTCACACCACGGGTCACACACATTAAGACTTTTCCCCTCGCAAATAAAAATTTATATCTCCTTTTCCATTTGTCATACAAACTTGATTTACAACTAGATCTAGTTATATTCTAGATCTAGTTTCTAGTTTTAGATTCTAGTTCTAGGTTCTAGATCGAGTTAGTATGATATAGATCTAGAACTAGATCTAACTAGAGTCTAGACCTAGATTTATAACTAGATCTAGAACAAATTAACTAGATCTTAAATTTTTTAAAGTCAAGAACTTGAAACCAGTTTTCAATAGCCTCAGCTCATCATTTAATGCAGAAATCTGAATCAGCTCCAGATGACATATGTCTAAGCAAATTTTGACCTGAACGAGAAGTTCCAATCAGTTCCTTCGCGGGAGTTTCATGAGTGCCAGAAGCCGTATATCCACACTTTAATAAACTTAAACTTTCACATTTTATGGAGCCACATTCATCTTTGAAAAAGCTTTTCTTTTTGTTTGAAAATTATCAAGTGTTAGAATAGGTCGATGCTTATTGAAGGTAATTTGACTGTAGTCACAAGAAAAACAAAAACTTCTAAGCTAGTTCTATGGTAACGGAACATTATGCACGAGAGTAAACAGTTCTAGACGTCACATTAAGTACTACTTTACATTCATGGTGAAATATACAATAGAAATGGACAATATCAAAATAAAAATCATTCGTAAAATTAGTTAAAGAAATTGCTAACTCTTGTTTTAATTCCTCATATATATATATACATATTTATATAGATTTATGCGGCCCACCTAGTCCCAAAATTTTATTAATGCGGCCCTCGGTTGAAAAATCTTGACGACCCTTGGCATACATAATTTTTTAAATTAAATGGTTTACTTTCGGAAAAGAAAAGAGCAGCCGTTGCATCAGAACTTTGAATGATATAAAATATGATGTTCGATTTTTCATTTTCAGAGGCCCCCAAAAGGGGGAAAATGCACAATTAATTTTGTGTGGTTTGTCTGTCCGTCCGTACCTCCGTACGTCCCATTTAGATCTCGTAAACTTGAACATATAGGTAAAATTCGACATCATAATATTTTAGATCATTCAAAGTTCTGATGCAACAGCTACTTTTTTCTTTTCAGAAAGGGAAAAATCTAATTTTTAAAATCAAGTATGCAAGCAGTTTTTTCATAACAAATACACCATTTTTACAACTATTTACTATAAATAGTAACAAACACTGGAGGCAATTTAGTAAAGAAGAAGACAACTTGTCAAAATTTTAACACATTTATGCAAACGGTCTTTTTTTTTACATGTTTTTTATACAATTAAATTACAAAGTTAAGTAAGATCTGTCGTATTAAACTAGACTTACTACATTTACAAAAAAAATCTATTTAGTATGCATTTAATTGGAACATAATGTAATAGTATATAAATAATACGTTTTTCATATTATCGCGTGAACTGCGGGGCGTCATACAAGCTATGGAACTCTACAACTAAAGGATTTTTAAGCATTTTTGTTTTTTTACGGAAATTTTTTTTTTTTTTCTTGAAGCTTTGAATAAGAGATAGACCCTTTGCAAAACAATTAGACCATTAGATAATCATTATAAGACATCAGTTAGGCCAGGCTCAATTCTAACTTCACATTCACTTTCACCAATCCCTTGGACTGCTGGACCATTGGGCACCACACAAGATCTGTCAACCTTCTTTCTCCATTCTTCTATGTCATTTGCTTATGATAGAATTTCTTTCTGCCTGAGTGGACCACTTCGGGGGTCGAGTTTAAGTTTGTTTTTCGACACATCTAAACTTTGTTTAGAAAAAAAAAGAAGAAAAACTCTGGCTACACCGATGTTCTATTTAAGATGAGAGCAGTTCATCGGGTGACTAGACCCATTCAAAAGAAAGGTAAATACGTTGTTTGCAATAAACTGATCGTCAAGTGAGATTAACTTATTCATTTTTCTGAGCCCGTAAGACCTAAACGTGCCATCAAATAATCTTTCTCCAATAAGGCTACTAATCTATTCAATGAGTACATTGTATTCTTAATGCCCGCTAGTGAGACACTGAAATGTAAACGTTGGTTTGTACGAAATGAAAATGAAATGTAAATCTGCAAGTGCACATGAAATGTAAAGATGTAAGTGCAAATCACAAGAAAGTTGATCAATGTCAGCAGACATTTCAAATCTAAGATGTCTATCATAGACGCTCAACCAAATATTCAACACTAATTTTGCTATTCCTCTTTCTGCCATTGTGAAGAGTTGAACGAACATATAGGTTAAAGAGAGGAGAGAGACTCTTATGGTGAGATATAGATCAAATCGATATTTAGGATGTTTCGGCTCAGCTAAAGACGACCACAGAACTATCGAGGTTGATGAATCAGAAACATTTTCAGAATGTCTTGTCTGTAGTGATAGGGCAATGTCTGTGTCAATACCAACATTCCCGACTAGCATTGTCAGGACTACATGGACAGGCACGATAAACAGTGCTTCTCAAATAGTTCTTTAGATAGCATGGCTTTCAAGTACATTTAGTATTTATTGATAAATCATTTCTTGTGATATACATTTATAACAAGAGAGATTAGATATAGATAGATAGATAGATAGATAGATAGATAGATAGATAGATAGATA
>JADKLZ010003886.1:26241443-26252100 GCA_021533235.1 Biomphalaria straminea
TCACAGAGATGATAAGACAAACAGTAACAGCAGTCAGTCACAGAGATGATAAGACAAACAGTAACAGCAGTCAGTCACAGAGATGATAAGACAAACAGGAACAACTGTCAGTCAAAGAGATGATAAGACTAACAGGAACAGCAGTCAGACACAGATAAGACAAACAGGAACAGCAGTCAGACACAGAGATGATAAGACTAACATCTTTGTATCTTTTCATTTTTAGCGGCCCCCGAAAGGAGAAAAGACGCTATTAGTTTTGTATGGCCTGTCTGTCCGTCTGCCTGTCTATCCGTCCGTCCCGTTTAGATCTCAGAAAGTAGAAGGGAAAATGAAAATCGGACATCACAATAATTTAGATCATTCAAAGTTCTGATGCAACGGCTACTTTTTTTTCTAAAAAGCTCAAAATCTAATTTTTTAAAATCTTTTATGCAAGCAGTTTTTTAAAGAGAAAAACCTAATTAGTATGCATTATAAATCAAACCTAATTGAAGTCAATTAATGAATTATTAAAGTTGTAAATTACATTTTATTACACATTTATTATATGTAGAAATCTAAAAGTAACGAACCCAAAAAGAGGCAAAGAAAAGAGACTTTATGCCTAAGGATTACGACTGGGGCACTACATAGGATCTGTCAACCCTCTATCTGCATTCTTATCTGTCATTTGTCTTTCATATAATTTCATTCGGGTGTTCTTTCTGAAAATATTGAAACCTCCCTGGGTGGACCACTTCAGGGGCCGATTTTAAGTTTGTGGTTCCACACAAACTGTCTTTGTAACCTTGTTTTATCTTGCCCTTGTTTTGCTGGTCAAAGATAAAAGACACTGAGCGCTGATCTGTAACCAATGTGAAGAGTCAGCTAATTAGGCAATGTTGCCATTTTCCAGGTCTTCTACGATAGCGTATGCTTCCTTTTCAACTGCTGAGTGTCTGCGTTCACTATTAGTGAGTGTTCTTTTAAAAAAAGGTGACAGGACGGATGTCTTGATTAAGAGTGGTGTCGATCACGATGTCGTAGGCATCTTTTTCAACGCTTAGAGGACGATAATAATCTATCGTTGGCACATCAGCGTTTTCAACGTTTTCAAGTTCGTATTTTAGCTGTTTAAAAGCGTCCTGTTGTTTGCCAATAAATGAAAATTTTTGGATCCATTGAGAATTATAGGACAGTAGTCCAATCACCCGCTTTTGTGATTTCATGTCTTGTGATGGAGGTAGATTTCTCAACGCCTGAAATCTTTCCGGGTCTGGTCTTAATTGCCCTCTTGAGATTTCGTAGCCTAGGAGGCATACTTTATTATCCGCAATAGCACTTTTATCATTGTTGACATGATGCCTTACTTCTTAGCGGCGTTGAGAAATCTCTGTAGATTCTGGTCGTGGCTACTGGAGTCACGTCGCAGATAGTAACGTTATCCACGTAAGCAAATGTATCCTGTAGCCCTTCCTCCTCAATTATTGTGTTAATTGTCCTTTGAAAGGCAGCGACCCCATTTGTCACTCCAAAAGGAATGCGGCAAAACTGGTAAAGCTTTCCGCAAGCCTCGAACGCTGTGTACTGCTTTTCCTTATCTCTGATAGGTATCTGGTGGTAAGCGCTTTTACTGTGTACTGTACATTGAGTATTTAGCTATTTCCTGTACCTGTTCATCAACTTTTGGCACAGGGTACGCGTAAGTAAATCGATTGATGGTTTGACTATAATGTTTGTTTTACATGTTTCGGAAATTCCTTCAGAGTTGAAGATAGTTATTTCCTAGTCCAAACCTCCCGCAGGACGACGGGGGATGGGAGCGGGCAGGGTTTGAACCCGGGACCATAGGTAAATCGATACGACAGTCCAGCGTGCAAACCGCTCGACTAGGCAGCCATATAGTCGATAACCATTCTCTTTTTGTGCCTTTCATTCGTTGTTACAATTATTTGGGCTCGCCACTGGAGTGAAGGCTCAATAATTTTGTCAGATAGAAGTCTTTTGATTTCAGTTTAAATGAATTTGGAGTCGGGCACAGAAATTTTCTAAATTTAGTGGCTATGGGGTGGCAGTTAGGAGCAAGATTCGCGAAGAGGTGAGGGGCTTCAACTCGTGCTGCTTCCAGCGTACAGACATAAAGAGTGCTCCGTTTTCCCTCCAATCGCATCATCAGTTTTTCATGCTGGCTGATGAAATCTTGTCCTAGGATTACATCAGATACTAGTCCATCCAGTAGTGAGAGCTTCACACTTTCGTATTGTTCATCTTAGAATTGTTTTTGTGCGAGAGAGATGTGTAGAGGCCATGTAGATTCTGTTTCTGGACGTTTCTAATTTCCATTTGTACCTTTTAGCAATTGAAGAAGATATATAGCTTTCACTGCTCTCCGTATCTACGAGAGCCTTCAGTGGTACTCCATTTACGAGTATTGAAATAGTAGATTTATTAAGACCGGACGCTGGTGTCGATGCCCAGGAAAATCCAACGGTTGTAGTCCGTGACGCCTCATCACCTGCTTTCACTATGGCTGAGGTTATAGATTTGGGTGTCTGTCTGGTCGATCTACAGACTTTCTGGAAATAGCTCCTCTTGCCGCACAAGCAGCATGTAGCGTCACGGGCTGGACATCTAAAGCGTTGATGTGGGCTGTTCCACAAAAGAAGCATCTTTTACTAGTCGCCGCACTCACCTCTTGTTCTAATTTTGTCGTTGGAGAAAGCCTGTCCATGTCGGCACTGGCTCCACAGGGAGTTTCAGAGTAGATGTTATACACCATGGCATGGTTATGGGCGTATTCAAGTTGTCTTGCCTCTTCATAGGCGCACTGTAAAGTTAGAGTAGATTTTTCTAAGAGTCGCAGCCTTGTGCTGTTTGAAGCCAGTCCGGTAATGAAGGCGTCTCTGGGAAGATGTCTCTATGTTCTTCAGCGGTGACAGCTTTGAAATCGAAGTCTTAGGCCATAAATTTAATCTTTAGTAGGAAGGAGTAACGGTTTGTCCGTTTTCTTGTCGACAAAGAGTTATCATGTGCCTTGCAAAAATTTCGCTTTTAGTTTTAGGCTTCACGTAGACATTTTGTAGAACTTTGATTGATTCTTTGAACGTTGTACACTCTCTTGTGTACTGAAATACGCTAGAAGAAACGTTGTTCTCCAATAATTTCTTTTTGTCAATCTCGCAGTGAGAGACTGAGAAGATGAAATTCTCAAATGTTCTGAGCCAGTGCAGCCACTTCTCAATACCAAGACTAAATGTTCCTAACTGCAATATTAATCGTCTGAGCGTTACTATTTGAGAAAATACCTTGAAAAGAATTTGTACCACGTCATTAATAGGCCAAATCTTTACACAAAAGTTTGAAACGACTGAGTGTGAGCAACAGAAGTTCTAAGAGACTATTTGTTCAAATCGCAATGTACAAAGACATTTACAACAGAACATTTAAACGACGATACATAGGATTGCAAGTCACTTAACAATCGTTCAATTATGTTATTACAAATATATTTCAAAATAAATTGAGATAAATATTCATTTTTCCTTGACCAATCATTCAACCATGCGAAAGTGTTTATTAACTCGCAAGATTTATACAATGCAAAAACAATAGCTGGTATCAACGTAATTTGTTCCTTGTTTTGGCTGGACAAAGAAGGCCATTAATCCAAACATTTGTTTTTTAAATGCACCAAAGAATGTTGTGTCACTGTTGCGAAAAAACTTTTGACATTTGTTCAGTTTTAACTACGAGTCTAATTAAATCCTCTTTCTGTCTGTCCAGGTACGGCAGTGGACGATGCCTATGTCCAATTCAAGTGAATTTGTGCTAAAGGTCTGCCATGTGTTGCTGCTGTTGTTGTTGGTTCCCCAACGCCGCTTAGCTACGTTACACTTCCAGAAGACCAAACAAGATGCCAAGAATGAACTAAACACCTTTACCAATTCCTATCTGATCATGCCAGACTTAGAGATGAGTTATTATCTGTTGAGAGACAGAGAGAGGAAGTAAGTCTTGTTTAGGTCACACTAAATACTGTCCTACAGCTCGCTACACATGTTAGGTCTGTATTGAAATAATCATCAAAGTAGATGGGAATTAGTGAAGGAAAACAGCCTATTTAAATTCAGTTCAAAAATAAATGATAGCATAACTGAAAGATAAATTGGCAAAATTAGATAATAATTCGATGACTTAACTAAACAATACCTCATTGACTTGGCACTTACCTACCTTCAAAATGTTTCACTACATTACTGTACAATATTATACTCTCATAAGCTGAAAATGTCTTACCACATGACTAGATAATGTTTCACTTCTTGACTAGAAAATGTTTCACCACTTAACTAGATAATGTTTCACTTCTTGACTAAAAATGTTTCACCACTTAACTAGATAATGTTTCACTTCTTGACTAGATAATTTTTCACTACTTGACAAGAAAATGTTTCACTACTTGACTAGAAAATGTTTCTCTACTTGACTAGAAAATGTTTAACTACTTGACTAGAAAATGTTTCACTTTTTTGACTAGATAATGTTTCATTTCTTGACTAGAAAATGTTTGAATTCTTGACTAGATAATGTTTCACTATTTGACTAGAAAATGTTTCACTACTTGACTAGAAAATGTTTCACTTCTTGACATGATAATGTTTCAATTATTGACTAGAAAACGTTTCACTACTTGACTAGAAAATGTTTCACTACTTATCTAGAAAATGTTTAACTTCTTGACTAGATAATGTTTCACTACTTGAGTAGAAAAGGTTTCCCTACTTCGCCACCGATGGCTGTAAACAATTGTTACTTAATTGAAGTGACTAGTTCTATAGAGATGTACGTTTGATCGCAGTTAATGTTTGACTTCTATGTATACTCACTAAAGTTGTTTGTGGCATAGCGTGAAGGGAAAAACATGAAACTATTGCAATGTCATCAACAAGGGTCTAGAATTAATTTAAGAATACCTCATTGAAAGACTCACACTAGAATTGCGAATAATCTTTCATTGGACAATATAATTTGAAATCAAAAGGGACCTGGGATTTGGTTATTCTCTAGAAACAACATTGCATAAATATGAACAAAACTAACCTAGCTAGCTGTAAACAGCTCTCTTTAACCTATTCCATTGTTTCTGTTAGGATACAAACTATCACAATTATGCTAGAGAATTTGCTCAGTTGGATAAGAAATATATAAATCAGCGTATTCTCTGGTATACAAATGAAGTCTTGCTAATGAGGTAGGCCTATAATTGCCTGGCGACCGAGTCTCGCTCAGTTGAAAGATTTGAGAAAGTATAAGAGATGTTAAGAAAGTATAAGAGATGTTAAGGAAGTATAAGAGTGTAGTGTAACTGAGTTGTTCGCTTTCTACGTGCGTCCAGCGTGACGGAAGGTCATGGCCAGTGTGTGTGTGTTTCATGTCCAGTGCTTGTGTGTTGATATCACTGCATCCGTTTTTATGTGTGAGACGTGCTGGTCTCATCTACTGTTTACTGTAGTCAAATTTTGTCGAATAAAGCCATGGTATTGGTATATTAGTATTGGTTGTTTCATTACAAAGAGATGTTTAGGAAATATAAGATATTTTTTTTTAGAAAGTATGATAGATGTTTAGGAAACTAAAGAAATTATATTTACCTAAACTCAATTTGGAAACAGATTTCTGTAATGACGAAAATTGTCAATCATGAAAGAGCCAATTGGAAGAGTTGCTTTTATGTTCTGTTAGTTCAAAATGTCTTGTAAATTGGCGGTTTGAATAGAAACTCTTTTATGTGCCACTCAAGTCTAGAAAAACGAGTGCTCATGTCGAGTCCTTTAAGATTGCTACGTTCGCAATGTCTTATATTCTCATAATATAAAATGTAATATTAAAATAAAATGGCACAATGCATCTTATCATTATGCTAATTATACCATAGGCGTAGCCATGATGTTTTTATCGGAAGGGTGGTTAGTTTAGCTTTACCTTTATACTAAAGAGTAAGGTTTTAACCTCAACCCCTCTGGAGGTGGTTTTAAACTAAAAACCTTTCTTGGCTGAGCCCATGGAATTCGTTGACTGTAGTTTTCTTTAGTTTGTTTTGAAATTTAATGAAATTTATCCATTTACGAGGTCACTTTAAATTATGAAACTCTTAGAAACTACATTTGGAGGTATGTATATTAATGTGATGGGAGTCTTCCTAATAGAATATTTTAGAACCATTTCAATCAGTCATAAGAATATTCATATCTTCTGTTTATACGCGTCTAGTTTTTGACTTACAATGTTTACTATGTTCAATATTAAGCTACGCTGTAAACGAATTTGCATACGCTGCCGCCTCTTTCTGTTTATCTATAAACCTCGGAAAGACAGGAGCCATGTTCAAGATGTCAGGCAATGAAACATAGGCTACTCAGCCCCAAGGATCAAAATAAATGGACAGCCCCTTAACGTGGTAGACCACTTCACATATCTAGGTAGTATAGTATCAAATGACGCCTTTTGGAGCCTTCAGGCGAGAGTTTGGCGGAACAAATTAATTTCTACCAGGCGGTGTTTCTCTCAACACTTCTATATGGCTCTGAGACATGGATACTATATAAAAACAGCTAAGAATTCTTGAGTGCTTTCACCAAAGATGCTTGCGCTCCATCATGGACATAAGGTGGCAAAACCGCACTACAAACAGCGATGTCCTTGCGAACGCCGGTATGGACAGTATAGAGGGACTTCTTATGGTCCGACAGCTACGCTGGACAGAGCACGTATCCCGTATGGGAGACGAACGTATGCCAAAGGCAGTCTTTTTTGGTGAGCTAAAAGGTGGTCGACGTAACAGAGGCGCCCCACGGAAACGCTTCAAAGACCAGCTTAGGCGTCAATTTTTCCTGGCTGACATAGAAGAGAACACATGGTTGCATGCGGCCTCAGAACGAGAACGAGGACAAACGCAGACGGCGAAAAGAAAATCTAAATCTACCACCTGCGGAAAATGGTTTTGCTTGCCCTGGATGTGTCAAAATGTGTAGGTCACTGCTGGGGCTGCGCAGCCACGGGACAGACTGCATTCCTCATTAATCTTCGGGCTCGAAAACAAGCCTTATTATTATTATGATAAAAGAACGAGTATTCTTTCTCTGGCGCAGCCAGGGTCGAGTTTCGTTAAAGGGAAACAAAATTCATTGTAGTCCCTTTATCAGTTTCCACTGAGGAATTTTCTGGTGATGTGGCAGGTCTGCAGCAGTACCGCCCTCTGACAGGCAACGAGAATGTTCCTAGGAATGTCAAGGGCCTTGAAGGTATCTGTGAGGTCAGTTGTTATTATCCCCTCGGTTGATATGACAATGGGGTATATTGTTGTTTTAGAAAGCTTCCATAGACGCTTAATCTCCAAGCCTAGGTTCCCATATTTTCGTTGTTTTTCTCAGTTTTTCTTAAGTTATGAGATAGTGGTACTGCAATGTCGATAATGGTAGCGACTTTTTCCTTTTTATCGATGAGCAGCAGATCAGGGCGATTAAAATCAACTGTTTTGTCGGTCAAAATAGGTCTATCCCAGTACAGCAGATAATCAGTAGATTCGAGAACCTCTTGTGGTGAGTATTTGTAATAAGGAGGAGTATCCTTCCCGATCAAATTGTGTGTCAAAGCCAAGTGCTGGTGTATTAGCTTTGCAACTTGGTTATGGCGACCTAAGTAGGCCGATTCCGATAGGGCTGAACATCCTGCCATTATGTGTTCAATTGACTCACCAACATTTCCACATTTTCGGCATTTGTCAACAATATTGAGTTTTAGGATATGTTTCTCGTAATTTTTTGTCCTAATTACTCTGTCCTGTATTGCTGTAACAAAGCCTTCAGTTTCAGGGTAGAGATGACCTGCTTTGAGCCACGCTAAGGAAGCGGTCTTGTCAATGTTATCCCCATGTAATAAAGCCGGGAATTTTCCGTGGAGTGTTTTTTCTTCCCATTGACGAATCTCATGCCCTGCGTCGTCCAGTCCGATATTAACATCAACATTGTGTAGGTTCAGAGGGGTTGCATCGGAGTCGTACCTGCGTAGGAAGGAAATTAGTTCGTTGCTGGAGGCGTGCAGTTTTGATCGTATTTTTGATACTTGCGTCTTACACAGTTTGAAGATGTTCTGCAATCCACGGCCTCCAACCTTTCTGGGCAGGTATAACCTTATGGTGGAGGACTTGGGATGTAGGCATCGAAATTTGGTTAATAATTTCCTCGTGAGCCTGTCAATGTCGTGTAGGTCGGTGTCAGTCCATTTGATGACGCCGGAAGTGTATAGGAGCACTGGGACGGCCCAACTATTTATTGCAGTGATGAGGTTACCGCCAGACAGTTTTGTATTGAGAATTTTATTAATTCTTTGCTTGTATTTGCCAAGAAAGTCCTCTTTTAATTTTTTATGGTTTATCTTGGCATTCTGGTTTATCCCAAGATATTTATAAAGGGAGGCAGAGTCAAGTTCCTCGATTCCTTCACATGCAATGTTAGTGTTGGCTGCCTTGCCCTTTATTACGCTTATTATACCGCACTTATCCAAGCCAAAAGACATGCAGATATCATCACTAAAGCGTTTAACCGTTTTGATTAAGGTGTGCAGCTTTTGCTCGTTCTCAGCATATAGCTTTAAATCATCCATGTATAACAGGTGAGACACACATTTTGTACATTTAGTGTCAACCCTAAAGCCGTTTGTAGTGCTATGGAGTAATTTAGATAGTGGGTTTATAGCTAGGCAGAACCAGAGCGGAGATAGTGAGTCACCTTGGTATATGCCTCTTCTGCTGTCCACAGAGCCTAGATTATAGCGATTGAGGTGTAGACTTATCTTCCAATTATCCATACAGACTTTCAGCAATTGCTTTATTCTTGGGTTTATTCTGTGAATCTCCAGGGTTTTCAGCAGCCAATCATGCGGGACTGAATCGAATGCTTTTTTATAGTCGATGTAGCACATGTGCAAGTTTCTTTTTCTTCTATAAGCTTGGTGCAGTACAATACCATCAATAGTTAGCTGTAATTTACAGCCCATGGACTCTTCAATGCAACCTTGTTGTTCCTCTGCAAGTAGCTTATGGGCAGATTTTTTAATAGTGAAGTTAATAATTTATAGACAACTGACAGACAAGTGATAGGGCGATAGTTTGATGGTTGATTCGGGTCACCTTTTTTGGAGAGTAGAGATGTTCTACCTTCAGTGAGTTCTATCAGCATTGAAGATGGTTCTGATATTAACACGTTAAAACTCGATGTTAGTGGTATATGAATGGCTGTAAGTTTTTTCAACCAATAGTTGTGTATATTGTCAGGCCCAGGGGCAGTCCAGTTGTGCGTTTTCGATATAGCTGTTGAGACTTCCTCAACTGTGAAATCCTCATCAGGCATTTCTGGTATTAAGTTGTTAGTAGTTTGGATTTCGTCGATCCAGTCAGCCTGTACGTTGTAATGTAAAGGGTCGGACCAAAGCGCTGCCCAATAGTTGATAAACGAGCCGTGTTTACTGCTGTCAATGTTTGGAATTTCGTCAGCATCATTATTACTTAGTTTATGGAAGAACTGCTTTCTATTGTGTTGAAATAGAGCATTGTGCTCTTTCCTCTTAGTGGTTTCATTGTAGCGCTTTAACCTAGCTCCCTTTAGTTGAACTTTCTGTCTCAGCGTATCTTTCAAACATAAGAGTCGTGTGTGGCAGTCACAGTCCGTCAGTTTGATTCCATTAGTTCTTAATATGGAATTTAATTTTTTGAGAATTTTTGCGGAATGGTTATTTCCTAGGTATTGTCCAATTGTGTCCATTTGGCTCCTCAGCTGATTTATAGTATCTTCAAGGCGCTTTTTCCATGCTGGCACATGTTTTTTAAGTCCCTGTTTAATTGGACCAAGCTCGAAGGTCTTTTGTCCTGAGAGCTCCGTGACAGCCACAGCAGCGCAGTATGTAGCGAGGTGTATCTCGAACAAATTTTTTGGTGTTTCAAAATAGTTTATTAAAACTTTATTTATTTCATTAATATAAGTGTTTGTCTCTTTTTTGACATTTAGCTTAGGGATACGAGTCCTGGAGTTGAGATTGGTGTTTCTATAGCGGTCCATGAGAATAGAGAATTTTGACTGTAGCTCATTGCTTATTGCCGACGTTGAATCATTCTCTTGTTGGTTAGGTGTTACATTAATGTTTTCATTGGTCGGCTGTGCGGGTGTGTCACTTATATTTGAGATTAGCTCTTGTATCTGAAGCTCATGACCGACTTCCCTTCTTATCATGTCAATTTCTGTAGGGGTTAAATAGCATTTTTTAATTATTACAGAGCGTCTGTCTACAACATTCTGCTCTGTAAGGCTTAGATTTGGATATAATTTGTTGACTTCCTGGAAGAGTTTTTGCCTGTAGCCTGGGAGAGGTGTATCATCACAGTTGTTTACACGGAAGAACGATTTGATAATATCTATATTCATTTCTCTCGTCCATTTGATCCTTTTGGCTCCTCTTGTTCTACCGCCAACAGCACCTCTCAATTGTGTGGGGTGCGAGTCAGGGAGTAGATCGACCTCTTGTGTTTGGTCGTGAGGTTGCGAATTACCTTCTGGAAACACTCGACTCATTGGTGAATTATTATTATTATTATTATTATTATTATTATTATTATTATTATTAT
>JADKLZ010003886.1:26267886-26281857 GCA_021533235.1 Biomphalaria straminea
CTGGTAAATGTCTACGTCTGCCTCGGTGACTCTTTACTGGTAAATGTCTATGTATGCCTCCGTGTTCCTTCACTGGTAAATGTCTAAATGACTAAATTTCCTTCAAACCAGAGAGATTGATTTATCAGAGCATATAATGTGTTGCCAGCGCAAAGATTTAGACACTCAAAACTAGATTGTGATAGTGAACAAATAAACTGATAGAAGACTCTAGGGTGAAGAGTTGGGTTTGGCAATTTAAAGTTCATGGGACAGAAAATGTGCAGAAGTCAAAACGACGTTGAGCAGAACAAACGTTTGTTAAGAGAGTTGCTGAGACAGAAGTTTAAGTTGATAAGAGAGTTGCTGAGACAGAAGTTTAAGTTGATAAGAGAGTTGCTGAGAGAATTTTAAGTTGATAAGAGAGTTGCTGAGACAGAAGTTTAAGTTGATAAGAGAGTTGCTGAGACAGAAATTTACGGTGATAAGAGAGTTGCTGAGACAGAAAATTAAAGATGATAAGAGAGTTGTTGAGACAGAAATTTACGGTGATAAGATAGTTACTAAGACAGAAGTTTAAATATGTCAAATCTCGCTAGTATTTTGTCTTGTTTGCAAGTAGCTTGGGAGAGACGTTTCAGCACCTTGACATTTGTAAAGAATAGGAAGATAGATTGTGACACAAGACACTTGGACAATTTCATGTTGATGTTCTGCAAAAAATTGATTAGGAATTTTGTATTAATATTGTTACGAATCTCACTATCAAGGCTCTCTGCAAACTGCACCATACACCACCAACTGAAAGAACTTGACAACTCCGAGCTCCAAAGTAATGTAAAACTTTAATGTTAATAAAGAACAGCCAATATTGTACGATTGGCAGCACGTAACATAAGACTGTACAAATAGCTCTCCGTTAACACCGTATCGCCGTATCAACTCTTGCACTGGTCTCTCCGTCTCGTTCCGGGCTTGCACTGGGTTCAACAGTTTAGCACTGACTTCACACACTAGGGCTCGATGTGTCAGACTCGATCATAGATCAAGATCAAGACGCCAGCCGTCTCAACTGTATTTACAGTACTCCGCACTGAACCGTCGTAATGCTCCGTACAGAACCACACCGCTGAACTGTGCTGTAGTCGACCGTGCTCTGAACCTTCTGTTTTGTGAACCCTTTTCTCGACCCTTTTTCATGACCGTCTTGACTGCGACACCTCTGCTCTTTATATAGGGTCCCTGCTAGCCTTCTCGAACAGGACAGAACGCCGCTCGACGTTTCTGGGTGGTCAGGTGACAACAATTCTTGTGACGCTCCTGAGCTCTGTTCACGCCGCCGATCCTTCGCGAACCTTCTTGTCGAGACGCGTCTCGGCTGACCGTAGTAACTCGTCACGCTTGACCGCTCGTCTGGCCTGGGGCGATTTGTGTTGGCTGACTACACACACCACTACTACCCGGTCTGTGCCACCACCAGGTTTATAACAATATCTTATAGTTTTAAAATCTAATCATAAATTATTCATAGATCTAGTTAACCTACTTCTTGTAGACATGCGTAGTTTTATTAACATCAGCAAATTTTTAGAAGGATTTTGTGAATATGTTCTATGTCAAATGGTACGTATGTGAGCATAGGCTATACTCAGTTTCCTCATAAGATATGACCCCTAGACAGTGTCAACATGTCGTCTTGATGTCAATGTGATGGACTAAACAGATAAAGGTGGATACGACCCACACCACTTGACAGGTAGATATAACAGACTAAGCCTTTTCCAGTTTCAAATGGAGTGAAGCAGGGTTCTATACTGACTCCAACACTCATCGGCGTTATGTTACCACCATGCTGAAAGATGTCTTTTATAAAGAAAGCGTTGGAGTTGATATACGATATCGCAAAGACGCAAATGTTGGCCTCAGCATCAATGTGAAAAAGACAGATGTTTTATAGAAGAGGGGTGTTACGCCCATGTATAATTTACTTTATATTTATATTGAAGAGTGGCGCGGTGGCTGAGCGGTAAAGCGCTTGACTACCGAACCAGGGTCCGGGGTTCGAATCTTGGTGAAGACTGGGGTTTTCAATTTCGGGCGCCTCTGAGTCCAACCAGCTCTAATGGGTACCTGACATTAGTTGGGGAAAAATAAAGACGGTTGGTCGTTGTGCTGGTCACATGACACCCTCGTTAACCGTAGGTCACAGAATCAGATGATCTTTACATCATCTGCCCTATATGCCACAAGGTCTGAAAGGGGAACTTTACTTTACTTTACTTTTTTATATTGAAGAGATATTCTTTAACTTCAAACCAGCTGAATGGGGTGTTTAAGCTCAAAACTCCTTTGGCTACTCTCATAGATTTTGAGTTCGTAGGCCTACTTTGCTTTTTATACTGAAAGGAGGGGGGTTTCGTAAATTTCGGAGGGGGGGGGAAAATCTAAATCTTCCCTTCCCCATGGAAAGTGGGGATTGTCGTTTGCATTATTTTTTGTTTTGCCCCCTCCCCCCGGGGGGGGCTAACTGCTAAACCCCTGGTAGGGAGTTTTAAACTTAAAACCATTGGCTGCGCTGGGATAAGGTATGGTTTAGTATTAAAATCTCACCTAAAATGAACAAAATCAAAGCAAAAATTAGTCCATTAGTTCCGAATCCCCCCCAAGGGGGGATTTCATTTCCGGGGGGGGGAGTTGAACCCCAAGAACCCTCCCCCCCCAGGCTACGCCCATGATATAGGCTATATATATAATTAATATATATGGACAATAAAGATTATTATTATGTTAGAAAAGAACGAGTATTTTTTCTCTGGCGGAGCCAGGGTCGAGTTTCGTTAAAGGGAGACAAAATTCATCGTATTCCCTTTATCAGTTTCCACTGAGGAATTTTCTGGTGATGTGGCAGGTCTGCAGCAGTACCGCCCTCTGACAGGCAACGAGAATGTTCCTAGGAATGCCCAGAGCCTTGAAGGTATCTGTGAGGTCAGTTGTTATTATCCCCTCGGTTGATATGACAATGGGGTATATTGTTATTTTAGATAACTTCCATAAACGCTTAATCTCCAAGCCTAGGTTCACATACTTTCGCTGTTTTTCAAGCTCAGTTTTTCTTAAGTTATGAGATAGTGGTACGGCAATGTCAATCATGACAGCGGCTTTTTCTTTTTATCGATAAGCAACAGATCAGGGCGATTAAAATCTACCGTTTTGTCGGTCAAAATAGGCCTATCCCAGTACAGCAGGTGATCAGTAGACTCGAGAACCTCTTGTGGTGAGTATTTGTAATAAGGAGGAGTATCCTTCCCGATCAAATTGTGCGTCAAAGCCAAGTGCTGGTGTATTAGCTTTGCAACTTGGTTATGGCGACCTAGGTAGGCAGATTCCGATAGGGCAGGACATCCTGCCATAATGTGTTCAATCGACTCACCCGCATTTCCACATTTTCGGTATTTGTCGATAACATTGAGTTTTAGCAGGGCCGGTCCTAGCGATTGCGGGGCCCTATGCGAAACTGATTGCGCGGGGCCTAGTATGGGTAGAAAAAGGATAATAAATGAAAAATTTGTATTAGAAAAAATATCGACTTTGAATTTTATTCATTCTTTACTAAGTACAAAATTTCGATAAATTTTTTCGATTTATTTTACGAACATTGCTACCTATTTGTCAATATTAGAGGAGATTTTTATAAGTTTTCAAGAGATTTGAATAAATTCAGGAGATTTCATGGAATTTTTCGTATTGTTACGACGTGGGCTTAAATTAAAGAAAATAACTCACCGATTGTCAGGTCGCCGATATCCTTCTCAGATTGCAGAAGCACAATCCAACTTTGATCAATCAATATCCCCGGTAAATAGAAATAATGTCACTATCTCCAAATCCAATTTCAATACCCCGAATCACTTCCACAATAGAAAAACAATCCTCAAACCTCAGTCAAGAAATCCACACAAAAACAACAACTCATAACTAAAGTTTCTGAACACATTTACACACTAGTTAAGGTCATTTACGCTCAAAAGCATAAACAAAAATCACCGTACTTCGCACGTGGAAAAAAATGGTTAGTCAGGGTGGAACAGGGTCACAACAGTATATATTTTGCAATTTAATAATTACATCTAGAGTTAGCGCGGGGCCTATGAAAGCGCGGGGCCCACTGCGACCGCATAGGCTGCAGTGGCCTAGGACCGGCCCTGAGTTTTAGGATATGCTTTTCGTAATTTTGTGTCCTAATTACTCTGTCTTGTATAGCTGTAACAAAGCTTTCTGTTTCAGGATAGAGATGGCCTGCCTTGAGCCATGCTAAGGAAGCAGCCTTGTCGATGTTGTCCCCATGTAATAAAGCCGGGAATTTCCCATGGAGTGTTTTTTCTTCCCATTGGCGAATCTCATGGCCTACGTCGTCCAGGCCGAGATTAACATCTACAGTGTGTAGGTTCAGGGGGGTTGCATCGGAGTCGTATTTCCGTAGGAAGGTAACTAGTTCGTTGTTGGAGGCATGCAGTTTTGAGCGTATTTTTGAAACTATTATTATTATTATTATTATTATATAAAAGAATTCATATAAAACATATTAAATGTTATTTTACTTCGATTTAATATGAATTTCATTATACACACGTAGCTTTTAACTAATTTTCACTGCCTGGCAATGGGTTATGCGCTGATATTAAACTCCACATTGTCCCTTTGGCCCTGGGTTTGAACCTTGCCCGCCGTCATCCTTCTTCAAACCTGAAAGAACATCCGTCGAAACGTTTATTATTTTACAAAAAACTCACTAAAGAAATCCGTGAATAAAAAAAAATGCAATATTAGCTAAGCTTCTCTACTGAAAACATGGAAAGGGGACTCAGTTTAGAAAAACAAGTGTGGAAACCACTGTGTTAGCCTAAAGCTCCTGCAGATCATCTGCAGATTTAAGGCAGGATATGGTTTGGGACAAGTTTCGAACACGATAGCATCGAGACGACAGTCCAGAGCCGACCAGAATGCATACCTGTCGTGTGTCATAGATTCTACGTCAATTCTATCTTTTTCTTATTCAACTTTAATTTACGTTTAGGGTAAATAGACTTTTAAAATGGTTCATTAGAAATAATGGAGTTGTAAATTGTCGAAAATGTGGCTCTACCGGTAGTGGTTGAGCCTAATAAAAAGTGTAATCGAATTGACTGTAAACAAAACAGTTCTAAAATTAGATCTAGACCTAGATAAACTAGATAAGATTCCTAGATCTATAATATTATAGATGTATCATTGTATGTCTAATAACTTCATACATTAAAAGAATAAAGTAGATCTAGATTATAGATCTAGATATTGAAAAACAAAATTACTAGATCTAGATTGATATTTTCATTTTATTATTTTTATTGTAGTTTAGAGAGATCTATCAAATTAATCAAATCTATGGATTCGAATAATTATAGTATTAATTAAATCAAATGAGTATGAATATGATGAGTAATGACTAGTAATGTCATGAGAGATTTACTCAGTCTGATCTAGATCTATCAAGTTACATTAGTATCAATCATTCTGATTCTTAGATTCCATATGATAATGTCATTAATGATAAATCAAATAAATGCCATAATCATGAATGATAATATAATCTATATTCTAGATCTAGAATAATCTAGATTATTCGGATTATTCTAGATCTAATCTACAATAGGGGTTTCAGTGAGAAAATAGTTATTAATTAGCTTATTATAATAAGTTATAATTATATGCAATCAAACCACTAGATTTGACTAGATTCTAGATCTATAGCTAGATAGTAGATAGATTAGATAATTTTGAAGATCGGATATTTAGTTCAAAAGTTATAAATTTTTTAGTTAATTATTTTGACCCCTTCTTAGGGTTCTAAAGTTACTTTACCTTTGTATTTTACTAATTTTTTTGTCCCACTTTGGACTTTGGGTTGTCTTGTCTTACATTGTCATAATGAATTTTTTTTTAACCTTTTTAAATATTATTTAGCTTTTAAATAAATATCAACATTTTAAGCATACATTAAAATTAATATTCCTGTGATTTTTTATATATGTAATAATTTAAGTTTAAGTTATTTAACATTTTAAAATAATATTTTAAGTGAGAAAATATGTTCACCATCATGCCTCATGAAGGCTCATGGCTCATGGCATTCATAAATGCCACTCCGCCCCTATTGGCCCTATCTTTATATTACAAGGAAAAATTAGATTATACTTATAAGTTATAGATCTAGACCTAGTCTAGAATCTGAGACAGTCACTTGTCTGATTGATTTGACATGCAGAACAACAAACCTTTTAAAATTTAAACTTAACTAATATAGATCTAGATTCTAGCTAATCTATTAAGTATTAGAATTAGATTTTAGATTATAGATAGAGAGAGAGTTATTAATAACAGTTATGCATGAGTTATAGATATAAGATTTAGAATAATTAGATTAGTCATGATTAGTGATTAAAATTAAATGGCATGTAAGGCATGTATATAGATCTATATATTATATTTTATATGAGTATTAATCTAAGCATTATGACATTGATTATGAGCATAGGCTAAGCCAAACTCAGTTTCCTCATAACTATATAAGATATAAATAATAAAATTGAAATAGTTTCAGAAGCTCAAGAATGTCTTATACAAACTAGAACATCTTGATACAAATATTTTGTATTTAATGTACATAATCCAGATCAGCAGGCTTTAAATTTAAAACAGTCACAGAAACAATGTTTCTTTTTTTAAGCACCTTTTTTGAAAACATTTGGCATGTGAATAGAAGTGGAATTAAGACGGGGAAAATATAATAGAAAAGTTCCTTTCAAGGTGTCAACCATTAGTTCTACATCTGGTGTAAGTCTCATTTCACTTATAACAAAAATTCCCATTCTTTTTTTAATGAAATTTTTTGCCACTATTGTGGAATGTTTATTATACTAAAGGCATTATGATCATAAAATCGTTGCGATGTGACAAGAACGGCATCATTCTAAAGTTTTCTAGGAAAGTCTATGATAAAAGTGTACACATTTTGAAGTACAAAATGTTTCATATAATTTATGGTGTGTTAACGTTAGGATTGCTGCATTTCGTGCATATTATATTACATGCTTAAATGATTTTTAGTCTTTCCTGAATATTAATATTTAGGGAAAATATGCATTTCCATTTTGACATGTAGGCATCTCTGCCATTAGGCCAACTCTGACCACCTGGAAAGTTTGATCTGGCCAACAATAATGTTGATATGTTTTGAAACAATAAAGAAATTAACAGGAGTGGGGCGACTCGATATAAGAATTTAATTTATAGCATACCGATATATAAATTATAGTAGTGACAGATTTTAAAAAATTTTGTAACTGGTACAACCATTTTTCATTTTATAGTTACTAATGATAAAATTTGAGATTAGAGTGTGGTGTGACATAATATACAAATGGGTTCACAATATCACATATCAATATGTAGCTTACAGATATTAAACTAATTTTGATCACAAACTATAGTGGGGAAGCAGTAGATGCAATCTTCTCTTTACCCCACCTAATCGGCCAAGATACCAGAAGGGGAGCGACATAATATAAAAATTATATTTTAATTCATCTAACTTTGTTCACAAACTATGATTTCCCCATAAAAGTAGGACCACCCCGCCCACTCAAAGGGCTTAGGTGGCAAAGGCAGTAGAGGTATTAGCCCTTCGCACCCCTCCCCCAATTGACCAACAGGGGAACATCATAATATAAAGATCGGTTAAAACATCAATAACAAATTTTAATCATATAGATATTTAATTTATTCTGTTAGCAAGCTGTGATGTCTATAAATAAATTTAACCGCCCCCCCCCCCCCTCCTGACCCCACCAAATCGACTAACATACTAGAGGGCGGGCGAAATAATTATAAAAATTGGTTTAAATATAAATAATTATTAAATATTATTAACATAAGTAATAAATTTGTATACCAATAGTGTGAATTCTATACTAAAGTTCGTCTGTCCCCCCTTTAAAAGTAAAGTAGCAATTATACATAAAACAATGAACCATAATCTTTTAAAACAAAAACAAAATTTAATAAAATATTCAGAAAAACACAAACATAAATGTGCATTCCTTGTTCCATATGCTAGGACAATTTTTTTACAAATGCTCCTTCTTCATTAGTGCCATTAGAGTTAGGAATGGGTTGCCTGAGTCAGCCAGGAAAGTGAACATGCATGACTAGATTGACTAGGAACACGCATAGTAAGTAATCATCTTCGTTTCTTTGAATTTATGTCTGTACTTTTTAAGAAATGATAACAATGAGATGTGGAAGTTGTTTTTTTTTCAAAATTTTAAAGACAAACAATACAATAAAGCCATGGCCATTGATAAGGACTATAATAAATCAGGACATTTCACTTCCATACATCCATGATCAATGATGAAAGATCTTTTTAAAAAAGCCAAAAAGTCTCAGAAAAGAAGCATTAGGCCAGCATATAACAAAATTTGATAGTTCTCAAAAAGCTGCTACATATGCAAGTGGAATACCACTAACAAAAATAAAACACTTTTTGGCAGAAACAATTCATGATTCTAGTTTCAGAAGTTATATGTCCAGATTTATAATTACAAGGATTTTAAAAACAAGTTTATAAAAAAAAAACTATAGAGGACTCAATAAGTAAAAATGAGTAACTCTAAGTTCTGCTGTGGTTCTACTAAAAAAAACACAATTTTATTGTTACAGCTAAATAGCTATTACTTATAAAAGGCATTGAAGAAACTTTGTCTATTACTGAGGAGTTACCATTCTTGTGATCCTTAAAGCAACCAAAGAGTCAAAGTCTAAAAAATTTGTAAGTACCTACTTCAGGAATGTGCATTATTTTTGAAAGATGGTGTGAGGCTTCAAATATAATAGGGAAAATGTCTGGATATTCAATTAAAACTACCTGCAAACTATAATTTAGCTTGAGGCGAGTTAGTTGTGAATTGGAAAGCAGATTTCAAAACTTCAGTGCTTTTGAAAAGATTTTGATATTTTCAGTTTGTCTTTCATTGTGGATTGAGAAGTAGTAAAACCAGACTTGCAACTTGAAATAATTGAACTTCTATCTAATAATTTCAAGCATTTACAAATTTTCTGGATTAAACGTCTACAGAGGCTTGTAAAAAAGTTTCTAAATGTTTTGTATCATGCACAAAGATTTAATGTGCATTATGTTTATATCATAGTATTTTTGTGAGCAGTTTATAAAAAAAAGTTATATCAGAAATAGATTGACAGGCTCAGTTAAGTTGTAATGATAACTATGTCTAAAGCTGAACCAAACTAAGAAGAAATATTACAAACACTCATAGCATCATACATCATTTAGTTTAAATTTTGTATCATTAATTCTAATTTGAAACTTCTAGGTGTTTTCTTTTAAAAAAAATTATGGCCTGCCAAAGTTTTCTCATTTAATTTTATCGAATTTTATATTTTCGTCTAAATTAGGTCAGTAAAAGAAAAGTTATAGTCAAAATAAAGTTGTTTTTTTTTGTTTACAACCAAATTAGATCTAGACTCTAGATCTTGATTCTATGTCATAAAGTATGGTTTAGAGATAGACACACTATTCTGAAAAGGCTACATTGGCTGCTCCATGAATCCTAGCATTGAGAAACGTGTTCAGTCTATATTTGATGAAAAAATCCAAAAGCAGCCTTTGTTCATTGAGCATCATAGACTAAACTTGTTGTTAAAGACCTGAATGATGTTTCAAATACTTGTAATGCTGTTGGTGTTATCAAGAAGAATTTTTCTGTGTCAGTCCCAAAAGCTGAGCATTGGAACCAATTTTACCTCTTTTAAGATAAAATGAACTAAATAAAATATAAGGGCATGGCTACTGCATTAAATACTCGATAAGAAACCAGATGATCTCCTGTCATATGTTATTAATTGCATGATCACCCTGCTGATCCTGGCCAAAAAAACAGTGCAACATTTATTCACAACATTTATTCATGTTATGATGGCCAGAATCATATGATTGTCAAACAGGAGAAGCAAACATTGTGTGTTCAATACCATAAGAACACAATATGACATTGTCTTACATGTGAAATGCTGTGCTACATATCACACTGTGTAGCATGTAATAATTTTATTGTATGATATAGCAGTGGATTTTCCTATTGCTAAATTTTTAGACACCACATAACTCAACAAACGAATGTAATATTTTTTTTTGTCTTCTAATTCTTGCTCCTTATTTTTTTTTCTTCATAGCATAAATTTCATGCACACACAAAAATAAAAAATTACAAACTTCTGCCTGTTTGAAGAAAGTGGAAGGAGGCCAATGGAGCTAATCAATGTATTTAGCAAAAGACCATTTAAATTTGTTTACAGCACTATTAAGTCACTAAGGGCATGCTGCAAAGTAATTAAAATTATAAATCCTGTTACAAATGACAAAAACATTTGTTCAGCTCTTTCTTTTATATAGTATTTTGTTAGAGATCAGTTCCTCTTAATCCTGCTGTACTGTGAAACTTAAATGTAAACATGATAGTGTCAAGAAGGATTCAATGTGATCCTGTCCCTATATCAATTTATGATTGGTTAGATCTGATGACTGCATATAACCCTTAGTTAAGATATGATCCTAATGTTAACCTCCTAATAACATCCTGTCTGCCCTGCCCAGTCATTAAGCCAAGAGTAATTTGTTCTCTGAGATTCAAATGTCAGAACCATCTCCTGGGTCATGACCTCATTTTATTCTATCTAGAACTAAGTGTGTGTGCAAGACTACCATTATGTTATTTACATTTCAATGGCTTGCATTCTTTTATGATTCCATTTCAAAACATGGAACACTTCTTGAACAACTGCCTGTTTTGTTAGTTTGTATAAACAATTAATTCTTTAAGTAATGTGTTGAATTCTAGAGTGTAATTTAAATCTGAAAAGGATAATGTTGGATTCATAAATAATAAATTAATAAATATATGCCATAAACTAACTTTTAATTTATTCTATCTTTTAGTGGGCCATGAACTCATTGTTAAATATAAAGTACCAACCATTGTCTCAGTCAACTCTGAGTGATGATGAAGATGAAGGCTTTAGCGACAACATTCTGTATGATTCTCGTTTGGTTAATGGACCCAAAATGGACAGGCGCAATGTTTTTGAGTTAGAAAAACTAGGTCAGCCTCGTATCAAGTCACCTCCGAATGTACATTTCCAGGTTTGTGCTAAATGATGATTTTTATAAATCAAAATATAAGTACTCCTACTTTCATATAATATAAGATAACCTACAAATTATTTTTTGGGAATAAATAAAACATTTTTTATTTCAAACTTTTTATTGCAGTATTAGTTAAGTTATAACATTGCTGACGATTTGACAACTTTTATTGAAAAAAAAAGTTTAAAGCATTATCTGAATTCTTTTTTAAGCACACATCCATATATCCATCACATTAAGATCTAAAAAAAACTACAAATGAAAATCCATTGTCATCTTTATGTCTTTCTTTTCATTTTATTAGTTACTGTATTTTATTGCTTGGGGAATATAAACTGAAATGTATGAAGCCGTTTCCTGTTAGTTTCCATTAATGTGGATTTTAACCCTTAAAACGCATGGGGTAGATTAGCCTCTAAATATCGGAATTGTAATTCCATTTTGTATGCACTCATTGTAAAACAGCTCAGCACTTTAAGGGTTGAAAAGCAAAACAATAAGCAAATTGTTGTATTTAAAAGTTATGGTTATAATCCTCAAGGAAAAAACTAAAGAAAAAACTAAACTAAAAGATAAATATGTCCAACAGTTAGGCTGGATAAGGCATGTATCCCATAAGGGGGACAAACATATGCCAAAGGCTGTCTTCTTGTTAAGCTGAAAGGTGGTCTGCGAAAAGAGGGGTCCTATGAACGCTTTAAAGACCATCTTTCTTTTTCCAGTAATAATGTGTATGTTATGACCTGCAAGGACTGTGACTTACAAACTTCCTTCATCACTTTTTTTTTTCAGTTTAACTTCAAGGTGTGTTTTAAAATGTTATAGTTTTTTATTATTATTATCATTATCATCATATTATCATTTTTTTAAAATTTCTATTGGACATGTAATAATGTTTTAATTTTTTTCTTTGTCAACATTAGGGCAGAGGTAGAACTGTAGTCATTATAGCTGTGTTAATTGTCATTGTACTTGGTGTAGCCGCAGCTGTTGTGTTTCCTATCATCAACCATCTCTTTAACCATGGTCTGGTTATAGATGTCACAGGAAAACCAAGTGTAGATTGGAGAAGAGTCTTTAATAATACATGTAAGTTGTGCATTCAAACTGTAATCTACTTACTACCTAATGATCAAATAACACACTTGGTCTGTGATACTACAGCATAGAATGCAATATTGTAGCATTTTAGATTTTATAATAAACATACACAAAGCATACAAATGCTATCTATTTATCTTGTCATTGCTTTTTATAGGGACAGAGTCCAGTGTAAGAATTGTTGATGTGGATCAAGATAACTTGGATGATATTATCATAGGTGTTGGAGACAAGCATTTCATTGACTATGACACAGACCTCACTATGGCTCAGTTTTGTCAATCTAAAGGTAGTCTCACAGTTAAACACAACAAAGCTAAAATAACATTGAATCTTGATGCCATATAATAATCCTGAATGTTTTGTGACAGTTTCTTAATATAGGTTATTTAGTGTGATAGTTTTATTGCCAACACAATCAAAGCTAATGGAAACAAGATTACAAAGAGAGTTTGTGTGATACACAAACTCAGAGGCGGCCCCCGTTGGAGTCGGATCCCTGTCAGATCCGCCTATTCGCAAGATGTTTCGGATGTTCCTTCTAAGTCCCTGGCTCAATTCCTGTTGCTCCCATCCTTAAACTATCGCAATATTTCTGAAAGAACAGTAAAGGTTAAATCATATTTTTCAAAAGCCTTTAGTGTTTTTTTTCTAACCATGACGGACAGACCAACCAACAGACAAAACGCACAAAAATATGTTAGTTTCATTTTAATGGGGGCATTATACAATTTTATTTTTAAAAATCTGATTTTTTTTAAAATTTAAGAAATTAGTTTAGAATCATGTCATTTCCGGTCTTCACGCTAGTACACGAAAGCCGCTGCTAAAAGTTCATTTTAAAAAATGTGCGTGATATCTGCATGTCTGGAGCATTTCTTATAGTAACATTTCCTCCCTTACATTTACGTAATTGTTTTAGAATTGGTGTTTTGTTATTAAAAAATCGCTTGCATAATTAATTTTATAAATTAAACGGTTTGCGTTTAGAAAACTAAAAGTAGCCATTGCACCTAAACTTTTCAAGCCGCGTTTAATGGTGAAAAAATATTTTTCGTATCTCTTATAGTTTTGGCGCTCTGAGTCTGACAGACGGACAGACAGACATAAATTCATTTTAAAAAAAGTGAGTGATATCTACATGCCAAGAGCATTTCATATAGTAACATTTCCTCCCTTAGATTTACGTAATTGCTTCACAATTGGTGTTTTATTATTAAAAAATCGCTTGCATAATAATTTTTATAAATTAAACGGTTTGCTTTTAGAAAACTAAAAGTAGCCGTTGCACCTAAACTTTTCAAGCCGCATTTAATGGTGAAAAAATATTTTTCGTATCTCTTCTAGTTTTGGCGCCCTGAGTGTGACAGACGGACATTTTGCACAAACCTAATAGCGGCTTTTTCCCCTTACGGGGGCCGCTAATAATACATGATGGGACTAATGTCAGACAAAGAAAATATATAAATTATTTTAATTCTATACTAGTTCTGTGTACAAGATACAAGCTGTAGTGATTAAAAAAAATGGCTTTTCGAGAGTTGTGGTTAGTCAGAATTATGTATTCAAACATGACATGCCTTTGGAAGACCCTTCTGGAAGCATGGACATGGTGGTCCTTTGGTATACCCTTC
>JADKLZ010003886.1:26281867-26294077 GCA_021533235.1 Biomphalaria straminea
GAAGCATGGACATGGTGGTCCTTTGGTATACCCTTCTGGAAGCATGGGCATTGGTGGTCCTTTGGTAGACCCTTCTGGAAGTATGGACATGACATGCTTTTGGTAAACACTTTTGGAAGCATGGACATGGTATATAGATTTGAAGGGATGCAGTTAATATGTTGATACTGTTGAGCCTGATAGAATCATGCATCACATTTTATAATTAAAGTTCAAGTCATTTTTTTGTTTGTTAATTTGTTGTTGTTTTTTTTGGCTAAAGTGCACCAGACTTGTGCACACTGTCAGTGTGACACTCATAGTTTGTAATCTTTTAAACATTTGATGACTCAGAGCTACACAAATAGTTGACAATGTATAGGCTATAATAGGTTAATCAATGATATGTTTTAAACACTTCAGGTCAATCATATCCTTGTGGTGGTCTTGTGATGGCCTTAAGAGGCTATGATGGTCAAGATATATGGAAATCTTCAACCAGATCATTGACATTAGATGCATTTTGTGGAGATATTGATGTAAATAAGGATGGTCTAGCAGACTGTATCATTACAGGTCGTCATTCGACATGCCAAGCTGTTGGGAGGAGAACAGGTCAATATTTTGTGGTGACTATAGTCTTTACTTGTACATCCAAAAAAAGTTTTGCTGCTACAGTAACTAATTGTCCAACTCTTTTGATTTCAAGGTGACTTGTTATGGAGAGTTGACCCTGAACATGATCAGTGGTCCAATCATTTCTTGCCACAATGGACTGTGTACAGAGGCCCAAGTGTACAAGATCTAGATCATGATGGTGTGCCTGATTTCATTGTATTACACAGCAGAGACAGGCACCTGGAGTTCTGGGTGAGAAAAGTTTAGAAATGTTTCTTACCATCATCCTGTCTGACTTTCAAAATAGGGAAATTTCCAATTTTTAAAATGTTTACTTTGTTGTCATTTTTGAAGGAGCACACATCAACATCAGCTGGTCGACTAATAATTGTTTCTGGAAAGACAGGTGTACCTATTGGTAAGGGCTACTTTGAAATACCACCAATGACAGAGTCTTACATGACACCTGTTGGCTATAGCACACCTAGTGGTGAGATGTATATTCTCTATGGCACTGGCAGTAAACAAACAAAAGGTAGTTACTGTGACAGTTTGATGGTTAGTCTCATTAGATTATCCCTACAGACACTTTGTAGAGCTGTGCTTTTGTTGTTAAGCTTTGTCAGATATTTAAAAAAAAATAATTTGTTTTTAGGTCATTTGATGGCCATTTCTTTAGCTAGTCTCTACAAGAAAGTTACAGGAAAACTGTTGGGTACTGCTGATGAAAGCTGGTTGAGTTCATTCAATATGGCTGATGGTGAAGCTACACTCTTTAGGTTAGTTAAAATATTTGATGCTGCCTCTCTTATGACCATTTCCTTTGTTTTTTAATGGAACGATAGTCATCGAAGATTGAAAATAAAGCCATCTGAGCGAAACCTGGCGTAGATGCCTTTCTGCAACTACTGCCTCATTTGACCTAGCATTATGCCAAAGAAGAAAGCCAATAGAGTAGGAGCAAGTACATAATCCTGTTTCTTGCCATTTTCTTTTGGGAAGTGATCTGACAGGTCAATAATAGTAATAAATCAGCACACATAAAGGAGGAAGATTAGGTTTTTATATTAACTTTTTTTTATTAATCCAAATGATTTTATCTTATTTATAATTATTCTGGTGAAACATGCACATTATATACACATAACACATTTTTTAAAAAAGGCAGTGGTTCATGTAATTTATTAGGAAGTACATTTACCTAACCAGATATCATAGAGTCAAGTCAATGCAAGAGAAGCATTCCTTCCAGAAACATGAAGGAGAGATGGGCTAATCATCAACCCTTCTTTCTGATGGCTCAATCAACTGAATGATCATTTTATCACATCCATTTTGATTCATTGCTCGGTGGCCATTTCGTGAAACACAAGCTCTTATTCTAATGTTAAGAATTTCTTTTACAACTTTTTAAGTAGTGTGACAAATAGTATCACAAGTTTGTGTGATAAGTAGTACTTTGTGATAAGTTTGTGTTACAAGTAGTACTGTGTGATAAGTTTGTGTGACAAGTAGTACTGTGTGATAAGTTTGTGTGACAAGTAGTACTGTGAGACAAGTAGTACTGTGTGACAAGTAGAATAGTGTGACAAGTAGTATCACAAGTTTGTGTGACAAGTAGTACTGTGTGACATGTAGTGTGACAAATAGTACTGTGTGACAAGTAGTACTGTGTGACAAATAGTGTAACAAATAGTACTGTGTGACAAGTAGTACTGTGTGACATAAATAGTGTGACAATGATGTGTTACTACTGTGTGACAAGTAGTACTGTGTGACAAGTAGTGTGTGTAGTTGTAGAATAGAACACTGCCCTTTATCACAGAAATTTTGTATATTTCCTACCAGTGGTGAGACTAAAGGGCTGACCGTACCGCCATTACTTGTTGATGTAAACACTGATGGGGTGGTTGATATCTTGGTTGTGACAGCTGATGCTAACATTGCTTTACTCAATGGACAAACACTACAACTTGTTTGGAAGAAAACATTTTCTGATATGGAAATAAGCAGGTCAGTATTTCAGTATATTCACTTATAAAGATGTATAAACTTTTAACATTGTGTTTGACTTTCATCAAAATTTCTCTTCACATCAAAATTTGGAACCATTTCATAGTTTCAGTAATATAATTTGAGCTTGTTAACAATCTTAAAGTTTTCTGGGCCCTAACTAGGGGTCTTTAATTTACAATTTAGGATTCTCAGCCTCATGTGTAAATTTGGAATCATTTAGGGTTTGAGTTTGTTTAAAGAGTACATTCTGCATGGACATCTCTCTATCTGTATAGTTACAAGATAAAATGTTTTAATCTTGTAGTTCTCCAACTCCTGGTCATTATAATCTTGATGGGACTGTAGATGTCCTTGTACATTTGAATGAAGTAGGAAAAGAGAACTCACATAATGCAAAGGTACTGGATACTTTATGTTTATATTTCAAATAGACCTTCAGTTTGTTTCTTGGTTTACATTTTACATAAACTCATCCCCAACTCTTCAACCAGTTCATATGTCAGCTATACAAATTTCTTGATTATAGACTTTGATACTGAATGGAGTGGATGGCACTGAGCTATGGTCATATCAAGGGGAACAGATTCACAATTCTTCTGGCTTATCCCTGAGAACTGTATCAAAATATCAGGATGTCTTCTTGGTTAAGTTGGGTGCTAAAAGGACTAGGCCACTCAAAAAGGTTAGATTCTTTTCAGTAGTTATGGTATAAGAAACTAGGTTATTATGAAAACAAAGTCTTAATTTTAAATCTGAACATATTTAAATTTTCTTGTTACATAGAAATACATAATTTACTTACTACAGCAAAATAGATTTGGGTTGTATTGGTGTAAACATAACAGATTATTATTTTTTACATACATCTTTTAATTTCTTTGAATATATAACATTATTTCCAGATTCAGTTTTTTGATGGTGAAGAAACAAAAGCACTACCAATGAATTCTTCTCACACAGAAGACTTTAGGAATATGTGTATGTATTCATGAGAGAGAACGTTTTGTTTTTAATTGACAGTCATTCAAGTAAATAAATGTTCAATTCTACAGTTGTGTCCCTTAGCTCAGTCTGGAAACAATGAAAATTTCTTTGAATTCTTTAGTTCTTAAATAAATAAATTATATCTTTTATATAGCGCAACTTTCATGCTTATAGCATGCTCAGTTGGCTATGGTCCAATCTCATTTGTGGACCAGTGGGGGGGAATGGGTATCTTGGAGAAGGCTTTTCCGTGCTGCCTTTAGGCGCTCAGCAAACACAACTCTGCTCGAGTCAGGTGTCCATCCTCGAGCTCCCTTCATAGGCATCCAAGCCAAGTAAAGAGTACCTAGCCTCTCGACCACGCTTCCCACTAATCAAATATGTTAATATTATTACTGAAAACTTGCAGAGAATTTTGTTGTTTTTTTCTTTAGAAATTGACTTTTGAAGAGTTCAACGTAAAATAAAAAGACAGCTCAAGTATTGAGTAAAAATCTTCATACAACTTGTTTTGATTCTTAGAGCTACAACTTGTCAATTGTGTCAAGAAAACACAAACTAAAATAGAACTCAGCACATGTACAACACCCATGCTAAGTAAATACTTACAGATGCAAGTAATATTAGCCTCCACATTTTTCTACTTTGTTTTTTTATAAGGAATGAGCTTAACTTGCCTAAGTGCTGAGGGTATGGTTGTTTTAAGGTAGTCGTGGAGTTTATTACAGGCACATTCCTTATTCCATATGTTAGGACAAATTTGTACAAAACCTCCTTCTTCCCTATTGCTATTACAGCATGGAACAGGTTGCCTAAGTAAGCCAGGAAAACCAATGACTTGACAAAATTAAGTCATTTATCAACATGCATGACCTAGGAACATGTGTAAGATGTAATCATCATCTAAGTCATTTATCAACATGCATGACCTAGGAACATGTGTAAGATGTAATCATCATCTTTTTTTTGAAGTAACATCTGTACTTTATAAGATAAGAGTTGTCTGACATATGCACTAATGGCAGACTTATCATTAAGTACAACTTAGTTTTCTATTGAAACTGAAATCAATCTTAAAGTACAAATTGACTGACATTTGTAAGATGTGATTCAATACTAATAGGTGATGAGATCCTACAGAGAGTCTCTCAAGAGTCTGTACTTTGTGAACATGATTTAGACTTTCTGACCCAGACTGTAGTACTAATGGATCAAAGATCAGCTGAGCAGCCTCTAAGACTTGTGGAGGAAAAGGCCTACAGCTATCATTACAGTCAGTATATCAAGTAGATTTGTTGTTATTGTGTTTAAGTTCTTGTTAAAGATGCTCATTAAGTTGATAGAACAGGAAGCTGCAGGACTCAGGTTAATGTCAGGGAAAAAGAGGAACGAAAGTTTAGGAGATAAGGCTCTAGGAGGGCAAATTGGCTAAGGTTGATAGAAGTATCAAGAAGCAAACATTAATTATGTTATTATCAGGCAAAGATGGGGGCAAAAGAAAAGAGGTGGTTGTATGAATGAGTTGAGTGATAGAGGCAAAAGAAAAGAGGTGGTTATATGAATGAGTTGAGTGATAGAGGCAAAAGAAAAGAGGTGGTTGTATGAAAGAGTTGAATGATGGAGGCAAATAAAAAGAGGTGGTTGTATGAAAGAGCTGAGTGATGGAGGCAAATAAAAAGAGGTGTTTATATGAATGAGTTGAGTGATGTGGAGGCAAAAGAAAAGAGGTGGTTGTATGAAAGAGTTGAGTGTTGGAGGCAAAAGAAGCATTGTGCCTAGATATAAATGGGATTCTTCTTAAATTTGGTTGGAAAGTAGTGCAATTTAGTCAGGAGTAGAAGACAAGGGCATTATGACTACTAGGCCTAAAAGCATTTCAGTATTGTCTACAATTGAATTGCCCCCATGATGTAAAATATTGCCTACTAGTTATTTTTTCAATGAATTATTCCATAAAACATTAGATTTATTTGATCTTCATTCTGTGTGCAAAGTATTTTCTAGAGTTGTCTAACGTATGTTACTACTAGATCAGTGCTTGTGTGAGTATGCTATAATCTTGTCTCCTTACAGTTTGACTTGTTCTGTCTTTAGGACTTCAACACAAACCTGGAGACTACCATTGTCATGACCTGACTGAAAGACATAAGGACAAGATTGATATGTGTACTGTCTTAATGCCTAGCAGCCTCACAGGTAAGTAGTTTTGCTAGAAGTCATACAAGTTTATAAGTGCTTTAAGTCGCTACTGTCACCTGGCTAAAATAATATTATATAATTATAATATTCTTATTTCCTAGGTGGCATAGGAGATGTTGATGGTGACAGATCACTGGACTATATTCATGTGTCACAGATGCTTGGAGTGAACCGAAGTGACACAATGAATATCACTGGTGAAATCTCTAATGTTGTGATATCCAAGTATAATATTAAAGCATCACTTGACAAACATCTAGTATTTGACACTAGTTCTGGACATATTCAGTTGTCTTCTGATGACTCAAGTCCACAAGCTTTTCAGTTTCTTCCATCCAGTTCACAAGTATGGACACAGTATCTAGGAACTCAGGGCAATAGTAAATATATATTGCCTGACAGATAGACCAGGCTAAGGTAAATTAAGGTAACAGTCTGCAATAACTTGTATAGAATGGATCTCAGGTGAACATTTGGTTGACACTACTTGACAGACACAGTAAATCAGTTTCTATTACATGAGCTCTACAGCATTTCAGAATTGAGGCCTTTTGTTCTGAAACACTGATATGACTTTGTTTGGAATAGTTTTGCTTTAATTGTACATTTCAACATAAAAGATTCAACAACATAAATGAAGTACATAGTATTACATTTTGTTTTGGGTCTATGAAAGTATATACGATCAGCTCCTTGTTCCTGCATTCTTTTTAATCTAGTCATCTGGAAATTCAGGCATGACAGTTCTTGTCTGGATAAGCATTCTGGACAAAGAATGCGTTTTTTGTGGTGCTAAGGCTCATTATTTCTTGTCATTTGTATTTGAAAAACTTTCTGAAGGACAGAATTGTCTTGTTTAGTCTTTATCTTAGTTCAGTATTGTCTTGTTGAGTTAGCAACACTTTAACTTATTCTTCTACAGTCAGCCTTTGTGTTAGTTTGAGTTCTCACCATGTATGTTTTGAGTAGGCTTGCATTATTCATTTGTAACTAATTATCTCATAAACTGAATTATATGAAAATGCAATAAGTACTTTGGAATCTCTTCTAGGACAACTGCTCTACCTCTCTCAGTGTTCTTGTAGTGGGGCTAATGTGTACATAGGAGGCTGTCAATATCTCCAAGGTTACATTGCCTGGAAACAAAAAAGTCTCCACCTTGTCTTTTAACATTGAATCTGGCCTGTAGAAGAATAAGTTCAAGTGTTTCATTGAATTCTTTTTGTCATGAAATATAGGATGTAAACCATTAGGTCACTTTTACAATCTTGGTGTACAGCATGTTGTAGAATTATTGACTTTTATGCATATTTTCATTGGATCATATTTGTATATTGTTGTTGAGTCCCAAGAGATATTTTAATCTCCTTTGAAACAGTATTATATATAACCATTGCTCTAGATCAGTGATGCCAGCCTTTTTTGGCCGGCGGGCCATTTTAATGCCTAACACTTGTATCAAGGGCCACATCATCAAACAAATAAATTGAAAAAAATGAAATAGTCATTAATTCCAATTTGAATAGTTTATTAGAAACTCATAGCACTACTAGGCCTACTTACACATGTAAGGCGATTTTGGGAAAGATTGGTTTCAACCATTTTATTATTGAAAAAGTTTGTAAACTCAATTAAGTGCTTGTGAACATTGTGATCTTCCTTAACACTTGATTTTGGAAATTTGAAAAGTTTGTTCACACACCCAGCGAAGTAATCAATAGTCTGAAGTAATCAATAGTCTGAAGTAATCAATAGTCTGTATCGCTCTAAATTTCTCAAGCTGAGATGTCTGGCTTTGAATTCAAATGAGTTCCAGTTACAGATCTGTCACAGCAGTCTTCAGTGGCAATGGAAAACATTTCAAAATCTGCTGCTCTGTCATTTAGTTTGGAATGGAAATTGTTACCCATATCGTCCACTCGTTTTGCTTTAATTCCTTTTTTTTCCCAGGACAAATTCTTTCATCATAGCTAGAAAAACCCTTTTTTACACTTCATTTCACTTAATTTGTACAACTCTTAATGTTTGCCCTTACCATGGACACATTTCTTGCCTCTTAATTCTCGTCAGTCTCTCAACTCACCCAACTAGGCGTAACTTAACTATCTTTTTCTTTGCGACTCAAACCAAAAATGCCTCTATACTTTTTAAAATGTTTTGTTTTATAAATGCCCTTTTATTAGTATTTTTTCGTTCCTATGGCTCTCCCAGTTCATTTATCCATAAATATGAAATGGTACATACTACTCTCTTTGATATCAAAAGAAAATTACCAAACATGGTGCAGAATTGATGCCCTATGTTACACACAAGATGTTCAGAACATGGCTAGCTTAAGACAGCAGTGGAATTATCCAAGAATCTAAAACAACTGTCAACACTTGTCAACGTAAAAATAAATGTCATTTATTTTTAAAAATATATAATAATAATAATACCCCATATTAGAATGAATTCCATCAAAGAAAAAGTGAAGAGTCCTAATGTCAAGAAAATTCATTTTTCAATCTTTTTATACTAAATGTGGTGTCATTTAGAATCCTTTTCACCATAACTATGTGTTACTCAGAATATCTGTAAAATGGCATTTTATTAATTAAGCAAACTGTACAGAAATATTTGAAACAAGTGGTTCAGCAAAAATGTTTTAACAAATATGTATTGGAGCTACACTGAATGAATAAAGAAATAGATTGTTTCATTGATTGATTACACTTTTTTGAATAAAATATTGAAATTTGTACATTTTTAATGTTTTAACTTTGAAAGCAATAGAATTAGATGTGAAATTAGTTTAAATCTGTCAAAAATATAGTGTTACAATTTAAGCTGAATGATCAAGTATCATAACCCAGTCAGATAGGATGTTAATTCAGCCAGGATTTATAATCAAACATGTTGTTACTATTGACACATTTTTCAAGGTACTTAATTGTTATTTTCCCACCTGTTTACTGCCATGTCAGTTTTCCATGAAATCAATCATGTTAGTTTTTCATGAAATTAAAAGTGTTTATGAATGATGTTAGTTTTTCATGAAATCAATAATGTTTGTAAATGTTGTTAGTAATTCATGAAATCAAAAATGTTTTTAAATATATATATATTTATATGTTTATACAACTATTTTGTTCACACCAAAAGACATATTTATTATCAACATTGATGTAATATTTGAAACATGTTCCAATGTATTATCTTGTTATTGGAATTATATTTGACTTCCTAAGCATGTGGTATGCATATTAACTGTCACCACAATGAATTGTATCTCATCTTCTGACTGTTCCTCTTCTAGAGGTCTGGGCTAATAATCTTCATTTCTGAAGGACCATCCAGAACTTCTAGAGTTTTTCTAGAGCAAACCAACAAACATTGTCAGTGTTCAGATGAACTACTTTAAACATTCATCTGAAGGTAGACAATCTAACTCATAGTACTTTGATCACGAATGTCAATATTTTTGTTTTAAAAGCCATTTGTTCACTTTGTCAAGTTTGAATTTAGAATCTTGGGAAGACTGGTCATGTGTTGCTCCACAAGTTCAAGTTATTCCTGAAGGATACATTTGATAGCATCAATTTGTATTGTATATTACTATTTGATTGAGTAAAAAGAGACTTCCTTTCCTACTATTCCAATTCCGATTGCTACTAAAATGTTTTGGATAGTCTCTTTGTATTGCTTCACTATTAAAATTACATTTAATTGACATACGTACTATATATACAAGTTGTAGTACTAATATTTTTGTGACAAATATCATAACTTTGCATAATTTGACTAAATTAGGCCTTCACATTCTGTGGGCAATTTTCGTGCCATCAATATTTTTTGGCGGTAATTTAATTATAAATTTATAGACTTGTAAAATATTTCAAATATGATTATAAGTGAAAAATAATATTTTCAGACGGTGCCTACAATTTTTACATTAACAGTATTTGTAAGAACATGTTTGTATATATGCATTGATTGTTCAATTGTTTTATGTTTTATTTTTAAAATACCAATGCATGCGATTCAAAGACACATACATATATACTGTTACATTTTTAACTCCTAAAAATACTTATTTGTTGTTTTTTTTTTGTAACATATTTTTAGAAAAATAGGCTATAACTAATTTATTTTTGACAAAGAAAATGTTATTTCTATTATTCTATGCTGTTGGTTTATTTAAATATTGAATGTAGTCTTGTGCAACACTGATAAACAAAGTGAAATATTGCCTTTTTTTTTTTTTTTTTTTTGACAGAGACAGATTGACATTTTTTCTTAAGTTACAATTAATTTTCAGGCACCATCTTTAAATGTCTTTTGTTGTGCCGATACTTCTGTTCAACTTATGGAGCTAGGAGTTCCATGGCTGGGCATGACCTGAGTAATTGGGCAGATAAGATACAGTACAAACTCTGTTTTTATGACTTTATTTATACACATCATGTAGGTTGAAGCATGTATTAATGTCTTTTGAAGAAAAGTCTGTCATTTATAAGATGAGAAACTGGCCTTGGTTTTTCATGTCATATCAAATGTCATGTCAACATTCAAACATATTTCTAATATTTGAAAAAACCAACACGCCGTAAAATGTTTTGTTTTGTGACCATCATTTGTTCAAGACTTCCAGAGGGACAGCACACACAAATGTTCATTTAGTGAAAAGTTAGTCATCTTGACCTGCAAACACAAAATGGGTGCTTTCCTCCTAGGAGTGGAGATTCTCTTGAGGGATTGAACCAATTCATTTCTTATTCATTACGTTCTTCTAATAGATTTGAGTTGATGATGATGCTAGTGTCCCATTCCAGAACGGTATAAAAAGCACTCTCCTGAAGACTTGCCGGACCTGGTATTAAAATTAAGCATTTCTAACAGTCTTTTAAAAAAAAAGTTCTTTGGTTCTACTGAAATCGGTGACCAAGAGAAAAGTAACTATTCTATTTAGTATTAGCACTTTAAGACGATCTTCAATATATGTGTACCTCTAAATACTCTGACATTCTCATCGAAGAATGTTCTACTTTATGTTTTGGTTGTCAAATAAAAAACAAAAACGTGTATTGGGTCAACTAATCAACGCGTCTTCATTTTGTTTGGAATCTGTTCCAATATGACAACGAGCTAAGGAGACAATAACACCCGGCACATTCTGACTGTACTTCAGCAGGTCCTTGTCTACAGATTGAGTTCTGAATTTTACCTAAATGTATTAACCCTGTAGTCCTCTCTGCCCTTATATCAAATAGATACAAGCAATCATTATTAGATCCTATTCTAGGCAATCGTTAATGGCCGTGTTCCATCTGCCAAAAAGACAAAGTGTGCAGTGTTCTCAAGTCAGTGAATTCACATCTGGATCACTTAACCTTATTTCATAGTCAAACAGTTGGCTGCTGCTGCAACATGGTGCCAGCTAGCGGGAAATGGGGGAGGGGGGATTACTTCTTACATTCTGGCATCACACCTTGCTGCTTGTACCTGACACATAAGCACTGCCAAGCATCTTTGTTTCTACTCTATCCAACTCCTTGCAATGTAATGCTATTTATTTCAATCCAAAGTAGAAGAAACCAAAAACAAGGTTACAAAGACAGTTAGTGTTTCCACAAAATAGGCATTCGAAGTGGTCCACCCAGGCAGGTAAAAAAGGCAGGTTTCAATATTTTCAGATATAATAGAATAAAATTCTATCAAAGGCAAATGACAGAGAAGAATGGAGAAAGAAGGTTGGCAAATCTTGTGTGGTGCTCCAACGGTCCAGGGATAGGTAAAGTGAAGGTCCACTTAGATGGCCTAACTAATGTCCATATAATGTATACGGTATCTAATTGTTTTGTAAAGAGTTTATTTCTTATTCAAAGGGAGAAACATTCGCTCCTTTTGTGGTCTATGACTGAGATACTCAATTGCAGTTCACTCGATATTAAGTAAAACTACATTATGTTCTACTTATGTGCATACTAAATATATTTTTTCTCTGTAAAAAAAAAGTGCCGGTAAACATTTTTTGTAAATGTATAGTTAGTATGACAGAACTTAATAAACTTAAAATTTTTTCTTTGTCAAAAAATCTAAAACCGTTAGCATAAATGTGTGTTAAAAATATGATAAATTGTCATCTCCCTTCTAATGATCTCTGAAGACACAAACAGTTCTAATTATCTCTGACTTTTCTCATTTGTAATGACCTTTGACCAAATTGATCTTCTGACACCACCCATGGTTTAATTCCTTACATAGGTCCTGAAGAGAGATAGGACTAAAGCGCACTGAGTACCCCGCCCCCATAGGTCCTGGAGAGAGATTGGAGTACCGCGCTTCCATAGGTCCTGAACTGAAATTGGAGTACCCCGCCACCATTGGTCCTGGAGAGAGATAGGAGTACCGCGCCCCCATAGGTCCTGGAGA
>JADKLZ010003886.1:26325338-26349462 GCA_021533235.1 Biomphalaria straminea
ATGTGTGGGAGAAGTACTGTAGGAAGGAATGTGTGGGAGAAGTATTGCAGGAATGAATGTGTGGGAGAAGTATTGTAGGAATGAATGTACGGACAGTTGAATGAACGAGTGTGTGATGTCTAATATCTTAGGAGCAAGTTTTGATTTCCTGCCAGTTTTCAGCCATCTGGCCTACACAGTGCAGGAAGTAGGTTCAGGTTGTTGTTAATACTAACATTTATTGGTTTAGACACTTTACAGTCTCTTATAAAATAGAGAGCGGCATTAGACAGGCAAAACAAAGTCGACTTTAACGTCTCTAATTAACATGCGCAACAAGGTAATAGACCATAGACTACATAATAATTCATAATAAATAATCATTATAGAAAATCTTTTTTTTTTAAAGGAGCGTCTGCAACTTAAATAAAACAAAGACAATAGGAACAATCTCTTAAAAACAAATACAATCTATGCTTGTAAATATTTCTACCAGTCTTTTATAGAGAACAGTCTATTGTAAGCTACATTGCCCCCCCCACCCCCATTTCATTTTCATCTAATAATTTCAAAATCATTTGTATTGTAACTCTTAATTTTTCTTTGAATCTTTTAGCGGCTCCCGAAAGGGGGAAAGACGTCCGTCCCGTTAAGATCTCGTAAGCAAAAAAAAATAATAATGAAAATCCGACATCATAATATTTTAGACCTGCCTTTTTACCTGCTTGGGTGAGCCACTTCGGGGGACGATTTCGAGTTTGTGTTTCCACACAAACTGTCTTTGTAGCCTTGTTTTTTTTTTTCTATTTTTGACGAAAATCAAACAAAGAAATCAGATTTATGTTAGTAATTCAAGACAAAAAAATGTAATTAAAGACAAGGTTACAAAGACAGTTTGTGTGGAAACACAAACTTAAAATCGGCTCCCGAAGTGGTCAACTAGGCAGATTTCAATATTTTCAGAAAGCATCCACATCCGAATGAAATTATATCAAAGATAAATGACAGATAAGAATGTAGAAAGAAGGTTGACAGATTGTATGAAGTGCCCCAGCGTACGCAACTGCCATACCTCTTTTATGAGTTGGTAACTTCGATAGTAAATACTAATACACTACAACAAAATAAAACATGAAACAAATTGCAGTTTATAACATTATTAATTGTCATAAATTAGGTCTCATTTATAATGCATACTAATTAGGTTTTTTTCTATTTAAAAAACTGCTTGCATAAGTGATTTTTTAAAATTAGATTTTGAGCCGTTGCATCAGAACTTTTGAATGATCTAAAATATTGTTATGTCCGATTTTCATTTTCTTTTCTACTTTCTAAGATCTAAACGGGACGGACGGACAGACAGACAGAAGGACGGACAGACAAGCCACACAAAACTAATAGCGTCTTTTTCCCTTTCGGGGGCCGCTAAAAAAGAGTAAAATCAAGTGTTCGATTGACTCTGTTAATTAAGCACCAGTTGATTATTGTTAATGTCTTACTCTGTGTCTTCAAGTCTTTCTGACATATACATTTATTGAAAAACTTATACACATTTATAGAAATACTTATAATAAAAATAAGGCTTGTCTTCGAGTCCGAAGATTAGTGAGGAATACAGTATGTCCCGTGAGAAATACTTATAGGCCTACACATTTATAGAAATTCTTATAGGCCTTCACATTTATAGAAATACTTATAGGCCTACACAATTATAGAAATACTTATACACATTTAAAAAAGTGTGTCTTTACAGAGCAAATGTGAATGTTGAGAAAGAATCCAAGAACTTTGCTATGGACGAAAGCCAGCCTGTGTTATTGTAATTGGTCAGTATAGTCTGAGCAGGCTGAATGGCTGAGGTCCGAGGACGAATGGGCTACTTCTTCGATACCATGATCACAATTCACGACCACCACGGAGGACAACTGCTCGATAAGTCAGTGGCTAGCCTTAAAAAAGGAGAAAAGTTGATGTCCTTTATTTTATATACCGGACATTTTGAGACCGCTGGCTGTCTAGTGTGACATCATTAGTAAGAATTGGTTCATTCTAATGTAGAATTTACTTTCTCCTGTAATTGTCGTCATTCAGTTTGAATCATTTACAAAGGTTTAAGACTAACAATGATTGAAAAAAAATTGCTCAAACAATAAATATGTTTGGCTAGTGCGCCAAGATTCTTCATAAACTACAATTATTAGAGATTTTAGAAATAAAGAGACAAGAAATGTCAGCTTTACTAGACACTGTTTAGACTTTAGACTAAAAAATGGATGAACTAGTTTTATTAAAGATTGTTAGACACTTTCATTTTCAACAGCTCGAGGTTCGATTCTTTTATCACGACACCTAGGTACGATTCTTTTAACAATACAATTTCATGAATGTAAAGCTAGAGCTCTTAATTAAGCTATATTTCTCTATAAAGCTATATTTCTCTATAAAGATAGATTTCTCTGTAAAGATAGATTTCTACTGTGCTGTGTGTTTAAGACGGAGGTACAAGTCCGAGTTGATGTGTACTTTGTTCACTAATGTATATAATACACCACTAGAGGTCATCATTTCAGTTACCTGTGTTCTCTCCCCTACAGTAGTATTCTCACCAGGTGATCTGGCAACGCCTGACAGACGGCATTCTACTGATACACGCAACAGATGCTCATATTCCAGACTATCAAAGAACTACTCACTAAGTTATGGAAGCAGCACTCAATACTTACTCCCCCTCCCATCTCACCAACACTTACAGAAGTGTTATTTGTTTGCATGGGCGTACACCTTGTGTGCAACACGGGCCAGGCCAAGACTACAATACATTCTTGTAGGTTTGAATCTTTCGGTTGAACTGCTCTAGCTTAGATTGTATCTGTATATGTATAACCTCATCATCAACATAGTCATTTATAGTCACCTATAAAACTTGAACTAAAGAGATATACCAAGCTACTGAAATGTATTATACTGTAGTACAGTCAATGTATATTTGTATGCTTGTATTTATGCGTTTCAATGCACAGAATAGAGTTTGTTTATAGGCGGGTATGTAGATATAGGCCTAGATTTGTTTAAATAAGTGTTTAAATAAGTGCAGTAAATACTTGAAACAGATTAGAAAAAAATAGTTCGGATTTCAATTTATTGCAAACAATAGCTAACATGAAGTGGAATCAGGGGAACTAATTAGAAAGTAACAAAAGGAACTGTTATTTTGATTCTCTCTTAAGAAGTTCTAAAAATTAAGGAAAGGAAACAAGAAAAAAAAAGTCTAAACATTTTCTTCTTCCTTTAAGACTTTTGTCTCTCATAAAGAAAGACTTCGTAAAGATTATTACGTTGTGTAAATTTGTGCCTAGAACCTATAAAGAATACACGATGTAAAGTCTATTTAGTGTATAATCTGCTTGTGATACACATTATAATTTCCATCATGCAATCACATATAAGACAATCTTATATGTCTAAATGTCATCTTTATTTATATAAAAAAGAGTGTTCATACAGTTCACTACCAATGGTGATTAATGGTGAACTATTTATTCTATCTGACTATGTTTTCTTAATACTGTTTCCAGGGTAGTGTCCAAATAGTCCGCTAATCTTTTTGTAGTGACTAAACAAAGCCAATGTATGCATGTCTAAAAATAGGATTGGACTAAACTTCTCACCAAAAACTAAACGAAAAAAAAAAACTTTTCCCCCCCTTAACTCTAAAGACATTTGTTAAGTATCCATTGTTCATTTGTTGTACATGGGCCTGAGAAGATCTACATTTATATTACAAGGTGAGATTTTAGCAACTCTGAACTCATCTTAAACAACCTTATTGTAGACACACTCGTTTATACGCATCACATCAGATCGTCTCTCTGATTATCTGGCGGCCTGCTTCTTCTCGACTTGTGTGTAATCAGTGCGCTACCTTTGGGTCCAGGTGTGGCTTAACCCCGCCAGGTAGGTGTATTGTGTAACCAATAGGGCAGGTGTTTACTCGCGACAGACTGGCGCCGACCTGTCTGCAACGCTCTCAATAGGGACAGTACTTGAGGAAAACTTATCGCTTGCTTTCACGAACTACAGGGGCGGCTCCATTGTGTGGACAATGTTGTTAGTTCACCAAAAAGAACCATATAAGAGAGAGAGAGGGGAGAGAGAGAGAGATACTAACAGACAAACAGATAGATAGACATACAGATAGATAGATAGATAGATAGATAGATAGATAGATAGATAGATAGATAGATAGATAGATAGATAAGCACATCCTTGATCAAAGATAGCACGCACACATAACAAGACCTTCTATAATCAATTATCGTAGAACACACTCATCCCATCTTTACCACACATACACCCACACTATCAGAAAGCCTGGCTAGTTGGCCAAAGAACAGCATGTTATCCTATAGATAGATACTCTTTAGCATTGTAAACAATTCCGTCAAACTTTGTGCAAACGACTCTTACAGAAAACGTCTCGAGATCGTGTGCTCTGAAAACCAGCACACTACACTCCTCGACTACTTTCTACTAAACATCATAAAGAAATTCTATCTCCATAGTGGTTCAAAGACAGCAGATGGAAGTAGGATGACCAATGATGGTGGTTCTAGATTCTAGGAGTATTGTTGTAGTGCAAATGTCATAAGATTTCAATGTATTACACATGATAAAGGAAGTTGTTTTTTTTTAACATCCAAATGTGACAAACAAACGAACAGGACCGACTTGACAAAAATCAAAGTGGCTGTTCCTTTTTTAAAGACCGCCGTAAAAACTCAAACATTTAAACTAAATGAAAATATCTATAATAAAGTGCTAGGCACTAGTGGATCGCCCCTCTCCCCTCCCTCCAAAGAGATAGGGGTGGGAAAGTTTCTCATGAGAATCATCAAATTTTTGTTTAAAATTATTCATATACAGGTATCTTGATATTTGAGTTTTCACCCTTCCATTTCTAATCTCACATTCAATCATTAGTTAATAAAAATAGGCAGAGGACACTGTTGATAAATATGAACGAATAATGACAAAGCAGTTGCCAAATAAGTTGCACCCAAAACTCAAGGTCTAAGCTATAGACACCAAATCAGCTGTTTAATCTTACGCCATCTTGGTTGACAACAAGTTACAAGGGATGTTACTCCCAAACACCAAGTGGTGCAACCTATATAAAACACACATCAACAGACACGTACGTAATTACTCAACGCCACCACGCCACCCTCCTTTCCGCCGAAATCATGACTTTTAAAACATGATATGGCGACAGTTTTTATGTAATTCTGCAGGTTCTAATAGGCTATGTTGGGCTTATGCGTTTCGTTTCTTTGCTTCAAAACTAGAATTACAAACTGGACCGGAAGTACCTTTTTCCTTATATATATATATATATATATATATATATATATATATATATAATGCATTTTTCAGTACTAATTTTAAATTCAACTGACATAATTAGGCTGCAAATTTAAATGTACATGATTTTAAAAAATTCTGCACATAAATAAGGGTAGTTGGGATCAAACCCGATAAGAGGCTATAAAAGGAAAGGACCTGAAATAATCGCGAGAAACTACACATTTACAGTACTTTTTACCAAGATCTGTGTATATTTTTTAGGACTAGCTCACTTCAATTACCCGGCATTTTCCGATACACAATTTCATACTCAAAAATAGTTAAAGAAATAAAAATAGTGATTTTAATACTTTTAATGATTTTTTAAAAGGTGTTTTTAAAAAAGGTCAATTGGGCAGTCGGGCTCCTTGAGCAGCTCATTGACCTTGGTCTCCACTCAGAGCCCAGCTCTCACCTGTGGCTCCAAGCAGTTGTCTGCATGCGGCAACGGCCACACCACGGCAAACCGTCTCGACTGACGGGCAAAACCAAGTGAGGGTTAGCCAGAGCTAGTATCAGGTGTGGATACACTGGCAGCCATAGCCACAAACCTACACGTAGGCGGCCCAGACCATGTGGTCGCTTGACAGTGACTGGGACAGCACTGGAACTCGGCAGCCGTCTGAGCGTCTAAGCAGCCCTTTTTAGGAATGCACTGCTTACCTCCTAAGCATGAGGAAGAGGCTAGGGATGAAAATGTGCCCTAAACATTGCCTGTCCCCCATGACCCTGGCCAGTCTCCCGCGACTGGCGGGGATCCCACAAATGCGGGAAAAACAAATGAAACACAAACCTCAAGAAAAAACAAATCAAAACACAGGAACTCACACTCGGCGCATGGAATGTCCGTACTCTTCTTGACCGTGCTGAAACAGATCGTCCTGAACGGCGTACTGCCCTTGTAGCAAGAGAACTAGCCAGATACAATATAGATATTGCGGCCCTGAGTGAAACGCGTTTTGCTGAAGAAGGACAGTTAACAGAAATTGGCGCAGGCTACACGTTCTTCTGGATCGGCAAAAACAGCGAGGAAAGACGTGAAGCTGGTGTTGGCTTCGCAGTGAAATCCAATTTAGTCAACAAGTGAGCAGGACTACCAAAAGGCATAAATGACCGTTTAAAGACATTACGCCTACCCCTGACCTCAAGGCAATACGCAACTCTAATAAGTGCCTACGCCCCAACTATGTCAAACCAGGACAACATTAAGGAGAACTTCTACTCGGATCTGAACTCTGCAATAATCAAAACGCCCAAAACAGACAAACTCATAATACTGGGCGACTTCAATGCCAAAGTAGGCTCTGATTGGAAAACCTGGAGAAATGTTCTGGGCAGACACGGAATCGGTCACTGCAATAGCAATGGTGCATTGCTACTTGAAATGTGCTCAGCCCACAAGCTAACAATAATAAATACGCTTTTCCAGCTACCTCACAGAAAAAAGACATCATGGATGCATCCCAGGTCCAAACATTGGCATCAAATAGACTTCATCATTGTCAGACAGTCTGATAGACAAGACGTCAAAGTCACCAAAGCATTATGCGGAGCTGATTGTTGGACTGATCATCGCTTAATCTTATCCAAGCTTAAAATATGCATAAAACCACCTAGGCGGCCCCAAGAATGCAAGCATGCAAAGCGCCTAGATATTGGTAGGCTCACAAACCCAGAAATCAAACAAGAGCTCATCAACAAACTAGACAGTGAGTTTAAAACCCTGCACATGACCAATGATGTGGAAAACAGCTGGAAAAAATTAAGGGATTCAGTGTACTCTCTGGCTAGCAGTGCCCTCGGTCAGCCAAAACGCAAGCACCAAGATTGGTTTGACGAAAACAATGTGCAAATCGGACAGATGCTAACACCCAAGCAACATTGCTTTAAGGCCTTTCTGTGTAATCCAATTGCCCGCAAATCAGAGAACGCTACACTATTGCCAAAAGAGAGGTCCAGCGAAACCTGAGACACATGAAGGAGTCATGGTACAACAAAAAAGCAGAAGAAATTCAGTCCTATGCTGACAGTAAAAATGCAAAAATGAGGGCCCTTTATGGCCCTCAGCAAACTGGCTCATCCCCCATACTCAGTGCTGATGGAAACAAACTCCTAACAGACAAGGAGGACATACTTGTTCGCTGGGCTGAACACTTCAGCACAGTCCTTAACTGCCCGTCAAGTATTAGTGCCGAAGCAATCGCACGCCTGGAACAAATCTTAATAAATCACTCACTCGCCGACCCTCCCCGGCTAAACGAAGTAACGGCAGCAATATCAAATCTCTCAATGGGTAAGGCACCGGGGCCAGACTCCATCCCTGCTGAAATTTACTCACTTGGCAGCTCAGAGCTTACTGCTAAGCTAACTGAAATCTGCCAGATAATGTGGGAACAAAAGACTCTACCACAAGAGTTCAAAGACGCCTCCATCATCCACCTCTACAAGAGAAAGGGTAATAGGCAGTCATGCGACAATCATCGTGGCATATCCCTCCTATGCATTGCTGGCAAGATTCTGGCTAGGGTGCTTCTAAACAGATTACAACACCACATAGAAACTGGCCTACTTCCGGAAAGTCAATGCGGCTTCAGACATGGTAGAGGCACGGTTGACATGATCTTTGCAGTCCGCCAGCTCCAAGAGAAATGTAGAGAACAAAACTCAAATCTCTATACTGCTTTCATAGACCTGACTAAAGCTTTTGACAATGTCAGCCGTGAAGGCCTTTGGCAAATCATGTCCAAATTCGGCTGCCCTGACCAATTTATAAAAATGGTGCGTCAATTCCATGATAACATGCAAGCAAGAGTTCAAGACAACGGAGTCTACTCCAAGCCTTTTCCTGTCTCAAATGGCGTGATAGGGTTGTGTGCTGGCTCCAACACTCTTCAGCTTAATGTTTACCGCCATGCTGAAAGATGCCTTTTGCAGAGAAAGCTTTGGAGTTGACATACGGTATCGCACGGATGCAAGCTTATTTAATGCTCAGAGACTCAAGGCAAGGACCAAGGTAAACTTCGACTGCATCAGAGACCTGCTATTTGCAGATGACTGCCCTAAACGCTGCAAACGAAGAAGACCTTCAAAAGAGCCTGTCCTTCTTCGCTAATGCCTGCACAAATTTTGGACTCACCATTAATGTAAAAAAGACAGAAGTGCTGCACCAACCTCCTCCAAATAAAGCTGTTACACAACCAGACATTCTCATAGATGGCCAGAAACTAGCAAATGTCAAAAAATGTGTCTATCTGGGAAGCACCATATCAGCAAGCGCCAACCTAGATGATGAGGTTGACTTCCGTATTGCTCGTGCCAGTGCTGCCTTCGGCAGACTTCAAGAGCAAGTGTAGCAAAGGAGAGGACTCAGTTTAACCACAAAACTGAACGTCTACAGTGCTGTAGTTCTTCCGTCACTCCTATATGCATCAGAGTCATGGACCTTGTACTCCCGCCACACCAAAAAGCTAAACTCCTTCCACCTACGCTGTCTAAGGAGTATCCATAAGGTGCGTTGGTCTGACCACATACCAGACACAGAAATTTTAAAGCTGTCCAACATGCACAGTATTAATGCGACAGTAAAAAGGTCCCAACTACGATGGTCGGGTCATGTAGTCCGCATGCCAGAAAATCGCCTTCCCAAGAGACTTCTGTATGGAGAGTTATGTACAGGAAAGCGCTCCCAAGGCGGCCAATACAAGCGCTACAAAGACACCCTCAAGAGCTCTCTCAAGGAATGCGGTATCGACATTCATGGCTGGGAAGCACTAGCTCAAGATCGCTCCGCATGGCGAGAAGCTGTGAGTCTCGGAGTCTCAAGTTTTGAAGCAAGAAGAGTGGCCAGTGCGATAGAGCGCCGAACCAACAGAAAGCAGAGAGAAAAAGCAGGCCCACCTGCAACTGACAAAACTCACCCATGCCACATATGCGGCCGGCTTTTCAAAGCGAAGATTGGACTATACAGCCATCTTCGAGTCCATAGGAATTGAGAAATGTGCTCATCTTCGAACACGAAGGAGGAGCTATATATATACTGTATCACTTGTGAATATATTCGTTTGTTATGAATCTCACTGTCTATTTTTGTGTCTGTTTTATTTCTTAATGTTTTCTTGAGTTAAGGGGTCGTGTTTTCTCCTGATGTTTATACCTGATTTCTCTTATCAGCCTTTGTGAGACATTAGTCCAAAATAATGCTAAGCTTATAAATATAAAGAAAAACGCATGTGAATATATGAATGAATTTGTTCCTTTGAAAAATTTATCTCACACATGCCACGGGCCTTGTCATAATAGTCATAGATCTATAAAATCTATTAAATCAAATTATAATCTGTAATTAATATTATCATAAAAATTCACGTTGAAATCAAATTGTAACTATAGAATCAGTATAGATCTACTTCTAGAATATATATATATATATATATATATATATATATATACAAATTTAGGTTATAAATATAGTAGAAACAAAATCTAAGATAATCAGAATTTATTGTAACTCTAGGCAGTCTAGATCTAGAGTCTTAGACTTAGCCTTAATTTTAGACTAGATTTAAGCCTAGTAAACTATATAAACCTATGAGTCTGAAGCCTCCTCCCACCTGGTGTCCACTGTTCTGAGGTCCTCCATGAAGGTATGACGCCAAGTTATACGAGGACGTCCCTGTTTGCGCTTTCCTCGTATTGGCCTCCATGTCATCGCAATTCTTGGTATACGTAGTTCATTACGTAGTCGTAGAACATGTCCCGCAAACCTCATGCGACGCTCTGTCACCACCTCACTAAGTGTTCGACTCCCAGTTCGTCATAGCATTTCCTTGTTTGAGACCCGATCTGTGTAACTGACTCTCAAAATCCGCCATTTTTGTTGAGCCACATTCAGTCTCTTATCAATTTTGACAGATGACTTTCATGTCTCACAGGCATATGTTGCAGTTGGAATGACGATTGTGTTGAGAAGGTGTATTTTTGTCTCGAGTCTAATGGCTTGGCTTGTTCAAATAGGCTGCAGACTTTGGAAAATGCTCCCTGCATTTCCTATTCGGCACGCTACAGCATGGTAGGCATCCCCATCATTTGTTATATGCTGCCAAGATAAGTGAACTTGTCCAACTCTTCAAGCTTTGACTCGCCAAGTCTGACGGGGGCACCCTTTGCCTTATATCCCACTCGCAAAATTTTTGTCTTATCCAAGTTTATGCGGAGGCCAATTTTGGGTGCCTCTCTATCTAGGCTCTCCGTCATTTCTTGTATGCATTTATTTGTAGCCCCGAGTAGTGCAACGTCATCGACGAAGTCCAAGTCCGTCAATCGGTTTTGTTCACGCCATGGAATACCAAAGGCAGTCTGGTTCATTGCTCTCCTCATTATGTAGTCCATGACTGGGAGGAAAAGGAAGGGAGATAAAAATCACAGACGCATGTGGCGAAAAGAAAACCTTAATCGACCATATGCGACAATGGTTATGCTTACTCTGATTGTGGGAAAATATGTAGGTCAGACAGAGAAAGCGGTGGGAAGACAACATCAAAGAAAGGACAGGTCTACCATTGAATGAGATTTTAAACAGGGCAAAGGATAGAGAGGGATGGAGAAAGATGGTCTTCAAGTCTTGCTTGGTGCCCCAACGGTCCACCAAACTAAGGGATAGGTAACAGGTAACATGTAGGTCACAACTGGGGTTGCGTATCCACAGAAATTACTTAATTTTGTAATACAATTTTTAGCGGCCCTCGAAAGAGGAAAAGACGCTATTAGTTTTGTGTGGAATGTCTGTCGGTCCGTCCCGTTTAGATCTCGTAAACTAGAAAAGATAGTTCTTATGCAACGGCTACTTTTTAAAAATCACTTATGCAGCATTTTTTTTCATAAAAATACACCGCTTTTATAACTATTCACTGTTAATAGTAACAAACAAGGAAGGCTCTTTAGTAGGAGATATGAACAATTATCATATTATAACGTATTTATGCAAACGGTTTTAGATTTTTTGTCAAAATTTTTTTTATTACATTTGTATTGCTAAGTTTTGTAAATTCTGTCATACTAACTACTATATTTACACAAAAATAATGTTTACTTTTTTTAAGAGAAAAAAAATCTATTTAGAATGCATATAAGTTGGACATAATTTAAAACAACAATTAATAATTAGTTTTTCATATTATCGCGTGAACTGCAGTTCTATACATCCAAAATAATAGACTTAACTATTACTTTTTTAAGGAACTGTTTTTTTTATTATTATTTTTTATTTTTTATTTTTTTGTTTTTTTTCTACTATTAACAATGATTAGTTGTAAAAATAGTGTATTTTTATATTTAAAAAAAAATGGTGGCATAACTGATTTTAAAAATTAAATTTTTCGCATTCAGGAAATAAAAAAAGTTGCCGTTGCATCAGAACTTTGAAAGGTTTAAAATACTATGATGCCGGATTTCCAATATCTTTTGTACTTTACGAGATTTAAACGCGACGAACGCACGGACAGATCACACGAAACTAGTAGCGGCTAAAAACACTAACAGGAAAAACGAAATATTACAAATTTAAAGCCTGAAGTGCCAAGGGCCATAACCATTCATAACATCCAATATTAGGTCACTGGAGTTTAGTTCCCTTTAAAGCATAAAATCTAGTGGCATATACATTACCATACTGTTCTAGAGAACCTATCTCGTTTATTCATAATTAAACGGTAAACCATTTGGGTGCAAGTGACTATGAACATCCGAGTGAATTAACCAGTGACTCCAATTTGAAATAAATATACAAAGATTACCCACTAAATGTTTTTTGGTTGAGTTTGTCAATAATGTTAAATCACGTTCTCGTCCTTTGACTTCGTCTCTTCAATCTATTTGTGTGAAGCAGAAGTTTCTAATGAGGTCACCAAAGTACAGACGATGCCACACGACAGAATTCAGGTTTACACTGTATAATGATCACATGTTGAATAGACAATTGACTCCCCACTCCCAAGAGATTTCAAAGTAATTAGCCTTTAAACAATTCTCAAAACAAAAAGCAAGAAAATAAGTACACTAAGACCTGACCTCTTATATGTATATGGCCACCAGCTCAATGCAGTCCCAGCAGTATCATGGGGCAGGCCTTGTGTCAAGAATGTAGAGGTTCCATATTCAAAACTTGGTCAACTAAAAGAATTGAATGTTTAATATTCAAATTGTTGTACACAGTAGTGTCTTAAGAAGGAAAACAAGCCAAATAAATTTAAAAAAAACAACTATTAAAAAAAACAGCTTATATTAAATGTATTAATTAGGTTGGATCAGTCATTTAATTAAATTTGTAAGATCTAGACTATCAATAATAAATCTGTGTGATTAGAAATATTTTTTATCACTTGTTTTTGTTAAGCGCAGTTTCAAGCTTTTAGCCTTCTCACTACGCTTTGATCCTATCGCAGGACCAGTTGGAAAGGGGGAGAAATGGCTGTATGTAAAAATGTATTTTTTTTAAAAAAGAGAACGAGCTGAATTCGAACTTGTGGCTAAAGCCTTCTCAGGCTTCTCCAGCCTAGTAAGCACTCTACTAGCGAAGAGTCTATGAACATAGAAGATTATCTAGTTAGTTATCTATTGTTTCTATTTCACGTTCACTTATCCTCAGAAGACAATCTATAAAGGGGACTAATTCAGCTTACACCACCACTTCAGTCAAGTACAAATTAACCCCCCATCCCAAAAAAAAAAAAAAACAATTATTACCAATTGTAAATTTTTAAAATTGATTCTTGTGTTGTCAGGTGAAAGAAATAATTGTGCAATATTTTGAGTTTGATCCGAGATTGGATGTCGGAGAAATAATGTGTATAAACTTTTGGCCAGCCAGCCAGCCAGACAGACAAAATGAGTTGATATAAGCTTTGTAAAATGTGTTCACTTTTCTGTGCCATATGAAAAGCAATCGCCAATCAGCACACAGCATCCCTTCTTTTTAATCGGATCACATTTGAACGATCCACCAAACATATTTTTTAGCCCGTGAATGATTGTATCTGTTATAATGAAATGAAACGACGTGGCATTCCCTTCAACTCTCTCTCTCTCTCTCTTTTTAGCGGCCCCCGAAAGGGGAAAAGACGTTTTTAGTTTTGTGTGCCCTGTCTGTCCGTCCTTCCGTTCCGTTTAGATCTCAGAAACTAGAAGAGTAAATTAAAATCGGATATCATGATATTTTAGATCATTCAAAGTTCTGATGCTGTTGATATTGTGCGTAAAGGTGCACGCGTTCAATATAATAAAGTGTTTTTCTCCGCCATCACACTAATGGTTGTTGTTTGCTTATTGCTGTCTGTGAACCTAGATCATATTTAACAGATGCAGCGGCTAATTTTTTCTTTTCCGAAAGTGAACCATCTATATATATATTTCTCAAAGTAAAAGGTCAAACGAGCAACAAGCAACATGCAACAAGTAAATAGGGAAGATCCCATGGCGCACCATGGTGTGAATAAAAAATGGTGCATCCCAATCCGCACTTTTTTCATTCACGAAACAAAATAACAGAGACGTAAATAAATATAGACTGGAAAAAGGAAGTAACTTCAAGTGTAACGTGAAAACATGCACATATATCTACTATTGAATTCGGATTTCCAAATTATAAAAAATGTAAAAATTGCTTTTTCCTCAGTCTTAGAGATTAAACACAATTTATAAGTATAAAAATAAAGTAGGCCTACACACAATTGCAATGCACACATTTTTATTTCATAAAACTCTCTTATGAATTTGTGTAGTGAATGGAAGAAGGTTAAAAAAGTGGAAGCCGGAAGAGATTGTTTTGTGTGATAAGAATGACTACCAGTCAATACACAGATAGATACTACTCTCAGGTTTGACTTTAGCGAGGGAAATCTGTTAATCATGTTAAAAATGATTCAATTTAATAATTTATACACCTAAAAATTAGCACGGGACCAAAGAAAGTGCAGGGCCCACTGCGGTCGCATATGTTGCAGTGCCTAAGGCCTGCCCTGCAAAATAGCGGCGTATGATATGAAAAATTTAAAAATTGCATTGCATGTTTCCAACATGACAAATACAAACTTTTCTTGATTATAGATGTGTTAGTGCTCCTGGGACTCATTTAAATCGACAGGATGACGCGGGGAATCTGTTGTAAGAAATAAAATGGCTTAATTTAATCAATTTTACACTTTAAATTAGAGCGGGTCCTATAAAATTGCGTGTCCTATGAAATGCGGGCCCCACTGCGGTCGCCGACCCTGGTAAATAGCGGCGTATGCTATGCCGCCGGTCAACTAGTCTAATTTTAAAAATTATATATGCAAGCAGATTTTTCAAAAAATTACACAACTTTTCAATGAAAAAATTTCAGGGGAAGTAAGTCTTATTAATAAGTTCAAAAGCTTCTTCATTAATAAATCAAGCTTCATTCATAGATTCGCGCATTGGTACAAAAAAAAAATCAATTAACGTCACGATTGTAAAATGGATCATTATAAAAAAAGATTTTCCATTTATTAACTAACTCGTGGAATAGCATACTGATTCAAATGTTGTTTTTTAACAAGAATTTTAATATGAACTTCGTTTCAATTGTAAGTTAAAAAAATAACAACAGAACAACTAGACTATACACAGTAATACACATGACAACAAACAACTAGGCTATACACAGTAATACACATGACAACAATCTGAATGTAAATTACATAAAATAGAGGCCAGATCTACTTAGATCTATATACGAGTTCTAGTCTAGATATAGTAGATTCTTTATAAAAATCTAGACTTAGATAAAGACTTATATCTAACTCTAGATCCAGACTTTTTAGAGATTTCTAGATCTAGAACCAGGGCGTCTAGGTTTAGAGACGTAGATGTATTTAATTGTTCATTTCGATATGTGTGGATATGTGTTTCCGTAGTGTAGTGGTTATCACATCTGTGACATCTCCCTATCACGCAGAAGGATCTGATCATTTTTTAAAGTATATCTTTTTTACAGCCTAATATGTTCTATCTTCTACCAATGTCTAGATCTGTCAGTCTGTCTCTAAGTGGACCACTTCGGGGGCCGATTTTGAGTTTGTGTGTTCACATAAACTGTCTCTGTAACCTTGTTTTTCTTCACTCTGTATGTTAATTTCTTTGACATTAACTTATAATTGATACCGCCCAAACACACACATACAATTTGCGTGACTTCTAATATCTTATTTATACATTCCACCCCTCCCCCAAACCTAAAAATAGCTCTCCTTACCAATCTCGGCTACTCAATTCAATATACGCTATATATATATATATGCTTTCCCAAGTTCGCTCTTCTTTTTGTATTACAGATTGAACCCAGGCAACTCAATGTTCAGCTTTTGAATCCTAAATCTGATGTAGCACTTTTAAAGTTTTCTTTATTTTCAGTGCATCCTTTAATCCTAATTCAAGCAATGGAAGGTACACCGGAATAACGTTTCTTTCGGTCATCAGTCTTAGGTCTAGGCGAGAAAAAAAATGAACATCCAGGAGGTCCCAATTGTATGCCCCATTCCCATTCCCGACACATTTATTTTGGCATTGTGCCCTCTAAATAAAAGGAAATAGCAATTTAAAAATATTATTATCATTCATTTGAACCTTTTTGAATGTAGAGAAGTGACAGTGCTACATAGTATCATTCCTTGCTCTTTCTCGAAACAAAAAAAAATCTAGATCTATGTTTTTGATGCTATTAAGCTAAGTTTTGACCATAGACATAAAAAAATAAAGACTGGCCGATAAAAGAGTTTTATGAAACGAAAATTTGTGAATTGCAAATTTTGTGAACTTTATTTATGTCTATGAGTTTTGCTTAATCTCTAAGACTGAAGATCATCCATTTATCTATCATTAAATTACTAAAACTCGGAAATTCAAATACAATAGATATACATGTGTTTTCAAGTTACATGAAGTTATTTCCTTTTTCCGGTCTATATTTATTTATGTCTATGTCATAGACTTCTATATTATATCTAGACTGGACATGGAGACTTTTTAACATAACAAGAAATGTAAAATTTTTTTTTAGAAAGTTAGATCAAGGCGTTGTTTTGTAAAGTAGTTAAAAGAAGTAATAATGTTTTGTATTTTTTTCAATCCTAAACTATCAAACATATAATTTAATTTTTAGATCTAGATCTAGTAATTGAACATTTAAAATAAGAATATTCATGTCTCATAATTATTATTTTGCAATTTTTAGATACAAAATTTAGAAAGATCTAGGTAATCAATTACTAATCAACCTATTTAAATATACATTATATGATTTAAATCAACATGAATTATTTCCATCTAGGATTATTGAAACATTATCTCAATGGAAACAAACAGGAAATGGCTTTGTTTTATATATTTGCGTGAATATCCGAGAAAATGATTTTGCATTATTTCTAAACTTTGAAAACTAAAGATCATTCTTTTCTTAGACAGAAAAGATTGATTAGGGCGACTCCCCATAGAGCCTGAAAAAAGCGTTTACGTACATAAATTCTATATATAGATTGGTCTGCGGATAAGAATTTATTTGCGGTTTCCAGTCTAGATCTATATATATATAATTCTCAAAGTCGACAAGCTCAAAAGTTCAAACACACAAGCAAGCAAGTAAATGGGAAGATCCCATGGCACAGCATGGTGTGAATGGAAAATGGTGAATCCAAATCCGCACTATTATCATTCACAAAAATAGCATAGCATAGAGGAGCATTTGTGAATGAAAGTGGTGTATATAATTCTCTTCTTCTCAATTTGTCATAATATTAAAAGCATTTCAGATTATTGTGTCGTAAGACTCTTGAAACTAGAACGACAATACACATAAAGAGTCTACTCTCAGGTTTGACTTTAGAAGTACTTTAATTAATATCACAAATTACGTTAAAATAATAATTTCAATTCCATTTTCAATTTTTATCTATTATTTCCGGATAATTTTTTTTTACTTTACTTTTACTTTACAAAAGATTTTAAAAATTTCCGGAGATTTGTAGGACTTTTTCGTAGGTCTATATTTAATAACATTTCAGGAGATTTCCAAATATACCCGAAGTCATTTTGGGAATGTTTTTTATAATTACGAAAATGAAAGATCGGATAAAGACTACCAATCTGAAGAGATTCTTTAGTGTTCTGTTTGTTCTAAATGTAATTGTACTTGGCTTTTAAATATTAAGTCTCTTAAGTCCTCCTACATTCTAGACAAAACCACAGCTTAGGTCCGTCTTATAGTTTTACAATGCTACTATCGTAGGCCTTCTATTATTGCTCTGGAAGAAAGTCTTTGCAGTATAACTTCTCAAATGGGTACGTTCAGATATTTAATTTTGGAATTAGTATATTCATTATAGCTTTAGTACGAAACATCAAGTGACGCAAATTTCTACGTTATTGGGTAAAACAGGCACTTTTTGACAAACTAAAATGGCGCACTTTTTCTTAATAAACTTAAATCATTTCTTTAGTTTTCTAAAGAAACGTTTCCGTGGGGCTCCTATGTTACGCCAAACAATATGTTCGTCCCCCATACGGGATATGTGCCCTGCTAAGCCAGACTGTCGGACTATAAGAAGTTCATACCGTCTTTTGCCATCCATCCATCCCAGTGGTGCTACTGGTGCCACAGCCCATGGAAGGATGTCACATATGCCATTCTAGGTTTTTCTCTATATTTCATTTTTAGTAAGAACATGTTTCGGATTTACCCGGTACCTATTTATAGCTTGTCATCAGACATCATGTTTCAAATCTATTGGTTAGTTTAAATATGAAGACATTTTAAAATAGCGGGCAAAAAGAGACGCGCCAAGTTAGTCTATGCAAAATTGTTCTTGTGAGCAGACGTGTTTTAATAGCTCTATATTTTTATAAGAAAGATGCCTATGTTCTACTTTTCATCTTATTAAATCATATCTTGTACATAGCTGTACTTATGTTGAGTTTGAATAAAGTTCCAGTGTTTTGATTCAACGAAGTATTACTCATTTTGAATCCTAGATCGTCTTTGTTCAAGATACATATAAATCAAGATAGAATCCCCGGCACCACAACTACAACAAACACGGTTGTGACAAAGGATATGACCTGCTTTTACACATCCCTCCATTCAGATCTCTCCTGGGCCTTTCGTCACCACGCCCTAACCCAAAGTTTTTTTACTGAGGTTTATAGTTAAATCAAAAGTAGCTGCAGCGTACGCAAACTCGTTGGCCGCTAGCTAGATATCTTGTTCATAAAACCTTCGAACCAAAATAAATTTTTCGATATTGAGACATTTTCAAATAAAAATAACGGTCGAACTCGAGTTTTCCCAATGTGGCCAATGAGTTCAGAATTTTTTTCTCACTAATATGCACATGCCTTGAAATTTTAAAGAAAATCATTAGAGCCGTTTTCGAAATAAAATATATAAATATATATATATATACATATATACAAGAATTGCTCGCTTAAGAGTATGGGATAAAATATATAAATATAGCCTATATATATACATAATATCAGGTGGCCGAGCCTTGCTCGGTTAAATAAATGCCCTGCCCAGCCTGACTGTCGGACAATAAGAAGTTCATACCGGCTTTTGCCATCCATCCATCCCAGTGGTGCTACAGCCCGTGGTCTGCTTTTAGTTTTACACATCCCTTCATTCATATCTCTAAACGCGTTCTTGTTTGCAAAGAAGTACACTATAGTAAGCCTAGTGACGTAAGCAGCGTTTTTCCCGTTTACGTCATGGAAAACTTTCATTCATAAATTTTCCATTTCATTCATAAAACCTTCAAACCAAAATAACTTTTTCGATAATGAGACATTTTTCAAACCGACATAACTGTCAAACTCGAGTTTTCCCGATGTGGCCAATGAGTTCAGAATTTTTTTCTCACTAATACGCACATACCTTGAAATTTTAAAGAAAATCGTTAGAGCCGTTTTCGAAATTAAATTTATATATAAATATATATATATACAAGAACTGCTCGCTTAAGAGTATAGGATATCAGGTGGCCGAGCCTTGCTCGGTTAAATAAAAGCCCTGCCCAGCCTGACTGTCGGACAATAAGAAGTTCATACCGGCTTGCCATCCATCCATCACAGTGGTGCTACAGCACGTGGCCTGCTTTTAGTTTTACACATCCCTTCATTCATATCTCTAAACGCGTTCTTGTTTGCATTGTAGTAAGGTAAGCCTAGTGACGTAAGCAGCGTTTTTCCCGTTTACGTCATGGAGAACTTTCATTCATAAATATATTGAAGCCAATATTAATTTTACAACGAGACATTTTATGTATCGAAATAACGGTCGAACTCGAGTTTTCCCGATGTGGCCAATGAGCTGAAATTTTTTTTCTCACTAACATTTAGATACGTTGAAATTTTAAAGAAAATCGTTAGAGCCGTTTTCGAAATAGAAGATATATATATATACAAGAATTGCTCGCCTAAGAGTATAGGATACAAGAATTGCTCGCTTAAGAGTATAGGATACAAGAATTGCTCGCTTAAGAGTATAGGATTAGTCTATGGCCTAGATCTAATACCGAAGTTTTAAATTAAAGAGTGAAAGTCTAGCTCTCTCTTATTGAGATTATTTTGTTTTCCAAAAAAAAAAAGTGCCCAAACATTCTAATAGACCTTTTAAAAAACAAAGCTTATCGACATTTCCATATTTTGTACAATGGGTACACCGAGTTAGTTTTCCCCATAGGTATGAAACTCTCTACTTAATAATGCCTTACTCATGTTTATAGCCGCACAAAATCTCTAACACAAATCTCCTCAGTAGTCCACACATTTGCATGACGTCATTTCTCTATCTTAGAAACATCGACAACTTTTCAAAATGGAAGATCACTAGATAATTTCCTTGAACATCAAAAACAAAAACACAGAGCAGTAAGCACTTAAATCGAAAGGCCTAAAAATATAACTGTAAGTACTTGACAAATGATTCACCTAGATATCTAGTTTAAATCAAAACATCTAAAGTAAATGTTGTTTTCTAGATCTACATTGCAATAGATCTATATAAAAAATAAATCTAGATCTGATGATCATCATGATGTCTAGATTACTAGATCTAATGGGGTCCATTCACCAAATGTAAATAAACAAATTTAGCCACGTCATAATATTGATAAAATAGAGAAAAATACGCATCACGTGACACACATACGGATTGCGTAATTTGTATAGAACATATAGAGAAAATGTTGATTGTTTACGTTTGGTGAATGGACCCCATTCACAGACATATATTATACATAGACTGGTCATTGAATTCTCTAGCACTACATCTTGATTAACATATAGATCTAGATCTAAATGTGAAAAAAAATTTAAAGGTGAAACAAGGCGTTGTTTTTAAAGTAGTTATAAGAAGTAAAGTTGTTGTTTTTTTTTTTCAACCCTAACCTATGTAACATAGATCTATAATTTAATGTTTAGATGTAGCTACACATCTAGTAATTGAACATAAAAATAAGAGAATTCTCGTCTCATAATTAGAATTTTGCAATTAGTAGTTACATACGCTAGAAAGATCTAACTAATAAGTCTATTTGAATATACATAAAAGATGATTAAAATCAACAGACGATTTAGGATTTTCGAAACATTATCTCAATGCCGTCAATGAAAACAGGAAATGGCTTTATTTCATAGATTTGCGTGAATATATACCTGTCACAACTGCGTCTAGTTGTGATTGCCGGGGATCTTAACTTGAATTAAACAGTTGAATAAATGACGATCTAGGATTCACAAAATAATTTCTTGTTGAAAACGAAACTCTAGAAACTTTATTTAAACAGAACGTAAGTACAGCTTATGTACAAGGTACATATTAATAAAAATGAGAATACAATAAAAAGGCTTCTTTCTTCAATAATATTTCAGAGCAAACTAGAAACACAACCTATCATTAAAAGAACTCGCTCCAGACTGAATCTGGCGCGTCTTATTCTCGCTGGCGCTAACTCTTTCAAAAAAGTCTCTTTATTTTAAATCAACCAATAGATTTGAATTCTAGAAGTCTCTAGACTAAGCTATAAATAACTCCCGGGCAAAACCTGTATAGAGATCAACCCAGATTCTAGGTTTTCCTAAGTGGCCTTAATAAATAAATAAATACATAAATAAACCTAGAATGGCATATGTGACAATACCATAGATCTTGTTCTGTGATTAATAGCCCATTCTATTTAAAATCCGCAAAATGGTATTGCATTATTTCTAAACTTTAAAAACTAAAGATCATTACTTTTCTAAGACAGAAAATATATTTTTTCTTAGATTCCGGGAGACTTCCTTTATTGCTTAAAAAAGAGTTATGTACATACATAGACATAAATAAATATAGACTGGAAACAGGAAGTAACTTTATGTAACTTGAAAAAATGTATATCTATTGTATTCGGATTTCCGAAATCTGACAAGTTGCACGATTTTCAGTCTTAGAGATTAAACAAAACCACACTGCCTCCTTATTTACAAAATATATAGGTGTGTTTCATTGTGTATATTAAAAAGAAAGTTTAAAAAAGCACATAATGGTTAGTATTGGTTACCCGTTATCTGTGTATGTCCAAATAAATTAAAATTAAAAAAAACAGTTTCTGAACAAAAAAATGAACATTGTGATTAATTGACATTACAGTCACGCTAAGAGATAAAAAAAAAACACTAGTGAAAATATTGTAATACTTATATAGGTTATGGCGGAAATAGATATGAATACTTAACTTTTAAACTGCTCATGCTGTATAGTATAGTACACAAAATTGCAAGTCACAAATTTTCCCTTCATAAAACTCTCTTATTGGCCAGTCTATATTTATTTATGTCTATGTGTACATAATCATACATATAGGTCTGGGATCTGATCATTATCGTATAAGCATTTGTTTCCGTTTTCCAGTCTAAATATAATATATAAAGGTCTGTGATCTAAATATTATAATATAATTTCTAATATATAGATTCTAGATCTATATATTCTATGGCTTGATTTCCTATGATTTAGATCTATATAGCTAGATCTATTAAAATCAGTGGAGGATCACAAATAGGAAACATAGTTATACTTATGATTCCATCGTTATGTTCAATCATTTTGAAGAAAGAACAAAGGAACTATTTCCTTGTGTTAATTATAAGAGGCCCCATATCTCAATAAGCTTAGGGTCGTAACAAGTCTAAATCCACTCTTGATAAAATGATCAATTCATAAAATCTAAAACAGTGTTTGTTATGCTGTAGGCATGCCCTAGCCCTAGGATGCGCGATGTCCTCTCCAGGGGGGCGAGAGATCCTAACAAAAAAGGCGGGGTGCCGATCCGGTGAAGGGGCTAAAACATGTCATAGTTTCATTGTACTGACCACTCCATTTTTAGCGGCCCCCGAAAGGGGAAAAGACGCTATTGGTTTTGTGTAAAATGTCTGTCCGTCTGTCCCGTTTAGATCTCGTAAACTAGATAAGATAGTGAAAATCCGACATCATAATATTTTAGTCAAAACGCTATTGGTTTTGTGTAAAATGTCTGTCCGTCATTCCCGTTTAGATCTCGTAAACTAGATAAGATAGTGAAAATCCGACATCATAATATTTTAGTCCATTCAAAGTTCTGATGCAACGGCTACTTTTTTCTTTTCTAAAAGCGAAAAAATTATTTTTTTAAATATATCAGGTACGCAAACATTTTTTTTTCATAAAAATGCACTACTTTTACAACTATTCACTAATAATAGTAAGAAATACGGATGGCTCATTAATAAAGGAGATTACTATTTACCATATTTCATACACATTTATGTAAATGGTTTTAGCCTTTTTTGTTAAAAAATATTTTTTTTATATTTATATTGTTACGTTATGTAAGTTCTGTCATGCTAACTACTATATCTAAAGTAGTAAAAGTATAGATTCCCTCTCAGACCTTGCGATCTATGGGGCAGATGATGTTAAAGTAAACTACTAAATTTACCAAAAAATAATGTTTACTTTTTGAAGAACAAAAAATATTTAGTATGCACATAAGTTGGACAAAATTTAAAAACAACAATTAATAAGTAGGCTTTCATATTATCGTGTGAACTGCAGTGGTCTACTATAGCCATAAAACATTCAAGTAAAGGATTTTTTTTTTAATTTTTTTTTTTTACGGATTTTTTTGTTGAGGATTTGAATAAGAGATTGACCCTTTACAAAACAATTAGATCAATTAGATATTCATTATAAGACATCTGTTAGGCCAGGTTCGAATTGTACATTTTCACGTTCACTTTACTTATCCTTTGGTCTTCTGGACCGCTGGGGCACCACACAAGATCTGTCAACCTTCTTTCTCCAATCTTCACTGTCATATATCTTTGATAGAATTTCATTCTGATGTTCTTTCTTAAAATATTGTTAGTAATTGATACCTGCCTTTTAAACTGCCTGGGTGGACCATTCGGGGCCGATATTGAGTTTGTGTTTCCACACAAAATGTCTTTGTAACCTTGTTTATTTATAAACTACGTAAAATGACATTATTACAAATATTAAACAGATGAACATATTTGAAAAGTCGTTTCTTCTTCTATTAAGGAACTAATAAAAATGATTGTATTGTGTTTAACGTATAGATCTTAGACAAAATCATCTGAAACTTTTAAATGGGGATACAAGCTAGTAATGTTATCTGTAAGTTAGTAATGTTAT
>JADKLZ010003886.1:26360546-26379481 GCA_021533235.1 Biomphalaria straminea
CTAAGTGAACATTTGATATGTTGATTGCTAAGTGAACATTTGATATGCTGATTGCTGAGTGAACATTTGAAATGCTGATTGCTAAGTGAATGTTTCAATACCATGACACATAATGAAAGCAACAACTAGAGCGCATTTTGATTTTGTCTCATTAACTACAGACCTCGTCCTATAAAGAAGATTAGATCAGAACTAATATGAAACATTCTTGTATTGGCTGTCTTCTGGTCACATTCTCACTAGTCAGTGTTACGGTGAGCACAGTACGACATCATGCTGAAGAAGGTGAGTCACAACACTAAACTAGAATGAGTGACCGTATAGAACTGTTCCTCTTCCACTTTATTTTTCATTCTCTTTATGAATATGTAAAGATTGGGTCAAGTCATTAAATGAATGGGTCAAGTCATTAAATTAATGGGTCAAGTATCAATCAAAAGAAATTGACCATGAATAATGATGGGACCTTAGATGATGTAGAAACAAATTTCAAAGGAATCTAGGACCAGAACTAATTAGATCCCAGAGAAATGTAAAACCTGTGTCTCGATTGTCCCTCACACTCCAGTATTCGGCCTTTCTCCCCTACTTAAAGCTTTTTAAATATAATAGACATCAGCTTGGAAGTCAAAATAAAAAAAACGTTGGATGCCAGAGATCTCCTTTTTTTCATCTTGGTGTTGTTGTAAAATGCCCAGAAACATTTTTAATGAACCTGTATACATAGGTATAGTTTACTTGGCGATACCGATAGTGTGAAGTTTTTTTGTTTTTTTAAATCGCTTAACTTCTGGATTTGCCGTTCGTCTCTTCTCACAATCCAGAAGCTGGTAAGTAAACTTATTAAAGAAAGTCAACTATTTGATCACTTTCTTTGTTTCATTCAAGCAAGTCTACAGATGCCATACAATAGACAAGGAAAAGACTAAACGAATTTCCCTTTCTCTGTTGTTTAGTTTTGAAAGTGTTTATTCTTATGTTTTTCAAGCAAGAGATCTGTCTCACTTGTTGCGCAAACAATTGTATGCCTTAGAAGTTAGAATAGATTCATGGACTTTAAAGAAGGGGCTGACAACGAGCTGTTTTTATGTGACAATATAAACACACAATATTTGACTTTTTTTTCAAAAAGAATAATTAACAATCGATGATTGTAGTAATAACTGATACTGATGCAGTCATATCAATCTTATAAAGCTTAAATAAATGTATACATCTTGTATACCAAAAATAAACGCTTTGATGTCCAAGTTATGCTTACTGCTCCTAACAAGAATAGTCTATCTGTTCTAACTTTTAAAGAATAAATAAACACTGAATCTTTAAAGAAATGCAAAAGACTATTCTTTAAAGATGTGAATTCTGACACTACACAGCAGGTAATAAATGTGAGAAGCATAAATAATAGCTTTTGAAACATTGGAAGTAACTACATTTATTTGTAGGCACTGCACCTCCCAAACCTAAGTTTCAAATTGGATACTTTGCCAAGCACTACTACAGATAGTGCTGTAAATAATCTATGTAGATAAATTAATTATAAAAACTGCTATTTTAATTTATGCAGAGCTTACAGACAAAACTTAAACCTATATTGTACAAATACAAATGTACAGCCTAGATATAGCCTACACATTTCTCTATATTTGAATACTGAATAAACTAACTAGAAAATGGCCAAAGAGAAAAATGTATTGTATTGTTTCAGGTAGGGTTAGGCTAAATCGCAACGCACGCCACTGCAATAAACAATAGTTAGGGCATACATTTTATACAGATAAATATCTTCTTATAATTCTATACCCACTATTACACACGCCAAATGTTTCCCCTCTAGATCTCAGGCCTACAGTGAGAAGCACGAGGACGGCTCATCGCACACTGAATCCATCATTTCCACAGACTTGTAAAGATGTACGAAAAACGAAAGGCACCAGCAGACCTGTTGTCGTTTTAGCAGACGGCTTTGAGGTTATGTGTGATACCAGGACAGATGGCGGTGGCTGGACGGTTATTCAGAGGCGTGTAGATGGCACTGTCAATTTCACTAGAAATTGGCAAGACTACAAATATGGTTTTGGTGATTTTGACAATGGAGAGTTCTACCTGGGGAATGAGAATATCCACTTGATTACATCCCTTAGACACTACGAAATGAGGGTTGACATGGTCTACAAAGACAAAAGAAAGTTCGCTTCTTATTCTATGTTTCGAATCTATGGTGAACCCGAAGATTACAAGCTAATAGTAGGCGGCTACTCCGGCAGTGCAGGGGACAGCCTGTCTCCTATTCACAATAATATGAAGTTCAGTACTTACGATCGAGACAATGACGCCCACTCCAACAACTGTGCTATGCTTTATAAGGGAGGTTGGTGGTACAATGCATGTCATACTTCAAACTTGAACGGAATCTGGGGGATCAAGGAATTTGGTCGTGGAGTCAATTGGAACTCTTTTACTGGATTTCACGCAAGTGCCAACTTTACTGAAATGAAAATACGCCCAATACATTGATTTGTTTCCACATACACTAAGCTTTCAACTTAACCAATGGATTTCTTGTAAAGTCAAATTGTGTTGCACTATAGTTGGTACACTATGTGGGCATCTTGTCAGACATTGTTGTTCGGGCTGATTGATCTAATGTTGCATCTGTTGTATGCCTTGAAGAGTAAATAAACTTCAAGTAGCCATTTCTGTTGTATCTTTCTGTTTTTTTTTTATAATTATTAACATGGTTGGTTTCAAATGTTTTAACTACTGTTGTTTTATGAAACACATTCTTCCAATAGTTTCACGTGATCTCACTGTCCCACCGTCAAATTTTTTGTTTCAGTTTCCTAAGTGAACGGTGAAATAAAAAAGCATTACCATCATTAACAGTTCCATCATAAGCAGTTCCATCATTAGCAGTTCCATCATTAGCAGTTCCATCATAAGCAGTTCCATCATTAGCAGTTCCATCATTAGCAGTTCCATCATTAGCAGTTCCATCATGTTCCATCATTAGCAGTTCCATCATTAGCAGTTCCATCATTAGCAGTTCCATCATGTTCCATCATTAGCAGTTCCATCATGTTCCATCATTAGCAGTTCCATCATTAGCAGTTCCATCATTAATGTCATTTTTAACTTCTGTACTCCGTGATATGTTCTTTCCCTCCATGTCAACTCATCTACCACAGCTCAATACACCAGAACAAATAGTCAATATTCTTACACATCGTGCAAAAAAGGAACAGAAAATTGCCGAAAGAGGAAACAAGACAAAAAGAAAAAAAAAAAAGAAAACCAATGTTGACTGTCTCCTCAAAACATAGCGCTATTCTATAATTGGATTAGACCGCTCTTCAATCCATGTAATTGTTTTTAAATAGTTGCCAAAATATTGAATGACCGATTCCAAAGAATACACTATTTGAGCTCCTCCTTTGATTCAAGAGCAAATACTCTGGATGTTTTCCTTGCTTCACCCAAAGTTTTTTAAGGCCATAGTACATTCAAGTAGGCTATAGTTATAATTCTTTGTTTGGTCTAAACAAAATTGCTAGATTATAATAACATTTATATTATTATTGAATTCTTTTAAGCATATCTTCATGTTAATAGCTGAATAAGTTTTCCATTAATTAGAGCGAAGAAAGCACACAGAAGTCAGAAACTTCTCTCCGTATAGTTTTGAATTTGTAAGAACCTGGTAGGACTCCATTTACATGTAAATTTGTATTTATAAGATACAATTTTTATTTTGATTCGTCTAAAGGTTTTCTGGCCAGTTCAATTGACAATTAGATAATGGAGACACTCTGGTGACAATAGTACCACTGAGGAAACTCAAAATAGAATTGTACTGATAAATTCAAAACCAGTGTTGTACAGCTAATTGCTAGTTTAGAGAACTGCTTCATATTTTATTTATTTGTTTAGTGTCCAAACGTCAAACAATGAACTTCTTTTAGAGACAAAAAAAAATTCGTGTATTGACTCAACAGAATTAAATGTTAGCAAGAAGGATTAAAATAGAGCGGCCCCATGGACAGTCGGAAGTATTTCATTTGAGCCATGAAAATATCAGACAAACAAAGCAACCAATGTTAGTGTTGACCATCAAACAACGAGCTCTGAGTCGTCTCATTGTATGACAGGCAGGGAGGACAGAATCAGAACACAGTCATGGAGGACGAGTATAAATACTAAATGCAGCAAAGCAGAAGAGTAAGTTGACAACAGGATTAGTCTCTGTGCTAGTGTCCTTGTGCTCTACCAGTGGGATGTCCACTAGGACTTAACTACACTAGTGTTAGAGTTTCACTTGGAAACTTTCTAGAAAGTTCTATATTCTACTCCATTCCAAAGGACAGTTTTGACGTTTAGGGAACTATCTTAAGGAGTACTACACCATGGAAGCTTTTATCCGAGCAAGTCGCCTACAAGTTTCTATTGGATTCTTACCTTCCACTTGTACACTTCAATCTGCACTCGTTAGGTTGGTGCTGTGTTTTACTCTGTCCATTGGCTTGTCTACAGCCGCTGTCTTAGAAAGTAAGTACTCACACTAAGTACTCACACTTTATCATACTACTTACCCGAGATTTTGATTCTGATTAATGATTATTTAGATTATAAAGATAATTGAGTCTTGAACACAAAAAGAGAGAGATTTAAAAGATGATCGTTGTCACTTTTCCTACGGATTCACCTTTTACTCATAGCTGCAGTGACCCAATTCTTGTGACTCAAACTTTTACATTCAACTTGATTAGTTCCATCTATTGTTGTTTCCTGGCCTTGTGTCTTATCTAGTTCTCATCCTTTCCATTCAACAATGTTTTTTTTTCTCTGTTCCCTTATTTAGCGGACCCGAAAGGGGAAAAGACGTTATTAATTTTGTGTGGAATGTCCGTCCGTCTGTCCCGTTTAGACCTCGTAAACTAGAAAAGATATTGAAAATCCGACATCATTATATTTTAGATCATTCAAAGTTGCAAGGGCTACTTTCTTTCTTTTCTGAAAGCAAAAAATCTAATTTCTTAAATCACTTATGGAAGCTTTTTTTTCATAACAATGCACTTCTTTTACAACTATTCACTATTAACAGTAACAAACACGGGAGGCTCTTTAGTAGGGGAGCCAGTAATATACTATATTTATAATACATTTATGCAAAATGTTTTAGATTTTTTTTCAATTTTTTTTCACATTTGCATTGCCAAGTTAAATAAGTTCTGTCATACTAACTACTGCATTAAAAAAAATTTTAAACTTTTTTAAAGAGAAAAAATCTTTTTATTATGCATATTCGTTGGATATAATTTGAAATGACAATTAATAAGTAGTTTGTCATATTATCCCGTGAACTAACTTCACCTTCACTTTCATCTATTCATTGGTTTGCTGGACCATTGGGGCACCACACAGGATCTTTCAACCTTCTTTCTCCATTCTTCTCTGTCATTTCATTCTGATGTTCTTTCAGAAAATATTTAAACCTGTCTTTTTACCTTCCTGGGTGGACCACATCGGGGGTCGATTTAGAGTTTCCACACAAACTTTCTTTGTCAACTTGTTTCACATTCTTTCTCCCTTTCATATTCTAATGTTACCTTCCTTAATCAAGGCCTTTTCAATTTACTTGTCACATGAAGTGGTCATCAACAGGCCAATAAACACTTAGTTTGGCGACTGGGCGCTGTGTCTTGTGCAGATTAGTCTAAACTGAGGGAACACTCAAATAACAATTAAAACAGGCAAAAGGTCAACAATGCAGAAAAGTTGAATACGCAATGAAGAGAATCGCCCAATGTCGCGAAGTTAAATATCTACTTCATAAACTAAAGCCGACCTCTCTCTAAAGCTGCCAAGAGTATTCTGTATTTACTTCGTTACACTTCAAATCCTAGTTTTGTTTTTAATAGTCGCGTCATTGTGTCAAAGTGACAACTTGACTCCTTTGATAAGAGAACTTTTCGCGCCTAATTCCTAATCGTACCCTAGCAATCTAAATTAATGTTTGTGTCACGTTTTTTAAATGACCAACATAATTAAAAAATAGTTTGAAATTGATATTCTACAACCACAAGACTATGTAATCTAAATATGGATTGTAAACAACCATTGAATACTGTTATGACATGATTAGAGCGTAGATTTATTTCGGGAATAATTAAGGGGTAAATTTTACTTAGTGACGGAAGTGACGAATAGTTAGATTAAAAAACAGAACGCTTTAGTCGACGCAAAGAACAAGACGTTTATTAGCGGCCCCCGAAAGGGGAAAAGACGCTATTAGTTTTGTGTGGCCTGTCTGTCCGTCTGTCTGTCTGTCTGTCTGTCTGTCTGTCTGTCTGTCCGTCTGTCCGTCCGTCCCGTTTAGTGCTCAGAAAGTAGAAGAGAAAATGAAAATCTGACATCACGATAATATAGAGCATTCAAAGTTCTGATGCAACGGCTACTTTTTTTTTTTCTAAAAGCTCAAAATCTAATTTTTAAAAATATTTTATGCAAACAGTATTTAAAGAGAAAAAACCTAATTAGTATGCAATATAAATGAAACCTACTTTAAGACAATTAATAATCTAATATACTGCACATATTTTCACATTTTTTTTTGTTCGAACATACGAGTAACATACCAGTATTTACTCGTAAAGTAATCAACTCATAAAACAAGTGTGGCAGTTGCCTTGAACATCGGCTTTAAAAGGCTAACGTTGAGAGATCAAAGCACGGAAGATATATATTAGTTTTGTGTGGCCTGTCTGTCCGTCTGTCTGTCTGTCTGTCCGTCCGTTGAGAGATCAAAGCGGATCTGACAGGGATCCGACTCCGACGGGGGCCGCCTCTGAGTTTGTGTATCACACAAACTCTCTTTGTAATCTTGTTTTGATTTATTTTTGTGTACATAGGCGGTTAGTTCTTTGCCGCGAAGTTCTAATTCTGTCTTGGCTTCCTGAATCAACTTTTTTCTAAGTTCCTCTAGGTCGTAACCTGGAGGAGTTGCCATATTAACCTTTTATGGTACTTTCTCTTACGCACTAACTAAAATATGATACCTCTTGTGCCAACGCTTATTAGATTCAATTAACTTTGTTCTACAAATAGAACTTTAACTCAACCTAACTCCGATGCTTCCCAATATAACTCAATTCAACCGAAATAAATTCGTAACTTCTAGACCCTTGGCGTCTAGCTTATTAACTTAAGTTTAACTTTTTAGAATACCACAGTATTCTTAGTACACGTATGTACCCTCTGACCCGACTGCAGCACACTGCGACACAAGCACGCTTAACCGACTACCTGTTACTCAACACGAGTCGCTGGTAAATAGATCAACCTATCTATTTACAAACAACAAATTACAAATGGACAATCAGGCTTCACCTCAATTGTCCCTCAGATGTAGTCTAGATTACGCTAGATCTTAGTTACCTCTTACCTGCTCTCACAGTCAGAAGTGCATATAACTGAACTATAAACTAAATAACTTAAATAAATTAACCAACAAACTATAGGTCTAGTTCTAATGAATGAGACTTTCGTCTGACAGTAAGATTTACGACAGGAGTATCGCAAACAATTAATACAAGACGTTACTACAAAAAAATAATTAATAAATGATTCACAATCACAAACACGACGAGTTAACAGCTAAACGTATAAATGGACCTCTTGCTAGATTACACCTAATTTTAAGGACCCCACTCCACCACGATTTAACCTGGTAGTGATAATCTAGCGAGTGGTCACTTCCCTATAGACTCTAATTATTCTACGGAGAAAGTAGTTAAATAGCACTTATCTGTCCAAGAAGCAAAGATAACTTCACAGTGTCGGGTCTACTCTTCCCACGCTAACGTCTGTCCCGGCGGCAAGGCTCCCGGTGATGTGATGTCTTCACTAACGCTCTGGTACGGTCCACGAACGTTTCTGCTCCACAAGGTCCTACGGTACTGGTCTGCAACGGCTACGGTTCTTCGGTGGTACGGCGTCTGGTTCTGGTTCGGTGATCTGTCGTCTGGTTCCGGTTCTCTGTGATCTGTCGTCTGGTTCCGGTTCCTCGGTGGCGTAACGTCTGGTTCTGGTTCCTGGTTCCGCCGCAGGTACGATGGTTCCAGGTGGTCGTCTGTATAACGTAGCTGGAACGTACCAACAGCAGATGTAGCGACTAAGTCATACGACGACAAAGTCAAACAGCGACAAAGTCAAACAGCAACAAAGTCAGAGTCGTCCAGCGATAGAATAATGGCTATCTAACGTGTAGCACAGATTCAGCCTATCCGTAGAGCAATATAGCACTACTGTACCTCAGTGCTGTAGACAGTAAAATGGCTCCTACTTCGAAAGTTCTCTGGTGTGACCTCAACGGTCAATCTTGGCCTTGAAGAGGTGACCTCCACGTTTGTTCTCAAGATGCCGGGCAGGCAATATCTCTTCAGAACGGTTTCGACAGGACGGTTATCTTCCCTTCTAGCTCTACCACACTGTAGTCTCGGTTTGGAGCTACAGATTTCACTACGATTAGTACGATGCCCCAAGGTTTGGGCGCTTACAAAGTACAATTGTATATCTCGTTACCTCCTAGATTCCTAGATCTACGAGTCCAAACTCACTGGCTTTCCTTCGCCGACGTGGCTGTATGATCAGGGTCTAGCTGCAGACTAGGCCGATGACTCAAACTTCTGCATCCTCCAAACAGAGGGCTTCTATACTTCTGGATGATGATGCCAGTGAGCTTCTACGGGGTCGCCAGTTGTTAAGTGCCTATTCGCGGTGTTGTACAGGAGGTAACTGTCACAACACCAAAAAACACCAACGAAGGCCGAACAAGCAATATAGTAAGTCGACAATCGATTCAACTTTACAATACGTTTAATAACCAATAGGGGAATCCGTCGTTGTCTTTCTGTAGCCTTAATCAAAATAAACGTCTTGTTCTTTGCGTCGACTAAAGCGTTCTGTTTTTTAATCTTTTAATTCGTCAATTCCGTCACTAAGTAAAATTTACCCCTTAATTATTCCCGAAATAAATCTACGCTCTAATCATGTCATAACAATACATACCGTCATTAATGATTAGAGAATGTCTGCTTACGATTTCAGAGCAATATTCTCCACACCCCTAGTGAAACACTTGGTGATGTGTCTCTTTATGTAGTTTCAGTTCGGAGGAAAGTGTTACTTTGTAGTGCTTCCTAAATGTCAACAAAAGTGTTAACTCTATAAACACATGTCTTTGTTTATTGTATACACATGTCTCGCTTCACAAACCAACGAATCCATATATTTCTGTATAGGTAACTCATCATCTCCAGAGAAAGTAGAGCCGTGCACAGTCAAAAGCTCATTTCTGTTTACAAAAGAGGATGCCAGTCCAGGTAGGGGTTGTTCTTTATAGATATAGAATTATAATATTGGTCTGAGAAATACTTGCATGTTGTTCATATTAATGGCAGTCTGTAGTTTTCTCGACAATTTCTGTGGCTCACAAGATTCGTGAATGTAAAATGGTTTTGAATTGTTTTTCAAAGCGTACATTTGACTGCTATAGGATGATCAGTGCTTTAAGGACATGCGAGGGAAGGGGGTATCTGGGAGAAGGTTTCCGTGATCAGTCTCCTTGATAGGCGACACATGAGGTCAGGTATATCTAAGAATTGGTTTCGTAATCTGACCAGCACAATGGTCAGTCATTGTAGTTTCCCCTCCAGACCACATTAAAGTTTTTGGTTCTAATTAAGGAAGCACTTTCAAGCTTTGTTCCACTAAAACGACACAATACCATATGCATTTCTTATAAGTTATTATAAAAATTAATGAATGACAAAACTAATATTTGCTTCCCCCTCATTTTTAGCGGCCCCGGAAAGGGGAAAAGATGCTATTAGTTTTGTGTGGCCTGTCTGTCTGTCCGTCCGTCCGTCCCGTTTATATCTCAGAAACTAAGAGAAAATGTAAATCGGACATCGTTATATTATAGATCATTCAAAGTTCTGACGTAACGACTATTTTTTTCTTTTCCGAAAGTGAACTATCTAATTTTTAAAATTATATTTATATATGCAAGCAGATTTTTCAAAACATTACATCACTATTCAATGAAAAACTTCAGGAGAAGTAGATCTACGTCTTACCAAAAAGTTTTTTCATAGGTTCGCGCATTGGTACAAAACAAAATTCATGTAATGTCACAATTGAAAAAGTATCAATGGATCATTATAAAAAACAATTTCCATTTATTAACTAAGTCATGGAATAGAATACTGATTCGAATGTTGTTTTAAAAAAGGAATTTTAATACGAACTTCTTTTCAATTGTAAGTTTAAAAAAAAAAACTATTTTTTACCGCGCAGTTTTCATACATCCTCATTAGCATATACATTTGACAACATTCTGAATCTAAATTACAATAAATAGAGGCCAGATCTACAAATTGAAAGATCTATATACGAGTTCTAGCCTAGATATAGTAGATTTAAGTAGATTCTATATCTAGATCTAGACTTAGATATAGACATATAGGCTTAGAGATCTAACTCTAGAATACCTCTCGATCTAGACTTAGATATAGACTTAGATTTTATAATGACTCTAGACTCTAGACTTAGAGACTGAGAAGTGAGATCTATTTCTAGATCTGGGCTAAAACGTAGATCATTAATCTAGATTTAGATCTAAAACTAGGTCTAGATCTAGCTAGATCAATGTCTAGTTTGTATGACAAATGAAAATGCAGATATTAATTTTTATTTGAGAGGGGAATAAAGATTTTTTTTCATGTTGCCAATTTATCTGATTTTGTCATGAAACTGAAAGAACAAGGAAAGATTTCAAATATATTGTCAATTCAATATGTGTTTCCGTAGTACAAAGGTAATCACATCTGCCTAACACGCCGAAGGTCCTGGGTTCTACAGCCAGAGGAATCATTGGTTAATGATTTTTAGCGGCCCCCGTAAGGGAAAAAGCAGCTATTAGGTTTGTGCAAAATGTCCGTCTGTCCCACTCAGGGCGCCAAAACTAGAAGAGATACGAAAAATATTATTTCACCATTAAATGCGGCTTGAAAAGTTTAGGTGCAACGGCTACTTTTAGTTTTCTAAAAGCAACCGTTTAATTTATAAAATTAGTTATGAAAGCGATTTTTTAATAACAAAACCCAATTCTAAAACAATTACGTAAATGTAAGGGAGGAAATGTTACTATAAGAAATGCTCTCTAATTGTAGATATCACGCACATTTTTTTAAATGAACTTTTAGCAGCGACTTTCGTGTACTAACGTAAAGCCCGGCCATTCTTAACTAACTTCTTAACTTAAACTTTTTAAAAAATCAGATTTAAAAAAAAATTGTTTAGTGCCCCCATTAGAATGAAAGAAGCATATTTTTGTGCGTTTTGTCTGTTGGTTGGTCTGTCCGTCACGGTTAGATAAAAAAACACTAAAGGCTTTTAAAAAGATTTAACCTTTACTGTTTCTTCAGAAATATTGCGATAGTTTAAGTATCTATAATATATAGTTCGTCCATCGTGGTTCGATGATGACCACTTTGTCATCCAAGGGGCTGAGGGCTTTGCACTGGAGTTTTGTGCCTCCTCATGTGGCTGGTGAGACCTATGCGAGCCCGGAATGTTCGGCCGCACTCTGGGCAGGTAGTTCCAGCTGGAGCTAGTGTCGTTTGCCTTGCTTTCCTTCTCTGGCGTTTTTCTTTCGCCAGCGTTGTTCTTTTTTCCTCAGCAACCTGTGCGCCGGATCTCACAGCGCGGCGCCATGATACTCTGTCATGCACCTCTGTCTCCCAGGTGCCTGGGTCAATGTTGAAATCCTTTAGAGGAGCTTTGAGGGTGTCCTTGAAGCGCTTTCTTTGACCACCTTGCGAGCGCTTTCCTTCTCTTAATTGGCCTATCTATAATAGATTGTTCCGGATGTTTATTTCTAGATCTACATTGAAATATTATAATAAACTAAAACTAATCTTCTATTTTTAAATTTAATATTTCATTCATTCTATTTATTAAGGAACATCCGAAACATCTTGCGAATAGGCGGATCTGACAGGGATCCGACTCCGACGGGGGCCGCCTCTGAGTTTGTGTATCACATAAACTCTCTTTGTAATCTTGTTAAATAATAAATCTTTTTTTTTGTGAGTCACATCCTGTAAAATAGATATACATTTTTTAAGTATATATTTTTTTACAGCCTAATATGTTCTATTCTCTACCAATGTCTAGATCTGTCCGTCTGTCTCTAGGTGGACGACTTCGGGGGCCGATTTTGAGTTTGTGTGTCCACACAAACTGTGTTTGTAACCTTGTTTATTTTGCGTTAATTAAAGACAAAAAGCGGAACATAACATAGGCCTACATTAGTGATATATTCTCATACCACTTAATAGTGTTTCAATTACCAGCAAAAAGTACACGAACTGTATTTGGTGTAGCACCACTTGATTGTGAGGCTAGTCCGACATTCTAGGCCTAGTGCTAGTCCAATATTTGCACCAAAATTTTGTAGCATCAAACATTTGTTTGTTAAAACTTGCTGACTCTCTGACTCATCTGTCTGAACAGGCTCAACTCTCTTGAAACTGCCAACCAACCAGGGCGAGAAATGGACTCTGACTGAAGATGGCTTGGAGGGCTATCTTGAACTGGATATATCTCATGATGACCACTCCAGGATTGTATTCTCCAAGTCTCCAGATATTGAAATTATTAGTAAAACATTGGTCAGTAGAATTAAGACCATATGATCATTATTAAACAAATCCAATATCTTTCAATACACTCAATAGTTAAACACATTGAGTTTAAAGAGCCTAGAAAATCTTTAAACCAAACTTTATGAAGGTTCAAGAAAAACTCTAGTTTTTACAGGAAAACTTCTCGTTGTGGATTGCCTCATGCAACCGATTTTTTTTACTGCTGTTTCTTACAGGGCAAGAGACAAGGTTCATTACCATTTACACTGGAATGTACGTTCAATGGTTGGCTCTATAAGGTAACTAGTCACGTGATTTCCAATAGCGCAAATGTATTCATTGTTAGTCTAGATCTACACAAATTAATTACACGATTGATTCAAACTAATTTATCCAATTTCTCAAAATATATACCTTTTTTTTTAATGTAGTTTTTTTTTTTTAATTTATTTTAGTTCTTTACTCTTCGTAACAGCTGAGCTGTAGATTGAATGGCACATTGACCGCAAAGTCTCAATAGGAAATGCGACTAATTATTTAGGATTTGGTTATTTTTAGTATTTTGCTTGGACTATGTCTGTCCGTTCGTATGTACCTCACCTTTTGATCTGAGAATTAGAAAAGCTTTATATTTTTACACACTCACTTCTGACCAGTGAATTACTTTCTCTCCCCTCACCCTGTTCGCCCCACGCTCGCCCCTTCAAACATTTGAGCCAGTAGCGGCCTTAGGGGGTGGCAAGAGGGGCAGCCACCCCAGGCCTCGCGCCTGTAGGGGGCCCGCGATCGGAGATTTTATTGTCACAAACTTGATCACTAAAAATGTTCCTAATAAAATCTGATTAGACGTCGATGCTTGAATACAAAATAAACTTTTTGGATTAGTTGCTTTCGCCTAAGCGTTTTATAGGCTACTGGGCATAGACATCGTACGGCCATGGGAGTATTTTAACTTTTTTAACTTCAAAGAAAAATCTTTTATGCAGAGCAATAACAATACAGTATATAATGAACATAAGGGGCCATACGTAGTATTCTGTTTTGTAAAAAAAAAGGCTCACAGGTTTACAGGCGGACATACTGAATAGTTATTGTTACAGCGTTAAAGACGGATTAGCTAGTTAGCGTGATGTGCTACGGTATGTATAGTCTACCCATACGGCTCAGGGCCCCGCACAAGACACTCGCCCAGGGCCCCGCGCACTGCTAAGGCCGCCCCTGATTTGAGTATCCATATCTCTGATACGTTTTGGACGAAGCTTTTTTTTTTATAATTACATTCTGCGTATGAAACGCTCACATTTTGTCCGAACCCCCCCCCCCTAATTTAGCGCTCGCTCCCCAAACATAATGTTGGCCCATAATTTATAGTATGTTCCATTGAATAAGAACGGCACGCTTGTATCGAGCTCCCACACACAAGCATCTTCTACTTTTTAATTCCATATTAAATTATTTCATAAGATCTATGCTTTAGGTCCGACACCCTTTTTTATCGCTCTTTCGTAACGCTCTTTCAACCAAGAATTCTTTTTTTTTTTTACCTCCCCATAAGCCAGGGGTCGGTAACCCGCGGCTCGCGAGCCGCATGCGGCTCTTTGCGTGTGAAGCTGCGGCTCTTTACTTCTACACACGAATATTATTAATTTTATAGAAACATTTTTAAAGTAGTACTGAATAGTTTAAAGAGGATTAGGCACATATTCTATCTTCCAAATTGCTAGAGAGAGGGCATTTAGATTGCTGGCTATCTTCTGATCGACATATTCGTGCGAGAAAGTGTGTTTTTGTTTTTCATGAATGTAATTAAAAGCAAAGTAAAAAGCCAACTAACAATTGAAAGTTTAGAGTCGTGTTTGAAACTAAAAATAACAAGTTATGAGCCAAATGTATCTAACTTTCAAAAAACATGCGAAGCCAACGTTCCCATTGAATTTGTTTGTTTAATTGTTTGTTATATAAGTTCACCTTAGTGTTTAAGAAAATGTTGAACTCCTTTAGTTGTTTCCGAAATAAAAAAAAAATAATCTTATAACGCCATATATATATATATATATATATATATATATATATGTATATATATATATATATATATATATATATATATATATATAATTTAATTTGTTGTGACAAACACTACTTATATTTCAATTAACGGATTTTTTTTAGTAAAAACAATTTGCAAGTACTATTTATTGTTGCAAGAAAAAAAAGTGCGGCTCTTTAAAACTTTAAAATTGTGTAAATTGTAATTTTCGGCTCTTTCGACTCAAAAGGTTGCCGACCCCTGCCCTAAGCACTCAAAATAATAAAGTTATACCTAAAGTGCAACATTTCATTTTGTTTTTATAAATATTTACACACAAAAACACATATTTAGTCAATGCCGGCTTCTTATGACCAAAAAATACCCGATTACATTTTATATAAAGTCTACAAAAACAAGTTTCACGCCAAAAAAATAGAAAGTACACATAAAAAGAGTTTCATTAGTACTCTACGACGGAAGGGAGTTTAATCTTGTACTTTTCGATATTGAGTCGAATAATAGTAATTGTTTTTGATCAATTTAACCGCTGCGGCTTCAATCCTGAAAATATTTTACTTTTACTAGGCGGAAGCTTGTGTAGGCGGAATAGATTCTGACGTGGCCACGAGGTAGCCTTCGAAGTTGAATTTATAAATTGGAGAGTCAAAATTTTAGAAGGCGACATTAGGATTGTATTGATAGTACAAGTCTTTTTTAGTTTTATATATTTGTTCAAATGACACAATGTTCAATATCTAATTGGTTCATCAGTAATTAACACGTGATTAATGCATGCTTTATCATTGACCTTAACAAGTTTGAAATAAGACAGGGAAGACAAGATGTAGAAGGGTACGGCACGTTTTTAGAATAAATAGTTGTTGTTTTTTCACTATACTGTATACAATATGGAGATCTTTTATAGATTCTCCCCTCCTACCCCTAATTTTTTTTAAAAATATTTAATGAACGCCTTTGCCTGGGTCATGTCTCCATGGTTTCGCCGCAATCCCCCCGCCATCTTGTGGAATATTTGGGCTGGGATGTAATCATTTGAAATACTTAAGGAATATAGTTAGATTAGTACAACCCAAGCACAACCTTTATCTACCAAAACATGATCTAATATACACTCATTAGGACCTTATAACAAATGTCAAATACTAGACTCGCGTCAGCAAATCTTTCACCTCGAGCACATCCATGGAGGGATGTAACATTGGAGGCTTTTTAATAGTTTCTAGTTCATAGCTTCTGATAGTCAGCAAGAAAATATAAAACAAGTCGATTGCATTGCTTACCTAACAGACGACACATGTTTGGACTTACGCTGACGCCTAAGGTTTGTGTGAAATCGCAAACTCTCTTTGTAACCTATTTATGTAATAATACATCCAACATCATGTTACTACATACAACCATACTACATGTATTTTGATTTGTAAAAGGAGTAAGTCGTTTAAATAATATTATATTTTATGCTATTGACGTTTACAATAAATCCTTTTGTTTCTTCCTATCTGTTTGTCTCCAGTTTAAACAGGAACTTATCATCCATGACGTGAATGAACATGCTCCAGTCTTTGATTTGAATCGTCCATACAACATAAGTATTAGTGAGGTCAGTCTTTGTAGCTACCTTAAAAGTATTAGTGAGGTCAGTCATTGTAGGTTCATTAGAAGTATTAGTGAGGTCAGTCATTGTAGATGCCCTAGAAGTATTAGTGCTGTCAGTCATTGTGTCTACCTTAAAAGTATTAGTGAGGTCAGTCATTGTAGCTTCCTTAGAAGTATTCGGTCAGCCATCGCAGCTGCCTTAGAAGTATTAGTGAGGTCAGTCATTTTAGCCGCCTTAAAAATATTTATATAATTCACGGATTAGAAATTGGTAATTTAGTGCTGGGATCTAGTGTTGGTCTTTTAGTGCAGGGATTTAGTGTCGGTCATTTAATGCTGGTATCAAGTCTTGGTCATTGTCTTCGTCATTTAGTGCTGGATGATATGTTGGTCATTTAGTGCTGGGATTATGTGTGGGTAAATGTCTCTAGATTGTCTATTTCAACATGTCAGTTTATTTTGTTTTGTTTTTCTTTCTAACCCAGTCCTCCATTGTTGGAAGTCGCGTGTTTAGCCTACGTCACTTAGCCTATGATCCTGATGCCACTGGAAGAATAACAAGCTATTCTTTACAACCTTTCAATGATTCAAAGGTATTTACTAGCTTATGGCTAAACAATCAAATGATTCAAAGGTATTTACTAGCTTATGGCTAAAAAATCAATGATTCAAAGTACTTACTAACTTATGGCTAAACAATCATTAATGTTCACTTCTAGTCATTCCCATTGAAATTTGGCCTATAAAAATAGACTATATTTATATATTCTAAGGTTGATGGTCGAAATCATTTTCGAATTTCACAAGATGGAAGTCACGTGATATTGTTCAAATCAATAGATTTTGATGAACTTCAGTTTCAAGGTCAAACATATTTCAAACTCAATCTAACAGCTACTGTAAGTCTAATTTTTGTTCGCATTTTCCTTTGTATTAGTTCTTTTCCAAACAAAAACTTGAATCCTAAAACTTTTTGCATGTTTTTCACTGTTCCAGGACAACGGAAACAACGATCCTTTAACCTCGTATGTCATTCTGACCATACAAATAACTGACGCCGATGATCAGGGACCATCTTTCATTTATCCAGATTGTCAGAAAATTGATAACTACTGTACAACGCCTTATTTTCAGACAGTCATTAAATGCGGATACCTGGTAAATAAGGGCTATATATTTCTTTTTTGTTATAGCAATCAATATCATCATCACATCGTCATCATCTGTGTGTGTAAACTAAACAAAATAAGCAAAGGACTATTCAAGCTTAGGAATCACTGTGATAATTTCTTCCGTCATGACTGCAACAAAACTGTAAAACTGCAACAAAGCTAGTTAGAATAATCAGCCAATGTCTAACATTTTTTCTGTTCTTTTAATTATTACAATAACGTTAAATATAACTATTAAAATCTTCCGTATACATTGAACTAGAAATGATCCTATGGCAGAGATGATCTAGAGATGTGTATAACAGATAAGCTCCTAAATAACAAAGAAACCGTGGTTTTCTTATTTCAGGGTCTCTTACGTCTTTACCCAGCGCCTATACAAGCAGAGGACAGAGACACATTGAACAGTTCTATCACTTACTCCATAGCTAGAGGTAAGTCTCAATAACATTGATTTACTGCATCTACATCTATTCTATCTATTTTTAAAAATGGGGGGGGGTCTAATACTCAAATAGATTATTTCTAACGTTGTGTGTATCTTTTGCCATTCAGAAATTTTATGATATTATAAAATAGCTTTCTTTTTGATTTTTCATATTAATGAAGGTCACAGGTAGGGCCGAATTTAAGTAATGGATGCCCCTACATTGTTTTTGAAATTTTAAATTAAGATCCACGTATAAATGGAAATACATATACATAAAAGATTGCTATATTTTGAAGAAAGAAATAGAGATCTTGTACATTTCACTTTCCTTATAAAATAATATATAATATGCTGCAATATGTGTATTTTAGTTTCAAAAAGTGTATAAGTGTATATTCTTGAGTTTATGGAGGGTAATGTGTAGTAAATCCGGAGCTGCATTTACTTAGTCCGAGCATTCCACAAGCGTGCACTTCTTAATGACACCACTTTTAGTAGTCATAAAAATGCGAAACAAAGTGTTAGAAAAAAATTAAATTCCGATATTTTTTTTAAATCTCTTTTGTGGAGGCCTCTTTATTGTAGTCTCCTGGGCTGTAGCCCCTCCTGCCCTCCCTTAAATCCAGCCTGGTCAGAGGTAGAATAAAAACACAAATTCAAAGTCTTTGTAATATTCTTCACAAGCATCACATTGAACTTAAACTGATAATTAGATTTTAAACTGTCTTGTTGGCGATCCATTAGTCATTCATTGTTCTTGTCTTCAGTTGAGCCTGCTCAGTATACAGATAAGTTTGAAATCAATCCTGTAACTGGGGCTATCAAAGTACTCAAACCATCGTGTGCTTCTAGTGGGAATGAGATTCTTCTGACTATAAGTGTAAGTAGATCGACCTTTTCTTGACCTTTAGCTTGCCTTTAGCTCTCTGATATCTAACTTGTTCTCTTCATTTCTTTCTTGACTTGTAGGTCTACTTGTC
>JADKLZ010003886.1:26392096-26402986 GCA_021533235.1 Biomphalaria straminea
TCTACTTTGTTTGCTTTCAATGAGCTACTGTTTATCTCTGTCAAAGACCACGTGACTAAGTCAAAAGAACTCATGGAGGGTGGTTGGGAGGGCCGGAGCAATTCTACTGCCTCAGCGTGACGCTCCGGTGGAAACGTCCATGTAGGGAAATGGATAGGCGAAATGTGGTAGCGAACATAGCCCTCGGCGGGCTTCCACAGATACGGTGGAGACACTGTTCATTGCACGTGGTAGGGATGCAACTTAAGGCTCGCCAAACCGTCCAAAACCCCAACCGATTCGTTCCCTAACGGGGGCCATACGCTTGGTGATGCGTCATTGCACGGGTTCGGTGGGACATTCGGTATAAGAGGCCTTCGGCCTCGTACAGGAGGAGGGAACCTGTGCGTGACTCAAGAGGGTCGTGTGCAGCGACACACCGACTACTCATCCTGGCCACGGGTAAAATCCTTCCCTTGGTCAAAAGGACATAAAAGGGAGCCAGCTCTAAGCTCTCGTCCGGAATGGACATCAGTAATCGGTTGGGAGGGCTAAGGGTGGAACTGGTCGCTGATCTCAAAAACGGCTCTAGCGACTTTTTCTAGAATTTAACAGTTGATTTATATCGCTGAGAAAAGAATTAATAGCTAGTTGGCGTCACGAGGAAAACTTTAATTTGACCGTAATCATTTTTCAAGTAAAAATGAAATAAATTTAAATTTGGCCAGAGAACTAGTTATAAAGAACTATCGCGTTCTACAATTTCCATATGTAAGGCTTTAAGGAGTTTAATAAATTAATGCTCAGGAAAATTGTACGCAGCATCGTCTATTAGTCTAGATCTTTAGACCAATCATTGAAATATTATAAAGTGTAGCAGATCGATACATACGATTAATCAGGATTCTTTCTTGATGGGATGGGCGCGATTGTTCTTTGTTCTTCACTAGATATAAAGAGAAAATCCATCACTCTATTAGTTTTATAAAGGAAGTATTGTCTTTTGAAAAACAGTATTCTCCATGTATTTCTTGTCTCTGTTCACAAACGAAATGAAGCTAATGATTGTGTTCCAGGACGAAGAAGCTTTTTTTTTCGACATGTCCAAAAATGGAGTTGTAACCTTGAAACAGTCTCTGAATTCCTCAAGAGAAGATATTTTTTTGATCATTTTACGTAGGATTGTAAGTATGGTTCTCTGAACGTTATTTTTTTTAAAACTACTCTCAAATTCTTAGCCACCAAAATGTTGAAACAAATAGAATGAAATTAAGTAACAAAGAAGTCTGGGAATCTAGGAGTTCACAAAATAAAAAATAAAATAAAATGACTAAAACAAACTAGATCTAGATTTGGCTAATAATCTTCTTGTGCTATTTTTAACATGTCAAACGTCCTGCTTGTCTAGATGTCATCGTGTACTGAGTTGGTACCTGTCCTTGTCCTGGTCACATCAGACAGCTCCAGGAACCTAACTGGTCAATGTGAGAACCACCCGGCCTTTAAACTTCAGAACTGTTCCTCGTTTAGTTGTCAGATTGATGTCTACAGGACAGAGATACAAGCAACTTTTCAAGTTCGAACTTTTTTTTTTAGTCTACTTTTAGTAGTTTAAAATATGTCTAGTTACCTAGTTACTTTTCACCACTACTAATAACTCAATAATATACCAACGCTGGTTTGTATCATTGAAATGATCAATGTCTTGCAGCTAAACGAAATGAAGTAAATCTTTTATTTTCTTTCTCCTGTATTCACATTTGTGAAATCTGATTACATTATTATATCTGGACATGGATCAGTTAACTAGATCAAGTCATCTAGGAACTTTTTATTAGTGTCCAGATCAAGTAGTTCTCCGATACAGTTAGTCTTGAAGAGGAAGGGCGAACTAGGGGACACTGTCATGATTGGACCTTGTAGTAAAATCTTGAAAACATCATTGAAATTAATTAATTAGATATCGTTAAAAATAATGCCATGATAATTATCGTTCTGACAGTTGATGTCCAGTGCACTAAATATAAAAATATCTGGATGTACATCTTGTCCCTAGATTTATTGTTTACAACATTTACACTTCAAAAAAACTTCATTGTAATAGAAGTATTACAGGTTATTCAACACCCATGCGAAACTAAAGAAGTATATACAGTGAATTGTGATTTATTGTGTGCATGTTAACTGCAAGCACTAGCGGATCCAGAACTTTGGAGTGGGGGGGGGGTGATTTTTTTCCAAACCCTAACCATAACGCCCAGTAAACCCTAACCCTATGCATAAACGTGTGCAAAGCATATATATATATGTAACGAACTTCACTTCTCAGGCCTTCTGCAAACACTGCTTAGCAACAACACAACACATCTAATTCAAGAACTTAACGACAAGAGCTTCATTAACAACAGTGGCGGTTTAATAACAAACACATCAACCACAGCCAATACACACAATTGTCTACACTAACTACAAATGCTTAAACACAATGGAACTGTCTAACTAACTCTCCAGATCGTATAAGCTACATTTTCAAAGCCTGTTCATAACACCAGTCCTAACTGCACGCTTGCTATCTGCTGGACTCTGTCTCTAACTGTCAAAACATACTGCTAACACATAGCCCTCGTCTGTTAGAGCTTTTTGGGTCATGCGCAGAGCACAGGTCATACTAGGGACAGCAGTTGGTTGACCTGTGTGACGCGCATAAAGTCTGTGTGCCAGTGGGTCTCACACATTAACCATTCAGTCCCCAACTGGAGTTGTAACAATATATACTTACGAGAATAAAAAAAGCAATTTTTTTAAGTTTCGTGAAAAAAAATACCCAAAAAACAGGCATGTTGAGGCAAGCTGGAGTCTAAGGGAGGGCTGTAAGCTTCGGCAGTGGATTCGCCCCGACGCTAGAAGCGTTTTCTTGCATTTTTAACTGCAGAGACGCATTCTCCTGACATCTACAGCTCATTATTAATCAGTTGATTTCGGGGCGAAGCCCCGACGCCAAAATCGTTATTTTGCATACTTCACTGCAGTAACGCATTCTCCTGAATCTACAACTCATTATTTATCAATGGGTTTCGGGGCGAAGCCTCGACGCAAAAAAAAAGGTTTTCCTGCATTCGCCACCGAAGAAACGCATTCTCCTGACCTAAAGCTCACCATTCATCCTATTAAAAAAGGACCTTTTGAAAAATGTTGAAAAATATTCTAATAATATCCATCCATAAAAATATCCATCGCCCCCTCCCGACCCCACCATATCGGCAAACATACTAAAGGGGGGGGGGGCGAAATATAAATAATTATTATATATTATTAACACAAGTAATAAGTTCGTATACCAATTGGTGAATTCTAAACTAAAATTCGTCAGCCCCCCCACCCGAAATTGGACCCCCCCCCCCCCCCGAAAAAACGTATGGGGGGGGGGGGGGGGGGGGGGCCCTCCCACCCCCCCCCCCCGACCCCACCATATCGACCAACATACTAGAGGGGTGCGAAATAAACTAAAAATATAGAGAAATATAAAATAATTAGTATATATTATTAACATTAGTAATACATTCATATACCAATTGTGTGAATTCTATACTAAAATTCGTCCGCCCGAGTGGGAGGGGGCGATCGCCCCTACCGCCCCCCCCCCCGATCTGCCAGTGACTGTAAGGCAGTAGTAGAGGACTTCTACAAGAAAAAAGAGTTTATTGTTGTTTCGTAACATATGTATTTACATATTATAAAGGACAGTTATTAAAGTGACATCAATATATATATATATATATACAGAGAGAGAGAGAAAGAGAAAAAGAGAGAGAGAGAGAGAGACTGGGACAGATTTTAACCACACTTTGTTCTTTCGTTAGGGAGATATTACAAATTTAACCCCTAGTGCAATATATGCTGAAGATTCCGAAGGAAGACAAACAAGTTATTTTTTTCTTACTGGTAAGTGACTGCGAATATTGTATCATTGTGACCGTCATGGCGTCATAATCATGAGTTTTAAATTGTATTGACTTAATTAAAAGTGTAATGTCACTAGAAAATCATCATTACTTATAACTGATACTTATAAATAGCGATGACATATTTATAAATGTAATGTCATAGTAGCTGATATTTGATAAGAAATGTTTGATAACTCCAGGTAATCCCAGAAATTATGATCAGGTCTTCAGTCTCCATCCAGATACTGGTATTGTCAACACTTCCGGTTTAAACTTCTCCAGCAGCCAGCAGCCATTTTATATGATCATTCGGGTAAGATGTAATGCTACAAATGTTTGGGTTTTATTTTACAATGATCAATTAGTCAATTAATGATGAACTAGTCGACCGGCGGCATAGCATACGCCGCTATTTTCCCGGGCAGGCCTTAGGCACTACAACATATGTGACCACAGTGGGTCCCGCACTTTCATTGGACCCGTGCTAATTTTTTAGGTATATAAATGATTAAATCAAGTTACATGAAGTTAATTCCTTTTTCCAGTGTATATTTATTGATGTCTATGCTATTTTATGAATAAAAATAGTGCGGATTTGGACACACCATTTCAATTCACACCATGCTGCGCCATGGGATCTTCCCATTTACTTGTTATAAGTGAATTCATGAATAAAATATACTACAACATATGCGACCACAATGGGTCCCGAACTTTCTTTGGACCCGTGCTAATTTTTAGGTGTATAAATTATGAAATTGAACCATTTTATAAAACATAACAGATTTCCCGCGGCCTCTTGATTTACCAGGAGCCCCTTGGAAATCTCTTGAAATTTTATTAAATGCTATGCCGCCGGTCGAAAAAGTCCTGGAAATTTCCGGACATTATTAAAATCGTTTTAAAGTAAAAAAAAAAATTCATTTTGTGAATGAAAATAGTGCGGATTTTGGATATATTATTTCTCATGCACATCATGCTTCGCCATGGGATCTTCCCATTTGCTTGTTATAAGTAAAGTGAATGCGTGAATTCATGAATGAAAAATACTATGAATGAAGCTAACAAAAATGGCTAATTGACCTTAATTTACGCGATATTAAGAATATAGCTGCACTCATGCAACAATGCTTTAGAAAAACAAATTTGAATGTTAATTTGATTAAATGGACTATAATTAGTATTTTCATGTGCTAAAGCATAAAACTATATATGTGCGAAGAGAATTTCTATAATATTCTTAGAGTTGAATTCGAGTTTTAGATCTAGATCTAGGAATAGAGAGATGAGTTACTTTTCGTAATCATATCTAATGAACGAATGTGCGTAATTGAAGTACTTTCTAAAGTGAAACCTGAGAGTAGACTCTATCTGTGTATATTGTTGTTGTTCTAGTTTCAATATTCTAACGACACAATAATGTGGAAATACTTTTAATATTATGACAATAATCTTAGAAGAAGAGATAATTATATAAACACCACTTTCATTCACAAAATAGTGCGGATTGGGATGCACCAACTTCTATTCACACCGCGTGCGTACGCCATGGGATCTTCCCTATTAACTTGTTGCATTGTGTTGCACGTTTGACCTCTTACTTTGAGAAATAATATATAGATGAGCCAGTCAGTGTTATAATTATCAGTATTAAATTATATACACGCCCTATCTGACCTATTTACATAAAAACACAAAATCTCTCCAATTTGGACTGAATAATAAATTGAATGTAGGCTTACCTCACGCGGTTAACAAAAAGAAAGTGGGCTGTAGGAGTTATAACTTCACAGAATAACACGAGAGCTAAAATGACAGACAAATTTTAAAAGTTTCGAATAGATAGGTTTTAAAGTTCTTCTTGAATTGAAAGAATCATATTATTTGTCTGAGCTAAATGGGGAGAAAGTTCCTAACCTTTGGTCCATGCATAAAAAAACGAAAAAAAAAAGAGAAATTAACCTGTTATTTCTTACCGTATAACAATTAAGCACCTTTCATTGTCGAAGCGACAACGGCTAATTTTTCCAAAAAGAATGTTTGTATTTTCAGTTTCGTCCCTATAAGTTTTTATAAAGCAGACAAACAAATGTTTCATAACATTTCGTAGTGTTTGCAGTTCAATGCGAAAGCCATGGCAGTCTGTTAAGCCCTAAAAGTAATTGAATCTCAACTTGGCCATGGACATTTGAGGACAACACAGATTGTTATAGTCACTGACTCAAAACCTGTACTGCAGGCTTTGCGAAGCCCTGGACCATGCCCCCCACCTAACCGACTCTGTCATCATGGCTTCACATAACATAAAGCAACACTATGGCACCCCTGTAATAGTGCAATGGGTACCAAGTCACATAGGTGTGACTGACAACACCATTGCAGACTCCTTGGCCCACCAGGGAGGGTAAACACCACCCATTGATAAGGCTTTAAGTTTTTAATCATGCTCTGGCTATAATCCAAAAAAAAAAAAATAATAGAAATTTAAAAGTGGTTTGAGTCCTGGGACAAGTCCCAAAAAGCCCGTAAAGTCTGGGAGCACATATATCCAGATAGAGAACCGGCTGGGAAAGATTGTGCTTCATGGCGGAGGGAATTGGTCATTCTTTTTCCAACTGAGACTTATAAGAACGTATTTGTCACTAGATTTGGTTGTTAAAATGGAAGGTGCTATTCATTACCTAGTGCGATTCCTGCATACTCTTGATCCAAACCACCTCATATGCTTTGCTTTTGATAAATCTAAATCCCAAAACTGCACTACGCTTCAGAACAAACCCAAAACTGCACTACGCTTCAGAACAAACCCAAAACTGCACTACGCTTCAGAACAAATCCCGAATGTAAAACGTCATCGAAGCCACATTTTTTTCAGGCGTCAAGAGGTGAGAAACTGTTTTCATACCGCCGATTTCGTTGTTCCATGAAGACTTCCATTTCAAACGTATCCTATTTCCTGTTAAAGTTTGCTACACCAAAACAGAGTTTGAAACTGATGTGGATATCAGCATTGTTTCTTTTTATGCCGCACCGCACTCTCCATTCAATTCAATCATTAGAAATTCAATAAATAGAGCGGTCGGTATTAGGTGAAATCGTGGGAGGAGCGGTAGATGCAATCGTTCCGACAGAATCTTTTTCCTTTTTTGGGGGGGGGTGGGGAAGGCGGGCATATTTTAGTGGAGAAATTACAAATTTACTCTAAAACTGTCACTAAGATAAGATTAGTCTGCTATAAATCAAATTCTTATATTGAATCGTCCCTTTCCCCTCCCTAATGACAAATGTAATCATTAGTAATAACTATCAAATGGAATAATCGTTTTCACCCTATCGCCCCCTTTCTTTACCGCCTAAAACATAGCTTTGAAAACAGGATAGACAAATATGGTGACAAATTTTATATAATTTTGAAGGTTCTAAAATGAATTTGTCAGAAAATCTAAGAAAATAAAATGTTTTGAAAAGTTTAGAATTCATAAGAAACATTTAAATATAAGTGTAACAAATGAGTTATGAATCGAAATACTATTTCCAGGTTATCTTTCCCGACTTTTTCTTTTGTATAAATAGCTTTTTGCCAATAATTTTTTTTCAGCCTATTTATAAAAAACTAGTTCCATACAAACGTAGTGAACAAAATGTAAACATGAACGTCTTTTAAATAGTATTTTTAGCGGCCCCCGTAAGGGGAAAAGCCGCTATTAGGTTTGTGCAAAATGTCCGACTCAGGGCTCCAAAACTAGAAGAGATACGAAAAATATTATTTCACCATTAAATGCGCCTTGAAAAGTTTTCTAAAAGCAAACCATTTAATTTATAAAATTAATTATGCAATCGATTTTTTTATAACATACACCAATTCTAAAACAATTACGTAAATGTAAGGGAGGAAATGTTACAATAAGAAATGCAACGCATATACCCCTATATTAAGATTAACTTTTTATGCAGCGACTTTCGTGTACTAGCGTAAAGCCCGTCCATGACATGATTCTAAACTAATTTCTTAAACTTTTTTAAAAATTCAGATAAAAAAAATTTGTTTTGTGCCCCCATTAGAATGAAAGAAGATTATTTTTGTGCGTTTTGTCTATTGGTTTGTCTGTCCGTCACGGTTAGATTAAAAAAATAACACTAAAGGCTTTTGAAAATATGATTTAACCTTTAATGTTCCTTCAGAAATATTGCGATAGTTTAAGTATCTATAGTAGATTGTTCCGGGTGTATATGTCTAGATCTACGTTGAAATGTTATAATAAACTAAAAATAATCTTCTATTTTTAAATTTAATATTGCATTCATTCTATTGCTTATCTGGGCATTTTTTTTAATTTTACGTAAATCTTATCTAAATTACATCCAAATTATTAATAATAATAATTAATAAGATATATATTAAGAGAGCTAAATCAGAAGTTTAGTTTATGTAGATCTACATCCCTAGAGATCAATGCTGAAAGATTATTTAAAATCGCTCGTGTGACATATTGTATATATCAGGCTATTAGTTTGTAACCAGTTTGTTATTAAGTTAAGAGCAATGCCTTGTCGTGCTGTTAGCGTGCTGAACTGATTATCTCGATGCTCCCGGGTTATGTGTCTGTTTGTTTTACATGTTTCGAATTTACTTCAGAGTTGAAGATAGTTTACTTTCTAGTCAAAACCTTCCGCAGGAGGGAATGGGAGCATGCAGGAATTGAGCCAGGGACCAACGATAAATCCGAACTACTGTCTAGTGCGCAAACATCAAGACCAGGCAGGTTTATTTTATAACTAATGTTGGCACTAGATCTATGTCTACTTCACAAGCTAAATTTTCATTTATTCTAGGAAAAAAATCATTAGAGTCCACGAATGTTTCATGAAGTTGACTTCAATAGTGGTATTATAAAAATGGGCATTTATTAACATTTTGCGCAGTCTTTGAAGTCTTGATCTTTATGCATTTGTCAAGAAGAATGAGATTTTATGAATCTCGAAACTGCATAGAAAACAATGCTTTAGTGCTATTTACATTTTATTTGAAATCTGTCTGTTCTTTCCTCTCGTCTCCAGGCTCAAGTGAAATCATCTCCTAGCTGTTATGATAAAGTTCTTCTCTACATTAAAATTAAAAATGATCTAATTACTTCGTCAACAAAGTTTACAACTGGGAAAATTACAACAGGTACCATTAGAGCCATCTTTTTTTTTTTACAATTCCTCTTATCAGCTTGCAAAATCTTCATGAAGTCAAAAACAAAAGCTTATCTCTATAACGGCTCAAATGATCTTCCTATAAAATTGAAAGTTGGGATCTATCTTGGGGAATAGAATATCTCAGGTTTGAGAGCTATTATTTTTCCAATTATAATAGTCTATGGTCTGGATGTCTAGACAATCTATATCTAGAACGCACCCAGGTCAGAGGGTATTGCTGCATTCATTCAAACGATAAATACATAAATAACGTTCATTAGCATTTGTGCGCACCGTCTTCTAAGTCTTGATCTATAAGGCTTACTATAATGAAGTAGAACCTCTATACCAGTGATGCCCGAAATAGTGAGCCAGATCCGGCCCACGACGTGGTTCTATCCGGCCCGCCGAAATGTCGGCACAAAGTGTAGACAACCCCATCAAAAAAAAAAGGTTGACTTATCTTTACCTACCTCATTTTTCTTTAATTGATTGGTACCATGACTTTTAACATTAGTGTGTTTATGAAATAAGAATCTACCAGAGAAAGAGAATGGATTTTACCTTTTTTGTGGAGTTTGATATTTGATCTACTATAAAAGTGTGGCTGTTTAAAAAAAAGAACAACATATGAACGTCATTATGAAACAAAAATGAGGTCATTTTTGGTTTGAGTCGCAAATAAAAAGATTGTTAAACTACGCTTGGAGATTGAAGAATCGATGGAAATATTTACCAAAATGCGACAAGAAAATGAGTCGGCGTCAAAGCTAGCTACATTGAGGCTCTTATTTTAATTACAGAAATTAAGCCATTTTCTGACGCGTGAAAAAAATCACTTCAGATATCCAATTCCTTAATGTAATACTAGATCCTCGGGTTTCTAATCGAATAGTTTTAAATTCAGGTAAATTTCATTTCATTTTTTTTTTACATATTCGTTCATATGGCCCGCGACACGAGTGTCAGAAATTAAAATGGCCCGCAGGTCGAATTAGCTTCGGCATCACTGTTCTATACCATATATCAGGATCCAGTTTGCTAGTCTAGACTATGTTGGATCTTTAGCACCAAGCTAAATTTTATATTTTCTGAATAGATTTAAATATGCGCTTAATTGACCAGTTTTTTGTTCCGGGGGTGGAGGAGAATTTGGCAGGGTAAAAAATGTTCTTTTTTTATCGAGTAATTATTAGTTATAGATAGCCAAATCATCAGCTTCATAAAGGAGGAATTTTTTTTAAGTTCTCTGTTTACTTTTGTGTGACGTGTCACGTGATGACATTGATGTTCAAAGTTACACAAATATTTGAATGACTTGACTGGTGTAGTACATTACAACAGAGGGGCATCTACTCATTGTAAGGAAAGGAATTTAATTAACTGTTCCTGCTGAGTGTTCTCCACCAAATATAATACCTCATCGTCTCTACTGAACCTAAATAATATAACACTAGACTACCTAAACTAAATACTAGAACGATTGAATCTTATTTGGCCACAGCCACCCCTGCTAAATATATAGATGACAATAAGTACAATCAATGTTTTTTTTTTCATAATTCTTCGATAACGCAAGTATGTAATCTGGCATAAGGGCAGTGTCGAAAAAAAAAGCAAAGTTTTCCGTTAAATACTAAGAAGGTGTTCCATTAAGGAAAAAAAACACCGGCGTAGTCTATAAGGTGCCAATGTCTTGACTGGGAATACCGGCGTAGTCTATAAGGTGCCAATGTCTTGACTGGAAAGACCGGCGTAGTCTATAAGGTGCCAATGTCTTGACTGG
>JADKLZ010003886.1:26438603-26452458 GCA_021533235.1 Biomphalaria straminea
AGAGATATGAATGAAGGGATGTGTAAAACTAAAAGCAGACCACGGGCTGTAGCACCACTGGGATGGATGGATGGCAAAAGCCATCTTATTGTCTTCTTATTCTTATTGTCCGACAGTCAGGCTGGGCAGGGCATTTATTTAACCGAGCAAGGCTCGGCCATCTGATATTGTATATGAATCGTAGCGCAACCTTCTATTGAATGAAATAAGATATTATTTTATTTATTAAAGCAATTTCAATCAGTGTGGCGACAATTGGTCACCTCAGTATTAGAGGCAAGCATAAAAAACATACAAATATCAGTTATAAAAAGACAGCTATATACAACCAAATTTAATAAATTGGGCCCCTATATACTTCTTGGTCACGACAAATGACTTTGAAACTAAATGACTGAGAGAGGACACTATTAAAGTAGTTTTAAAAATTATGTTCTAACAAAGAGCTTTACAAAGCTAAAAAAACACATAAAAATAAAAAATGAATACATTTGGAATGAAGAAAATCACTATATTAAAATTTAAATAATGAATCAACTGAAATATAAGTGTTCTGTTTGTGCAGCTCATAATCAAATATTTTTGTGTTCGTGGTTCAAATTTGAAATGTTTGTTTTTTAAGTTATGCTTAAAAAAAAAGGTAAACTAATTTTTTATTAACAGATAAGAAATGAACCTGTGTCACTAAAGCAAAACATGTTCAAGACTTCTCAATTTTCTGTAGCCACCATAGCTCTGATTATCTCACCACATGAGACTGTCATTCGCAAGGAACTAGGTTCATATGAAGCATCAATACCAAAGGCCACAACATCATTGTTCATTGCCATGGCAGTTCTTCTCTCAGCACTTATTGCTTCGGCTTTAGCACTCACTGGATTTCTGTTGCAACTAAAACGTCCACAAAAGATAATCAGTGAATAGGAATACGTCAAAGTGAAAGCAGTGAGAATCCAAGCAATAAAAAATATCTATCCAGCACTGAAGCCATAGAAAATTACATTGTTTTTGTTAGTGAATTTTAATAAATGTGTCAGGAGGCACTAGAGATCTTTTTCTCTTCAACATTAATTTATTATTTACACAACCAGCAGTAGGCATATGGTAGCGCTACTGGATGGGCTCAATCTGTGCATCTCGGTCTGCGACCAAGGGGCTAGAGTCGCCTAAGCGACCAGACAGTATGACTAAACTAAACTAACTAACTAAAAGAAAACTAAATTTATATAAAAACTTATATACACTTTATTACAAAAAGAATCGAATCAATAAAAATATATGTGTACACGAAATAAACTTTATGAAAACAACTAAATAAACCAAATAGACGAAATAAAGTAAACAACTAATCATCCCTACTATATCTATACAACTACAAACACTACCCAACAAACTCAAATATATTTACCGCAATAAATCACCAAAATAGACTTTACTAGACCTAAACTATTATAGCTATAACTCACTCTAACTTAAACCTAACAACTACTAGATCTAGATTCATAAAACAACAGGGCAGATTGAAGGCATGCATACAGATTAGCATTAGTCTATAATCTATATTTTATTCTATATATGTATTTCCTCACTAGCCTACACAAATGAAAAATAGACAAAATTAGATAAAAATAAAAGACAAAATTAGATCTATGAGCGCCAGTTTACACATGAAAAAAATATTATCAAATTTTAATAAATGGTGCATAAATGGAAGCGCAAAAACAAAACAATAAAATGCCCCGAAATAAAAGAAGCCACGTAAATTACCAGTGCTGACAATTTTTTCAGAAATAAATTTTTTAAATCGATTTAAACTGGACTACTGGTTGAACTCAGAGACCCTTCCTCAAAAAATGTAACAAATAGATTATTTTATAGGTGAAAGCCACAAATCACAATTATCTTTATATCTGTTGCCTTGGGTGGTTGTGTAAGCTCGTTGGGGTTGGTTTTGATCGCTGGCGAGCCACTCCAAACCCCTGTTCAGTCATTTGCCAACACACTTTTTGCCTGCAAATAGTAATGTTCACAAAATTATTTTAGCCCCCCTCTCCCCTTAACTTTACACTTTCAATATGACTTTCCTGATTTCAGCAAAACCCTTTTTTGGCCTATGTATTCTAGTACGTGATTGTTTAATTGGAACGGCCCGACGCCCTCCCAAATACACTCACTTCTGATCAATCAATTGGATATCACTTTTCTCTCCTCCACCATTTTCGCCCCCATTAAGAAACATTGAATCATTTATTTTGCTACATCTAATTGACACGGCCCGCTTTATAACGCTGCTCCTCCCAACAATAGGCCTTTGTGAATTCAATCACATGTCTGACTTATTTCCCCCTACTTTCCTCTGTATGTCTTATGAAGTAGTCCTATATCGACTGTTCACCTTTTTATCAAAATATTTCAAAGACTGAAGCTTTTCAGCATGAACAATTTTATTATTACACTTCTGCACATCGAACACTCACATAGGAATCCGACTCCGACGGGGGCCGCCTCTGAGTTTGTTTAACAACACAAACTCTATTTGTAATCTTGTTAGTTTGGTATCTTGAACAAGTGAAGGAAACTGTACTGCGATAAAGTGGTGGTATACGCTCAATTAGTCCCCTTTGTAGGTCTCCGCTCTTTTTGTAATAATATTATAACAACTATACAATCTTCTCATAAGTACCTCACTAGCAGAGATAAGATTTTTCTAACATCATGTTCTGTTTCACGGAAAAATAATTATTGTAAACAATAAAACATAAGAATTAATGAACAGAAACTTTGTGTTGATAGACGTAGACATTAAATTGAAGTATCGAATAAAACATCTCTGGGTATTATGATTCAGATGAAGACGCCAAGCTAAAACCATGGGCGTAGCCAGGATTGGGGGGGGAGGGGGATTTTTTTTCTGGTATTGAAAGCCAACAAAATGCATATTCTGAGGTATCTACAGTGCACTATCCTGCTATTAAAAAAGTTTCATTTCAAAAACCTTATGTGCTGAACCTCCCGCGTCGATCGGCGCATTGGGCGGCAAGCTACTTACACAAAAATCTGTCACTGGCAATGTCTGAAGCCTCTTCCCACCTGCTCTGAGGACTTCCATGAAAGTGTGGCGCCAAGTTGTACTAGAATGTCCCTGTTTGCGCTTTCCTCATAATGGACTCCCTGTCATCGCAACTTTTATTATGCGTAATTCATTATGTCAGAGAACATTTCCTGTAAACTTCATGCGACGCTTTGTCACAACTCACAACCTTACCAAGCACTATTGCCGGTATTGAAAGCCAACAAAATACATATTCTGAGGTACGTGCATTATTCTGCTTTTACAAGTTTTATTTCAAAAACCTAATGTGCTATTCTTACAGACTTTGACCCTCCCGCGCCGTTCGGAGAATTTGCCGGCAAGCTGTTTCCACAAAACTCTATCACTGGCAATGTCTGAAGCCTCTTATCCCATCTGCTCTGAGGACTTCCATGAAAGTGTCGTGGCACCAAGTTGTACTAGAATGTCCCTGTTTGCGCTTTCCTCGTAATGGCCTCCCTATCATCGCAACTCTTATAATGCGTAATATGTCAGTTGTAGTCCCAAAGTTATTTATACAATAGAAAAATCTCAGGTTGAGTGAAGGTTGGGAAAAAGTGACTAGAAAAAAATATTGGTTTCAGAACTCATCTTAATTGTTACTCTTATACTAGAACATTTCTTATAAATTCTAAATTTACCGAAACATATTCATTAAAATAGTATTAAAAATTCTTGCGCAATTACATAAAATTTAACTTTTCTATTTTAAAATGGGGGTCGGTAGAGAAGAAAAGACGTAATAAGAGTCCTAATCTCTCTCCTTTTTATAATTATTGCTAACTAGTCGACCGGCGGCATACCATACGCCGCTATTTTGCAGAGCAGGCCTTATGCACTGCAACATATGCGACCGCAGTGGGTCCCGCACTTTCTTTGGAAAGTGCTTATTTTTAGGTATATAAATTATTAAATTGAACCATCTTATAACATGATATAACAGATTTCCCGCGGCCTCTTGATTTAACAGGAGCCCCTGGATATCTCCTGAAATGTTATTATATATAGGCCTACGAAAAAGTCCTGGAAATCTCCGGAAATTATTGAAATCTTTTGTAAAGTAAAAGTAAAGTAATTTGTGATATTAATTAAAGTACTTCTAAAGTCAAACCTGAGAGTAGTATCTATCTGTGTATTGTCGTTCTAGTTTCAATAGTCTTACGACACTATATAATCTCTTCCGGCTTCCACTTTTTTAACCGCCCTTCCATTCACTACACAAATTCATAAGAGAGTTTTATGAAACAAAAATTTTAGCATTGCAATTGTGTGTACTTTATTTTATGTCTATAAATTGTGTTTAATCTCTAAGACTGAAGATCATGCAATTTTTAAATTTTTCACAATTTGGAAATCCGAATTCAATAGTAGATATATATACACGTTTTCAAGTTACATGAAGTTACTTCCTTTTTCCAGTCTATATTTATTTATGTCTATGCTATTTTGTGAATGAAAATAGTGCGGATTGGGATGCACCATTTTCCATTCACACCTTGCTGCGCCATGGGATCTTCCCATTTACTTGTTGCTTGTTTGACCCTTTACTTTGAGGATTATATATATATAGATAGATGATAGCATTTTGAAAGAGGGACTGGGGGCGACTCGATATAAGAATGTCTATCTATTCTATGGCCACCGTCAGTCGCGAAGCGACTATGGATCATCTCATTTCCATGAGATGAATGCCTGGGCATAAGCTGTGGTCGGAACGATGTCGCCCACACATCAGTTCCCCCCTCTCCACGCAGCTGATGTATCCAAAGGAACGGCAGTGCCGATACAGTTTGGGGTCAGTAGCGTCGCAGGTTCTGCCAGAGTGTAGCACTGGGTGCGGCAAACTGCCTTAGGGTCGCCAGCTCCTGATTTTTCCTCAGGGTGGACTCCCGAAGCCTTTCCCTTGATTGGGTATAACTGCAAGGCAGCAGAGGTTTGAATTCAGAGTTTTCCTTCTCCTAGGTGGGTAATTTATAGCATATAGAACTTATATTTAGTGGCAGATATTTTTGCAATTTTATTTTATTTCTTAACTATAATACTTTTACGGTATACAGATGTGTGCGAACGCGACATGAAGCTATTTAAAATCGACACTAGCAGCTGGGAAAAAGTAGCACTGGATAGATCCACATGGAAAGAGAGCATAGGAGAAGGGTCTCAGATTGCAGATGTCATACACTACAGAAGCAGAAAGAAGGCTGAAAATGCAGCTCCGCCTGGGGATTTTATATGCCCAACCTGCAACCGCAGCTGTGTATCAAGGATTGACCTCTTAATTAGCCACTCAAGAAGTTGCAAAGGGAAAAGACGAACCCATGAGACGTAAAATGCAACAGAACTATAATACAAAAGAAAAGTATTGGTCTGCTGTGGGGTGATTACAGTGGCGTACCGAGGGGGGGGGCGGAGGGGGCAGCAGCCCCGGGCGCCGGAGAGTAGGGGGCTCCAAAATGGGTATTACACGCTCTATATAAACTAGGGGAGAGCACCCATGCTTGAAAATGTGATGAATTTCAATTTCATCACTCTACTTTATTTCTGCAATGCAGTTTTGTCAAAAATTGACCGGATTCAAAAACGACTGCAAGATCCATCAATGAATTTCCATGACGCAGCACTGGATTTAGAAGGACTGCAGCAACGGCTAAGTAGCATTCGAGAAGATGTTTGCATCACTGCAGTCAATGTGTGAAAAATTGGGAATTAGGATAGAAGGAAGAATTAAACGTCGAAAACAGATCCCTGGTGAAAATGCTCGTGATGCAGAACTCGGTGCGGTTGAAGAAATAACTCGCATTATGAAATCAGTTATTGATAGACTAATCCAGGAGATGACAACACGATTTGGTCGTCTGAAGACGTTAGATGAAAAGTTTGGATTTCTATTCTACATCAGCAAGTGTTTCCTAATGATACCTCTGATGATATTCAACAGCACTGTGCTACGCTGGCTGACTTTTATAAAACTGATATCGATGGAACTGAACTGTTCGTAGAAATCAGTGACTGCAGTATGTTGCTGAAAACCCAGCCAGATGCTACCCCAAGCAGCCCATTAGAATTACTTTCATTTATTGTTTCATATGGCAATCAGTAGCGGTCTTAGGGGGTGGCAACTGGGGCAAGCGCCCCAGGCCCCGCGCCTAAGGGGGGCCCCGCGCTGGGAGATTTTATTGTCACCAACTTCGAAAACTAAATGAGTGTTCATAAACAAGGACTTGTTACTCAATATTTTCCCAGTATACCAAATATACCAATTGCTATTTAAGAGTGCATTATTTATTTCGAAATACCGTTTTGTTTCGGTAAAGACAGACGAGTCTTAGAGGCTATCACAATAAAAACACATAAGTAGAATCAACCATTCCTAATCGTTTCGACGTCTAATCGGATTTTATTTGGAAAATGCGTAGTGATAAAGTTTGAACTACTATTTGCATTATGAAAAATTGTATATGAAAAATTGATTTGTAGTAACAATAATGGAACTTTTGACCAATTGATTATTTAATGAAAATAATCAGTGCTTTTTTTTACCGTCACGTCGTACGGCGTACTTCACTTTTTTCAATGTGAGGAAAAAATATTAATTTTCTTGAATTTTAGCGTTTATTATTAATTTATTAATAGTTAAAAAATTAGGCAATCCATTTATTTTTTTTTTAATAAAAAAGCACTGAAAATAACTAAACAATTGTACGGTGTATTCTCGACTGTCGCTGGTGATACGTTCTAAGACCGCACGTGAAGGTCAGCTTTTCGCAGTAAGCTGTTTAATTTCATAAACGTATAATATTTTTCGGATATAAACAGTATCACCAGTTGGTGTGCTTATTATTATTTCGGCAAATCAGCTTCCAGCATGACATGTTAAGTTTTCTTTTTCCAATTGGCTACTGTGTGAACGTGTTGAAAAAAAAAAAACGCGGGAGTATTTTTAGCGGTCCCAGAAAGGGGAAAAGACGCTATTAGTTTTGTGTGGAATGTCTGTCCGTCCATCCGTTGCGTTTAGATCTCGTAAACTAGAAAAGTTAGTGAAAATCCGACATCATAATATTTAAGACCATTCAAAGTTCTGATGCAACGGCTACTTTTTTTTTTTCTAAAACCGAAAAATCTAATTTTTAAATCACTTATGCAAGCAGTTTCTTTCAGAAAAATACACCACTTTTACAACTATTCCTTATTAGTGTTAACAAACACCGAAAGCTCTGTAATATATGTCACATATTATTACTATATTTAGACAGGGTTATATGAAAACGTTTTTTTTTCCTTTTTTTTTCTACATTAGTATTGCTAAGTTAAGTAAGTTTTGTTATACTAACTACTACATTTACACAGAGAAAAAATCTATTTAGTATGCATATAAGTTGGACATAATTTAAAACAACAATTAATAAGTAGTTTTTCATATCACGTGTCATAATGTGGTAAAGTAATTAATAAACTTCACTGGGGCACTACACAAGATCTGTCAACCTTCTTTCTCCATTCTACTCTGTCATTTATTTGTCATTGATTGTCATTTCATTCTGATGTTCTTTCAGAAAATATTGAAACCTCCTTTTTTAACTGTCTGGGTGGACCACTTCAGGGGCAGATTTTGAGTTTGTGTTTCCACACAAACTGTCCTTGTAACCTTGTTTTTATAAATTATTTTTAAAAAAACCGTGATACAGCCTTTCCGAAAAAGTCGGGTCTTCTAAAGTGAATGGACCACTGTAACTCCTATAGAACACTTTATTCTTAAAGAACATCCTATTGGCTTCAATTAGTAGAGTGGGAGAGGCGACATACTATTAGTAGTGGTGAGTGTCTTTTTATTAACCAGCAGTACCCTACGTAATGTTCCATGTTTTGTTACAAAAATAAGGCCCACAGCTTTGAGGCGAACATACTGTATTGTTATTGTTGCAGCATTAGAGAAGGATTAGCCCGTTAGCGAGATGTGGTACGATATATATATATATAATATATATATATATATATATATATATATATATATAGTCTACCTTACGGCTAGGGGCCCCGCACATGACGCTCGCCCAGGGCCCCGCGCATTGCTAGGGCCGCCCCTGATGGCAATGACATATTTCCAAACTTGCGAATTGCTTTGCAAATTATGCTGACAATCTCTGTGTCAATTGCTAGCTGTGAGCGTTCTTTTAGTTAACTAAAAATCATTTTAACTTATTTGAGAGCTTCAATGGGTCAGGAGCGTCTGTCAGACTTAGCATTGCTAAGCATAGAAAAGAACCTGGTCGAAACAATTAATTTTGATGATGTCATTGACAACTTTGCTAGTGCAAGATCACGAAAAGTAGTTTTATAAGAAATGGCTTATGTTGCTTCAGATTGTTCATTAACTTTGTTTACAATAAAAAAAAATAATTTATTGATTGGTGATTGTTTTTATGCAAATATAGATTACGCATACTAATAGGGGGGGCGCCAACAGACTATGCCGCCCCGGGCGCCTGGCACCCTCGATACGCCACTGGGTGATTACATCTATGTTCCTACAACCTGGTACAAATCTCATTTTATATTTACGAATGATTTAATTTGAGATTATAGTGTGGTGTGACATAATATACAAATGGTTTCAAATATCAATAAGTAGCTTAGCCTATATTATAAAGATAATCACTTAATTTTGTTCATAAACTGTGATTTCTTCTTAAAACTTGAACTCTTAAAAGTCTAGAGTCGGGTGGGCAGTAGATCACCTCCACTCCCCACCGCCTCAGAAGCGGACAAGTTATATGTGAGAAGGGGAACCACATAATATAAAGATTAGTTTACATAAATATCAATAAGTAGCTTTATTTCATTATATAGATATGTAACTAATTATGTTAAAAACTGTGATTTCTGTAAAAGTATTGAAAAGTATTGGACCGCCACTCCCACTCGAAAGTGGGCCCTAATTGACATGATCCATGACCCCAAGCGCAATGAAACCCATACGCGCAATGGTTGCTACTCCACGGCTGTGGGCCCGACTTCAGCGTACCCCTTCGCGTCGATGGATGCTATGCCACTGAACTAGAGACCTACTCTTTTTTTTTTTTTGCATGGTAAACACCCACACATATTGTCAAATATGTTTTTTTTTTAATTTGAACTGCATAAAATAACTTCGTTTTCTTTTAAAATAGGCCTAATATACAGCTACAGTTGAAATAGAACATTTTATTCGTAGCTAAATTGTCGATCGAGCCTTGGCAACAAAAAATATCGTGAAAATGGCCCGGGACCTTGATATACAGGATTAACCAAAATCTGTAATGCAGATGGTAGGCCTATATTAATATCGGCAATATCAACAGGACTTGTCATTATGTTCAATTTAATGATTAACGTCAAGAGAGTTGGCAACACTTACGTATATTTACGTTGACTTTTTTTTTTTTTTTCTGTACGTAAATTTCCGAATGTTTATTTTTATTTTTTTATTTATCTTCCGGTATTACAAATAGTGTCGACAACACAATCACATGATTCGTTAAGTTAATGGTAACAATTTTTACATGTCAAACAGCTTTACGATTAGATCTACTTTCTGGTAAAATAAGCTTATTATTGGGCGATAGATCTGATTGTTATAGAGTATTACCGAGTATACAACTAGAATCTAGATGTGGATCTAGTTAAATCTAGTTGTTATTAATGTTATGTTAATACTAGTTTCTAGAAAAAGAATGTCTAGGACTAGATTCTAGATTATTACTAGATAGTAGATTACTAGTACTAGAGTTTACTAGAGTACTACTACTAGATCTAGATGATAGTTTAATTAGTTAGATCTAGTAATAATTCTATTTTTATAATTAGTAATTAAATTACTAGTCGACCGGCGGCATAGCATACGCCGCTATTTACCAGGGCAGGCCTTATTAGACTTAGACACTGCAACATATGCGACCGCAGTGGGTCCTGCACTTTCATTGGACCTGTGCTAATTTTTTTAGGTGTATACATTATTAAATCAAGTTACATGAAGTTAATTCCTTTTTCCAGTCTATATTTATTTATGTCTATGCTATTTTGTGAATGAAAATAGTGCGATTTGATACACAATTTTCATTTACACCATGCTGCGCCTTGGGATCTTCCCATTTACTTGTTATAAGTGAATTCATGAATAAAAAATACTACAACATATGCGACCACAGTGGGTCCCAAACTTTCTTTGGACCAGTGCTAATTTTTAGGTGTATAAATTATTAAATTGAACCATTTTATCAAACATAACAGATTTCCCGCGGCCTCTTGATTTACCAGGAGCCCCCTGGAAATCTCATGTTATTAAATGCTATGCCGCCAGTCGAAAAAGTCCTGGAAAGTTCCGGACATTATTAAAATCTTTTTAAAGTAAAAAAAAAATGCTATGCTATTTCGTGAATGAAAATGGTGCGGATTTGGATATTATTTCCCATTCACACCATGCTGCGCCATGTGATCTTCCCATTTGCTTGTTATAAGTAAAGCGAATGCGTGAATTCATGAATGAAAAATACTATGAATGGAGCTAAAAAAAAATGGCTAATTGACCTTAATTTACACGATATTAAGAATATAGCTGCACATGTAACAATGCTTTAGAAAAACAAATTTGAATGTTAATTTGATTAAATGGACTATAATTAGTGTGTTCATGTGCTAAAGCATAAAACTATCTTTGCGAAGAGTTGAATTCGAGTTCTAGATATAGATCTAGGAATAGAGAGATGAGTTACCTTTCGTAATCATGTCTAATGAACGAATGTGCGTAATTAAAGTACTTCTAAAGTGAAACCTGAGAGTAGACTCTATCTGTGTATTGTTGATCTAGTTTCAATAGTCTAATAACGACACAATAATGTGGAAATACTTTTAATATTATGACAATAATCTGAGAAGAAGAGATAATTATATAAACACCACTTTCATTCACAAAATAGTGCGGATTGGGATGCACCAATTTCCATTCACACAGCGTGCGTGCGCCATGGGATCTTCCCTATTTACTTGTTGCTTGCATGTTGTTGTTTGACCTCTTACTTTGAGGATTATATATATAGATATTTATAATAATTTATATAAATATAGATCTAGTCTATAGACCTCTATATAATAATAATGATTAATGTCTAATGATAGTAAAGTAGTATACTAAGTATAGTAATAGTTACAATCATATTTATTATTAAATAGATCTATCTATTATATTTAAATTTAAGACTAAGTCATTATAGTAAACTTATACTTAAATTAAGTCTAAGTATATTTAAAATATTTTCTATTTATATTATTTTTTATTTAAGAACTTATTAATTTATAATTAATATAATACTTATATATAATAAAATATATTAATAAAATATATTATATATAGATCTAGTTATAGATAAAAATAAGATTAGATTTTTTTATTATTATTATTTATATATTATATTATTTTTTTATAATATTATATAATTATAAAATAGATATAGACTCTACTGTTACTGTCTCTAGTCACTCTAGACTAGTAATACTAGTAATAAAAATACACCTCATACGTACACACGTAATACCTACTACTAGTCGACCAGCGTCATAGCATACGCCGTTATTTTGCAGGGTAGGCCTTAGGCACTGCAACATATGCGACCGCAGTGGGTCCCGCACTTTCTTTGGACCCATGCTAATTTTTAGATGTATAAATTATTAAATTAAAACATTTTATAACACATGGTCGCAGCACAACAGAGCAAATCCTAAACCTCAGAATACTCTGTGAAAAATATCTCCAACACCAAGAGAATCTTTTCCATGTCTTTATTGATTTCAAGAAAGCTTTCGATCGAGTATGGCACGGGGCACTCTGGGCGACAATGGAAAAATATAACATTAACACAAACATAACCAAAGTTATCCAGAACCTATACAAGGATGCCACCAGTGCGGTGTACTTCAACAACAATATTGGGGAATGGTTCAAGACCACAGTTGGAGTAAGACAAGGCTGCCTCCTTTCACCAACACTCTTCAATATCTTCCTTGAAAGAATAATGGAAGATGCTCTCGAAGGATTTGAAGGTACTGTAAGCATTGGAGGAAGAAAAGTTACAAACTTGCGCTTCGCAGATGACATTGATGGCCTAGCAGGGACAGAAGACGAACTAGCCGACCTAGTGATGCACATTGACAAGACTTCAGCAGCTTATGGCATGCAAATAAATGCAGAAAAAACCCAAATCATGACCAATAGTCAACAGGGCTTTACAAAGGCCATCAGTATTGGAGGCGAAAAGCTAACTAGCGTTAGCAGCTTTAAATACCTCGGAGCTATTGTCTCGGATGAGGGAACAAAGCCTGAACTAATGGTCCGAATAGCACAGTCCACAGCGGCCCTTTCTAAACTCAAGTTGATATGGAAAGATAAAGGCTTAGCCCTCGGCACCAAAATCAGACTGATGCGCTCCCTGGTCATGGCCACATTTCTATATGCTTGTGAGTCTTGGACGCTGACTGCAGAGCTAGAGAGGAGGATCCTAGCAATGGAAATGAGATGCTACAGAAGGATCCTAGGCATCACATTTAAAGACCGCATCACAAATCAAGAGATTAGAGACAGGGTTACGGCAGCGATCAGACCCCATGATGACCTGCTAAATACTGTGAAGAAACGAAAGCTCAAAATGTATGGCCATGTAACAAGATCTTCGGGACTCGCAAAGACCTTCCTCCAGGGAACAGTACCAGGAAAAAGAAAAAGAGGCAGACAGAGAAAGCGGTGGAAAGACAACATCAAGGAATGGACAGGCCTACCATTGAACGAGGTTTTAATCAGGGCAAAGGATAGAGAGGAATGGAGAAAGATGGTCCACAAGTCTTGCTTGGTGCCCCAACGGTCCACCAGACTAAGGGATAGGTAACAGGTAATAACATATTTATAACAGATTCCCGCGTCCTCTTGATTTACCAGGAGCCCCTGGAAATCTCCTGAAATTGCAAAATATAGGCCTACGAAAAGTCATGGAAATCTCCGGAAATTATTAAAGTAAAGTTTGTAAAGTAATAGTAAAGTAAAAAAAAAAAATCCGGAAATATATAGATAAAAATTGAACATGGAAGAGAGATTAAAAGGGGGAAGCTAGAAGAAGGATATGAACCGGAAGCCAGTGAAATTATTATTCTGTGTATTGTGTTCTGGCTTGAACTTTTGAACTCTGAGAAGAAGTGAATTATATATACCACTTTCATTAAGAAAATAGCATAGCTATGCTATGCTATTTTGTGAATGAAAATAGTGCGGATTTGGATACACCATTTTCCATTCACACCATGCTGCGCCATTGGATCTTCCCATTTACTTGTTATACGTAAAGCGAATGGGTGAATTCATGAATAAAAATTTCTATGAATGGAGCTAAAAATGGCTAATTGACCTTAATTTATGCAATATTAAGAACTAGTCGACCGGCGGCATAGTATACGCCGCTATTTTCCAGGCACTGGCGGGTCAAGGAGGGGGGGTAGGGGCGATCGTCCCCCTCCCACTCGGCGTACTTTCTTTGGACCCGTGCTAATTTTTAGGTGTATACATTATTAAATTAAACCATTTTATTGTTGTTCTAGTTTCAATAGTCTAACGACACAATAATGTGGAAATACTTTTAATATTATGACAATAATATAGGACCCGCTCTAATTTAAAGTGTAAAAATGATTAAATTAAGCCATTTTATTACTTACAACAGATTCCCCGCGCCATCCTGTCGATTTAAA
>JADKLZ010003886.1:26452558-26483507 GCA_021533235.1 Biomphalaria straminea
GGGGGGGGTATAAAGCAAGCCGTACTTATTTGATGAAATTGTTACTACAATGCACAGGCAGTTTTTATTGAAAGTGACCAAAAAAATAAGATTTCAGTTAAAACATTATAATAGAGCCTATTAAACATTTAGAATAAGAAGATAAATAGTCAGATAGTGTAAATAAGACTATTTGTAAAGGTGGAGAGTTGGGGGGGGGGTAAGTGCATGATACCCAAATTTACAGGTCGGTCGAATTCAAATTAATAGATACTAGAATATACTGTGTAAAGAGATGATTATTATTATTGTTAAAAAAAGAGGGGCAGTCCATGGTAAAATAAACAATTCATTGCTTGTGAACAAACCAATGAAAGTAGCCAGTGGCCTATGCTAGTACATATATACCGGTATTTAAAATATTTGGAATTAAAGTTTCTTTTTGTTTACTTAAATTTTTTTATCTTAGCTATTTTTTAATTTTCACATTTAATTAATGCTTGTCTTCTTGGATGAGCCAGCCTCCCCCATCATCATCATCATCATCATCATCACCGTTCCTTTGTGTTCCTTGTGGGACATAGGCCTCGACAAAAATAAGCCACTCTCCATGTTCTCTTGCAAGTTTTTTTTATGGCTTCCCAGCTCTTTCCAGTCCTCTCGGCTTCCTCCAGTATACTGCGTCCCCCATCATCATGACACTGTAATAAAAATATTGCTTATACAATACTAGTTGACCGGTGGCGTAGCATACACCGCTATTTTGCAGGACCTGCCTTAGGCCATTGCAACCTATGCGACCGCAGCTGGTCCTGCACTTTCATAGGACTCCCGCTAATTCTAGGTGTATAAATTATTAAATTAAACCATTTTATAACAGATTTCCCACAGCCTCCTGATTTACCAGGAGCCCTTGGAAATCACCTGAAATTGCAAAAATATACGAAGTCCTGGAAATCAGAAACTATTAAAATCTTTTAAAAAAAAAATTTTTAATTTCCGGAAATATATAGATATATAAGAATTTATTTTCTAATACAAATTCTTAATTTTCACGTATTATTTGTATCCCTAGCCAAACTTGCCCCGCAAAATTGGTTTTTAATGACATCATATATTGATGTGTGTAAAAAATACACACATAAATATAGTCAAGTGTAAGAATGTATAAAGTGAAAGATTACTTTTTTTTTTCTAAGCTATGTTCTCTGTCGCCTCGAAGGTTACTACGGAGTAGATTACTTGTTGGCGCGGGGGCGGGGGGTGGGTGGTTGCCCCTTAAGTTAGGTGAGGTAGAAATAATAAAAAAATGAGTGATCTTTCTTGGTCACAACGGTCCAGCCCTGTTATTTTGTGATAGGTGAATACTACTTGTTCTCCCCCCCTCTAGTCCGACTTGCAGAAATAAAAGTGATCTTTCCTTTACGTCTTCTTCTCGTCCAAACTGTTGAGCTGTGAAGAGAATTTTTATTCTATAGATACTTAGCTATATTAGTAACCTAGTGTGGAAACATTCTTTTAATCAAATCTCCATTGTATAAGATATCTTTCTTTGTTCAGCCTATCAGCCTTCTTACGGGACTGTAAACCCTCTTCCAGCTGGAGGGTATCAGCAGCCACATTATCCACCTGCAGGATCAGCTTATCCACCACCACCACCACCAGGAAGCTATGATAATAAAGGGTACCCATCACAGCCTATGGGTTATCCATCTGGATCAGTCCCATCATATCATACAAGTAATGTTGTTATACAGTCACCTACACAACAAGTTGTACTGGTTGGAGGGTGTCCAGCTTGCAGGGTAAGATTTACATTTTAACTTAAAATTTAAAATCAAATGAAACCAAAGGCAAAGAATGTAGGGCAATCATTTTTTTATTTAAATATTTGATCCCTAATACTCAAAATCATAATGTTTAGTCTTGTATTCCCATTTTGTTAATATTGGGGGGAATATGTGGTTTCTGTTACACAACAATATGTTCTGCTCCCATATTTTGACAATTGGTCTTCATAGCTCAATTATTATATTATGTTTCCTAGTTTCCAACCTAAATAACAATATGTTCACAAATTTGTTATTTGTTCCTTAGTTTTGATTTTTTCCTTCCTGTTAAAAATAAGCTTGGTTTTAACGCAAGTGAAATATTTGGCAATAATACAAAGTAATGAATGTTTAATCTTTATTTTTGTAGAAATAAATAGCAAACAATACTGAATGTCTGATCAGTTAAGTGTTAATGTAACATTACAAATGTTAACCATGGTTCTTTGTAGAGGCGCTGGGATTTTTACTTGTTATTGTAAAATGAAATTGATAAAGGGGAAGTAATGGTGCTGGATCACTGACAGAAACCATTTATTCAAAATCAGGGCACTTTGCTTTGATTGAGAACTAAATAAATCTTTTGTCATATTTGAGTATTTCTTTTTTGTTTTTCTTCCTAGGTTGGAATTCTTGAAGATGACTTTACCTGTCTTGGTGTCCTTTGTGCTATCTTGTTCTTTCCTATTGGTCTGCTTTGTTGTTTAGCAATGAGACAACGCAGATGCAATCACTGTGGTGCAGTATTTGGATAATTGTCAAAGACGAACACTCTTACACTAAAAGTACTTGAATTTGTTCTTTTAGGTGTAATAGTTTTTACAAATAAATTACCATATACTTGTTTGTTGCACTGGTACATTTAAAAAAAAAATTGTCTTTTAACATGAATAAGAGATTCACTATTAGTGGGAATGTTAGTTACAATTATAGCAACTATTTTATTTATATCTTCAAAGTTGTAAGTCATTTAAAGAATGGGGGGAGGGGGTAAATGATCTTTATTTTGTCAATTGAATTCTTTAAATTTTAGCATTAAGATTCCTGTTTGAATGTTGTCAAACATTCAGACATTGAAATCTAAAATACGGTACTGAATAAAAAATAATATGTTAGATTTTTTTCATGAATATTAATTTTTCAATAACACTGTTATTCCCTACATTCTCTGTAAGCATTTTGGGGCTCAGATCCTTCTTCTTGTCATTCATGCGACCTTTCAAAGGGTTATGGTTAGTGTCCATAATAATATTTGTATTGTTAATGTCTTTAGCCTTGCAAACAAAAAGTTAACTAATAAGTTCCTGAAATTATATTTTTATAATTATTATTTAATTTTAATTCACTGATTAGCTGAAATTATTAACTTTAAAGAAAAAAAAAGAACTACCAGGTAGTTCTTTCTATTTCCAGAATGTCTTATGACTATCATTTCCTTTGAATAAATGAAATACAAATAATATTGTTAACCTTGGTGATATTCATTTTAGATAGTCACTCCCCCCCCCCCTTTCCCTTTTTTTAAATCTACTTAAATTATTTAAAATATGAAATTATATTTTAACATACCAATTTTACGTAAGGTACATATTGGTTACCTTTTCTAGATTTTATGAAAAATTTCTGTGTAATGAAAATGATTCTATTTCTTTTGTATTTTATTTGTCATGTTATTATGTTACTAAGAATTTTGAAATGCATTACTAAAATTTGACTTGTTATCCTAAGCAAAACTCTCACTCTGGCATTCTCTGTTTTACAGTTACTGTGTGAATGTCAGTAGAAATTTAAACCTAAACTTTGTTGTTACTGTTTGAGGAACATTACTAATTCATTAAATATATATATTTTTTTGTTTACATTCAAAATACAATGTCAAGGTTGTCTGTCCTTTTAGTATTGCATGGTCACCTACTTTTTTTGTTTAGTTACTCAAGCTTCAAGAAAATGTTTTTTTGTTTTTTTCAATTAATTTGAAAACATTGAAAAAATATTATAGGAAATAAATCTGAGCATGATAGTGTTTTAAAATTAAATATATCTAACTCATTATCTACCAAGAATAGAGCAATTTAATTTTACAATTACTAGTAGATCTCAGAAAAGGATTTAAAAAAAAAGACTTGCTGATTTTATAGCAATTCAAGCAAAATAAAGTGGCAAAATCAACCATTTGCCCTATGTGGCAACATAAACAGGTTGTGCCATTCATGTAAGACCTGAGTAACTCATAGAAAGCAAATTATTGTGTCAAAATGTTCTTTTTATTGCACTTTCTCATGTTCTCTTAGGAGCTCAAAGTCTATCCTTTACGTTAATTCATATTTACAAGCTTTAAAAGTCAACATTAATGCAGTTTTGTCAAAATTTTATTAGTGATGACCCATTGACCAAAAATCTACATTTTTGCCCTCATTCAGCTAGTGGTTCTAGTGCTGTAAACCAAGCATTTCCCTGCAGCATTTTATTTCTCCTATTAAGCAGAGTACAGGTCTAAGAAGTTAAGGAGTGGAAAATACCTATACTGAAGTGTGAGAGTTGAGTATATGTGTGGAAGGAACATGAGTGTCATAAGATCTTACTTGTGTTCATGTTGTAGCAATGCATCTAAAGAATAGTATATCACTTGGGACAAAATTAACTATTTTGATGTATGATTGGTTAACTCTAGAATCTAGTTGGTGAAGATGTATAGAAATATTTTCATCTAAAGAATGTTTTGAACCCATCTTGCTTCAGATACCTCTCATGAAAACAGTATGTCAGGTCTTACATAGGAAGTTAAACATCAATTATAAATCCATTAATTAACTTTATGTAATTTTTAGTTGATTAATACTCAAATTGTTTTAAAATCTTCAATGAAAAAATACGATAACAGATTATTTGGGGGGGGGGCCCCCCCCGCTTTTGTAAGCTAGGGTCTGCACCCCACAGTTTGAGAACTGTTGCATTAATGTTTGATCCTATTTGACTCAATCATATTGTACTATTAGAAAGGACTCAGAGCATTCTTGTTAAAATGTTGTAATAAACACTATTGATAGATAAAACTATACATTACCGTACATAAATTTCTTTATTTGATGTATTTATTTTATGTTTCAATTTTCTTGTTGGTATTTCCAATGGAAACAGAAAATACTAACTGCACAATTTCACATATGGGTATTGGTTATTATTGTTTTGTGAGAGTTGTTCCTATTATCATAACATTGAATGAGTACCAATTTCCTATTGATTTGGCAAATACTGTGATACAAATCCATTGAACTGTTTAATAACCTGTGTCACTAGATTTATTGAAGTTATTTTATTAAGTAAAATTGATAAGGTAAGTTAGGAAAACAATCACTTTCTCTATTTTTCAAAATGTTAGGTTTTTTATTTTCATTATTTATTACTTTTGACCACCATTATTATTTTTACTTCTATTTAACTTCCATGTCAAGCAAGCTTAATTTTTAGGATATATTATAAGCAGATCATTGTTAACATTTATCTAGTCTCAAGTTCAAGTTTGGATATAGGGTAGATCCTGAATTAAAAAAAAATCTAAATTAAATTTACATTGAATTGTTGATCTTTTGTTCAGTGTAATTATACAAACAACTTATTCAATAGCTCTTACATTCTCAGTACCTAAAGTCAAATTAAGATCTTTAACTAAAATAATGCTTTTATAAATATATATACACACAGACTTTTTCTTTTGTACAAAGTAAAACAATTTAATCAATAAAATGTTCACATCTTACAACCAAACTTAAACTTAGGAAACAACTTCATCTCTAAATGCTAAACAAACTACTGCCTTTTCATGACCATTGTATTCTCTTTTGATTTGTCCATCATTTACACTCCATAGTCTGGCATTATTATCAGAAGAGGCTAGTGAAATGAAAAAAAAAACAAGAGATTCTTATAACTTTAAAAAGTTGGTGGAATTTCTTACTTTTTACTTTAATTTCAAATCTAGTACTAACACATTGTGTTTTATACCGTACCTGTAATGATATATTGTGAGTCACCACTAAAAGCACAATCCCACACCCATCTTTGAGACTTATCCTTAAGTTCAGTACATAAAGATAGATCAGCTGTTCGCCAAATACGACAAGTGCCATCTGCTGATGTTGTAGCCAAGAGCCTGGACAAAAATGTAACATTTTAAGAAGTATTGTATCTATCTAAAATATTTATCATCTACCGGTATCTATAATATATAGAGAGAGAGAAGTTAGAGAAATATTTTTAAAATTTTATTTGGTAGTGGTACAATATGTGGGTGAGGACAGAGGTTTTCATCTTTTCACGACGACATCACTTTTGTAAACAATTTTTTCATTATTTAAAAAAATAAAAAATTAACTTTTGATCTGTAGTATGAAAAACTTTGTTTTAGCATTTCATATATGTATATAAAAAAAATTTCTGCTTGATAATAGTAAAGCACTGTAAAGCAGGTAAATAAATAATTGAAAACAAGGAACAAAAAAAAAAGACTTCAGTAGGCAAAGAGTTTAAATCTTAGATATATTCTTAAAATACCAATCATTCATGTACATGTATGTATGTATCAAGCTATTTCATTGACTTTAGTGCAAATTTGTGTGAAATTTTGTACACAGTTTTAGAGTTTAACCTCATAGGTGCTTGCTAAGAAATGGTTTTGATAGATCAAAGCCTTATCACTGCAATTTTTTTTTTCTAAGTCAACTTTTTTTTTTCCTTACATCATATTGTATATTCATTTCAACTTCCTTATACACATGGCCTTAACAAAAAACAAATTTTACTCTAAAAACATCCAAAAGATAAATCTAATAATCTATTTTGTTGTTTTTGGAGAGACAGAGCAAGGAATGATAATGATTAAGTACATGTGTGAGTGTAGACCACTATTCTCTGTAGCACTGAAACTGATGGTCTAAGGCAGGGGTTGGCAACCTTTTGAGTCAGAAGAGCCAAAAATTACAATTTACAAATATCAAAGTTTTTAAAGAGCCACAAATTTGTTCTTGCCAACAATAAATAGCACTCGCACAACTAATTTTTTTTATGAAAAAAAAAAACGAATCTATATATTCATACATGTTGGTTTTTTTTTAAAACAAATTAGATAATATACAATGGTGCAGGAATTCACATACTTGGGAACAACAATAGCCAGCAACCTAGATTTAGACACTCAGCTGACAAAAAGAATAGCAATGGCAAAACTCTCCAAGCAAGTTAGGGAAAATACCAAATTGACTACGGCAACCAAAATCCTAGTCTACAATGCCTGCGTTCTGAGCACACTTCTTTATGGCAGTAAGAGTTGGGCAACTTACATGCGTCAAGAGCACAGATTAAATAGCTTCCACTTAAGCTGCCTGTGACGCATAATGTGCATCTCCTAGAAGGATCATGTCTCCAACCAGGACACTCTGAAAGGGGTCAATATGCACAGCATCTATGCTCTTCTTACACAGAGAAGACTATGCTGGCTCGGTCATGTCACTCACATGCCAGATGGAAGAATCTCTAAGGACATACTATACGCTGAGCTTGCAGCCCAAGGGTCGCCCAAGACTAACCTTCAGAGATGTCTGTAAGCGAAACACAAGAACCACAGGTATCAACGAACATATGTGGGAGGAGACAGCCCAATACCGGACAGCATGGAGACAGACTGTGTGCTGGTATGAACTTTGACATGTGCAAAAGAAACGAAGTTGCATCAGTCAAGAGAAGGAAGAAGAAAGCTGCCCTGTCAACTAACCCTAAGTCAGATGCATATACATGCACGAACTGTGGTACTCCTGAATCAGCTTGATGAGTCACACCAGAGCTATTAATTCACCTGGGCGCATCCAAGACACAAGAGCCATATTAAGTGGATAGTGGCAAATCTTTTTTTTTTCAAGATTTCTGGTTTGTTTTTGAAATCACGAAACAGATATTTAGATGCACGTCGGAAGCAGTCTTCGACATACTCACCATCTGTAAATGGTTTGCCTTTTTTTGCCAGATTAGCATTACTTGTAGATTGCTTTTAGCTTTGGGAAGATAATCGCTTCTAGCGCATTTACTTGAAACAACAAACTTTACGTCCAGCCAAAGCACATGGTGAAGACGCCAATTCGTCTTGGGTCGAAAGCAAATTAAAACCTACATAGAAACATCTGAATGAAGACGACCGAAAGCTTCCGATGGACTGACAACAGTGATGACGAGTGTAATAGGGAAGGGGAAGCGAATACAAGTAGCTGAGCGATAGAATCCGTGCCTTATCCTCGTTTAAAGATTCAGAGCTATAAAAATTTTTTTCAATAAAATAAATAATATTTGCTTATGGAACAAAAGAGCTGCAGCGTCACATCCAAACAGCTGCATGTGACTCGCGATCTGCAGGTTGCCGACCCCTGGTCTAAGGAAATGTCTGTGGTACCAAACATTGCTTGCCTTATGATTTAAGGATGAAACAAAAAGGGTATTTCTAGAATTAAAAAATTACAGGATGCTAAAAAAAAAAGAAATTGTCATTGTAATAAAAAGGGGTGAAAAGTATAAAAGCAAATGTGTGTAAGGGGGAGGGTTACTGGTCTCAAAGCAACAAAGAGAAAAGAAAATATTTGGATAACGAATAGAAAAGCTGAAGAAAAATTTGTGATTGTACTAGGACAAACCTTGGGGGGGGGGGGCGAAAAGTGATGCTAGAATTTATGGGCCAAAAGCATGTGGAACAAATCAACGGGTGTAGCCAGTTTGTTATGCTTGTATTTGTATAAAATTTACTTTGTTAAATACTTACGTTGAGTCTGGGCTAAAAAGACATTTGAGAATGTACTTGCTATGAGCTTGAAATTTCTTCTTTGGGTGTAAATTTGAAGGTCCATTTGACCGACTAGTGGTCATTGTCCATAGATAACAATTACCCTACAAATATTTTACAAAAATAAAAAGTGGTTGCCGACAAAGTGAAAAAAATTTAATGTACAGTGATCCCTCCATTATCATTGCATTCCAGAACCACCCTCGATAACTTAATTCTGTGATATAACTTAACGGGTACTCACTATTATACGCAAAGTTCCTGAGTATATAGGAGTTGCACAAGCAATGTACATTGATGATGATGAATATTTACACTGATGATGATGATGATTGTCAATAATTATGAGGAATGCAGAGAGAGGCTTATTGGGCTTCTCGTGGCATAAAGTTCTGCAGAAAGCCCACAAAGAAGTGAAAATCCGCAAATAATTTTTCTGGTTAATATTTATTGAAAACTTGCAAAATGATGGAGCCATAAAAAATGATGTGGCAAGGGATCACTGTACAATACGATGATTTAAGAAAAAGCATTTATTACATATATGTTGATTTCCAAGAGCTCCAGTTTTTAAATCAATTTATTACTAGATGATAATTCTATATAACAAAGGTCAATATTTTTTAATAATGATTTAGAACTCGACTATAATTGATATGTTCAATAAAAAATGAATATCTTGTAGAGCATTTTTAAAAGAGCATAAGACCAATTTATTTGGAAAGAAATGGTTTCTGTAATTGTCAATTACTTTTTAACAAATAACATTTGACTACCTTATTATTGACAGCTGCCATTAGTGTACCCATTGGATCAATGCTAACTGAAGTAATGGCTGCTTCTGGTTCTGGAATCTATTTGAAAAATTGTTAAAATTTAATATATTGAATTACATACATCAATGTAAAAGTCCTCAAGATAATTAAGCATATTCTGAAAATTAAGTGAGATAAAATGGGCTATGTTGTTGAAGTATAAAATATGTGTGTGTCTGTCAAATTTGGACCCAAATTTCCCAACTTGAACTTACTTAAGTAAAATATGAGAATATATTTAGGTAGGGGCTGCTAACATACCTATGTACTGTATTTCTATATAAAAGATGATCAATATTTGCTTTGCAACTGAAGGAGGCCATAAGTCCAGTATATCTTAATCTATCATGGAATCTAATACAAGGGTTTTCAGCCTGTGGATTGCAACCCTTTGGGTATCAAATGACAGTATGCCAGGGTCACCAATGACCATCTACAAATTTTTTTGTCTATTTCTTTGGAAATATGCAAATGAATCAGAATGATTTAAAACATTTTAATAAATAATTTTAACAGTTTAAAATGTTAATCTAAACTGATGCATTATGCAACGTTTCACCGCTGCAGAATCATAGATATTGTACAGCTGTATGTCTGCTAAAAATTTTGTAAACACATTATTTTGTAAACACATTATTTCTCCAACACCCAATCTTGGATCAAGTTGAAATTTGCACAATTATTTATTGTACCTGACAAACTAAAAATGAATAAAAAAAATGAATTAATTAGTTAATTAACTTTTGGAAATTATTTAATTTGTTTGGGATCTAACAAGAGAAGGAAATTGTACTTAACGGATGTAGTAGTATAAGTTGAATTAGTTCCCTTGAGGATAAATGAGTACTGAGTTTGAATTTCAAGTACTACATTTTTTTTTTTAAAGTGATCAAGGTAACATTCACCCAGATACCCTTACTTCCCCCTGTAACTTTTTCCCATCTGGTCCAGACAAGTGATAGGATCATAGTACATTGAGAAAACTGAAAACATTTTAAACTATTTTTAGCAGCCCTAGAAAAGGGAATAACCACTATTAGTTTCTGTCTGTCCATCCATCCCGCTTTGATCTCACAAACAAGAAAAGATATTGAAAATTCGACATCATATTTTAGATCTTTTTAAGTTCTGATGCAACGCTACTTTTTTTCTTTGCTCAAAGTGAAAAATTTTACTATTAAAATCAACTATGCAAGCAGTTGTTGTTTTTTAAACACACCATTTTTACAACATTTCCCGGTCACTTCATCCCTGGTCATTTCATTCCCTGTTATTTTATGTACCAATTATTTTATATAACAAATAGCAATTATAAAAATCATGAAATGAGAAATATTATTTTATTTAAATGACAAAAAGTGTAACACATTAGATTAGAATAAAATTAAAATTAAATGCCATTAAAAACTAAAAAAAAATTAACTTGGATAAATATAGAGGTAATGTAAAAAATTGTTATTGTTGTTGATGGGTGAAATCAGCCTTCACATCCCCCACATCCAATAGAAGCTCTATAGCTATGTACACACCCAGATTTACAAGATTTCTCATCAAGAATGCAAAGTGGAAGAGGAAACACTATAAACGCATTAGTAACATGTCAAAAAATATCAAAAAGCATTCTACATAATCATATTTATATATTAGATGAAATGAGGGCTTAAAGTCAAAGCTTTAACAGCACAATTAAACAATGAAAAAAGAAAAATATTTAATTGGGGATGAAGTGACCGGGGATGAAATAACCCGTCACCTTTCCAACTATTCATTATTAATAGTAAAAAAGAGGGGTGAGTAGTTAGTAAGCATTTAGCATATTATAACACATTTATGCAAATGGTTTTAATTTTTTGTCATTTCTAAGTTCAGTATTTTCTGACATACTAGTTATTTACTTTTTTTAAATGTTTAATTTAAAAAAAAAAAAATAAAAAATCTATTTTGTAAGCATATAAGTCGAATAAAATTTTAAAACAAAAATTAATAAGTAGTGTTTCATATTTTTTTTTAATTGAAGCGGCAATGTGAGCAAAATGAAAGACAAAACTGAACTACAGGAAAAAGTTTCTTTGTTGAGGCTTTGAATGAGAGATTGGCTCATTACGTCAAAATTAAATCAATTAGATAATCATTACATCAAAATTAAATCAATTAGATAATCATTACATCAAAATTAAATCAATTAGATAATCAATACATCAGTTAGGCCAGGTTCACATTTAACCATATCTTCATAACTATCAGTTTATTGAATACATGTGAATATTAACAATGTATTAACAATAACATTAAATCTCTGTATCCTGTGGTATCAAGTCGTTAGTCGAACTAACAACAATATCAGCAACACTTTTGACACAAAACACTTCTCTTCTTTTTGTATTGATGGAGGTAGTGTTGTAGTTGTTGATAGTTTGTAGCTCATAGCTTCTGATATTCTTTCTTTCGGACCACTTTTGGGGGCGATTTTGAGTTTGTGTTTCCAGACAAACTGTCTTTGAAACCTTGTTTTTTTTTCTTATTTCAATGGTGATGATGTGTTTTAATTGGAAAGCAATTTCATTTATAACTAGTAATGCTCCATTGTTTCAAATTCAATGTTATTGAAGGTAATACTTTCATTATGAAAAATCCCAATTTGATGTATCTCGAACATAGAAAAGAAACTAAAACAATGATTTTTTACTGTATGGCTTTACTTCCATATTTAAATTAGGAATTGAAAAACCCATGTTCGTCATTTGTTATGAAATTCTATGAAGCTGAAATAAATTTAACACTATTTTGATGATAACACCCAATTATTACAGAGAAGATAATCCATGTTTTAGAGGTAATGTTCAGCCATGTAAATGATGTTGATTTTAAAGACTAGTTGAATTTTGCAAACCTCTTGAGAAATTTGGTAAACTATAAAATCTCTTAGAAATCTATTAGTGTAGTCTATACAGATGGTACTTCAAATTTGCTAGTATTTTTTTTCTGGATTTCAATGTTTGATACAGAATGAGTCACCAAAAGTCATCAGAACTCTTTGTATGATTCATACATGACATCAGTTAAGAAGACACTGCCCCAATAATTACAAAAAGTAATGAAAATCAAATAAAACATGCACAAAAAACGAAATTTCAAATTTATAAACAAAATTGGACAAAATTAATATTTACATGATGCCAATGTATTTATTCTCTATGAGAATGACATTTAACCTGACATAAAAATAAAATGATAGTTTCTGTCAAAGAACTTTAGTGCATGCTTGCAAACTAAATTTTATCTTACTTTCCAAATCAACCTCGCCTGAAATTCATTCACAGTCAAAGTTGAAGATGTTTCAATGACATTATTAAACTCATTAATAGGAATGCAGTGATAAACAATTTCTCATCATTCCAAGACTGGTGAAACAGAAACAAGTTCAACCTTTGCATTGTGATTGGTTTGTGTGCGCACACTGTCGTAGCAATATTGTAACAAAGTAGTTTATTATTGTCTCAGTAACAAAAGAGCCAGAATTTAAAAAACTTAATAATTTACAAGAAAAATTATTGAAGCTGTTTTGAGAAAGGATTAAAAAAATAATTTTGTAAGTTATTCAACACATTTAACATAAGTTGAATGCCCTGGAGATTGCTGATATATGTTTTCATAAAAAGGAACAAGTTGAAATACAGAAGAGCATTCTGAAGCTCTGGGTAGCACTGGGTGAAAAAAGATACACCTAGTCAAGTTAACCCATTAGCTCCTACCGCAGTTGGAAACGTTTTCCCGTTTTTGTCCTAAACCGTTGTAAAACGTTTCTAAAATCCCCTATTCAATATATTTGATTTAAACTTTTTAAAAACAAGATTTCTTTTAGTCTCGTCGCAAGCGTGATTATAAATCATTTTGGAGATTACCGATTCTATTTTAAATGAAATCGGGAAGATTTTTATTTTTTAAATAGTTTTTCAAACAAACCGGCCCATAGCCCCAGTGTATAAGCCCCCACGTCGGAAAATGAGAATATTTGAGGTTTTTTATATTCTAGTGGTATTAAACGTATATATTTTTTAAAACTAGACATATAGTTCTATTTGTTAGAGTTGTTTGTTTGTTTATATGTATTAGATCTTAAATTTGATTATTTTTTCAAAATAAATATTTTTAGAATTTTAAGAATACGGAGTTATTCCTCTTTGCTTAGGACTACAAAAGGGTTTTTCGTAACCGGAAATAGGAGCTATTGGGTTAATACAACTCCTTATATAACTTCATTCCTTTCTTAACTTACCAATTTTCTGAAGTGTTCTTTGCTGAAAAATGATGTAGTAATGTAGAAATGGGTATCATGTACATTTTTAGCTTTGCTGAGGCATCTAATTCATTAAAGCTACAAGTTAAGATAGCCATTAGAAAACTTAACAGACTTTCTGAAAAAAAGTTAGAAATACTACTTACCAGATGTTCATTAATATCTGTTTTCAAATCCCAGCAATGAATAGAGCCACTTTGATCTCCAACATAGAGTTCTCCCTAGTCAAACAATGAAGTACAAGAAGAAAAAAAAATGAATAAAATCACTTGGCTGACATTTAATAAACTATAGTATATATATAAAGCTCCTCCTTCGTGGTCGAAGAAGAGCACATGTCTCATTTCCTATGGCTGTAAAGTCCAATCCTCGCTTTAAAAACTGGCTGCATATGTGACATGACAGGTTATGTCAGTTGCAGATAGACCTGCTTCTTTTCTCAGCTTTTTGTTGGTTTGGCACTCTTTCACCCTGGCCACTCTTCTGGCTTCAAATCTTGAGAATCCAAGACTCACAGCTTCATGCCATGAGAAGCGATCGAGAGCTAATGCTTCCCAGCAGTGAATGTTGATATCGCATTCCTTGAAGGAGATTTTGAGAGTGTCTTTGTAGCGCTTGTATTAGCCTCCCTGAGAGCGCTTTCCTGCACACAACAGTACAGAAGTCGCTTGGAAGGTGATTGTCTGGCATGTCGAACTACATGTCCCGCCCATCGAAGTTGGAACCTTTTTACTGTCGCATTGATACTGTGCATGTTGGACAGCTTTAAGATTTCTGTGTCTGGTACTGGTATGTGGTCGGGTGTATGGAGTTCTGTAGGAGGAGTATTACCTCTGTCGGGCTCTCTGAGCAGCTCAATAAACTATAGTAGTATAGTAGATAAAGAATGTATACAGTACACCTTCTAACAGATAAAGATTTTATAAATACATTATATAAGTAATACATTTAACCACATTAAAACAATGACAATAAGAAAATAAAACAAGATTACAAAGAGAGTTTGTGTGATACACAAACTCAGAGGCGGCCCCCGTCGGAGTCAGATCCCTGTCAGATAAGCCTATTCGCAAGATGTTTTGGATGTTCCTTCTAAGTTGAAAATAATTAACTTCTCGCTTGACGACGGAGAATGGCGAGCAGGGTATAAACATGCCTTATCTTGATGTTTGCGCACTAGACTTTAGTTCGGATTTATCGTTGTTCCTGGCTCAATTCCTGTAGCCTATGCTCCCATCCTTAAACTATCGCAATATTTCTGAAAGAACAGTAAAGGTTAAATCATATTTTCAAAAGCCTTTAGTGGTTTTTTTATCTAACCATGACGGACAGACCAACCAACAGACAAAACGCACAAAAATATGCTTCTTTCATTCTAATGGGGCCACTAAACAATTTTTTTTTTAAAATCTGATTTTTTAAAAAGTTTAAGAAATTAGTTTAGAATCATGTCATTGCCGGGCTTTACGCTAGCACACGAAAGTGGCTGCTAAAAGTTCATTTTAAAAAATGTGCGTGATATCTGCATGTAGAGAGCATTTCTTATAGTAACACTTCCTCCATTACATTTACGTAATTGTTTTAGAATTGGTGTTTTTTTATTAAAAAATCGCTAGCATAATTAATTTTATAAATTAAACGGTTTGCTTTTAGAAAACTAAAAGTAGCCGTTGCACCTAAACTTTTCAAGCTGCATTTAATGGTGAAAAAAAATTTTTGTATCTCTTCTAGTTTTGGCGCTCTGAGTGTGACAGACGGACAGACAGACAGAAATTCATTTTTAAAATGTGCGTGATATCTACATGCCAAGAGCATTTCTTATAGTAACATTTCCTCCCTTAGATTTGCGTAATTGTTTCAGAATTGGTGTTTTTTTATTAAAAAATCGCTTGCATAATTAATTTTATAAATTAAATGGTTTGCTTTTAGAAAACTAAAAGTAGCCGTTGCACCTAAACTTTTCAAGCCGCATTTAATGGTGAAAAAATATTTTTCGTATCTCTTCTAGTTTTGGTGCCCTGAGTGTGACAGACGGACATTTTGCACAAACCTAATAGCGGCTTTTCCCCTTACGGGGGCCGCTACAAAAATACTTACAAAAAAAACAAAGCTTATATTAAGAAAAGTTTTATCAATTAGTGTGGATTAGTCATGTGATTGAATTTGTAATAGGTCTAACAATAATAAATCTGTAGGATTAGAAATATTTTTAGCTCTTTTTTTTATTTAGATAGGGCAATTTCATGCTTTTAGCTTTCTCAATATGCTATGATCCTTCAAATGGTCTGTGTTAGGAAAAAAGAATAGGGAAGAAAAAAGGGATATCTGCGTGAATATTACCGTGATCACTTTTTAAATGCATATATAAAAAAAAAATTTAAATTGAACAACCTGGATTCAAACTTGAAGGCTCTTGCCTCCTCAAGCTAACATACTAGCTGCTGTACCAGAGAAGTTTTTATGAAAATACAAGGTTTTATAGTTATCTATTGTTATTTTCAAACATTAAAGCAAGTATAAAGGGGACTAATTAAACTTATACCATCACCTCAGTTAAGAACAATTTCTTTACCTTGTTAGATACCAAACAAAATCATTTATTATGAAAAGTTAATTAGCTAAATGGTTAAATTTTATTCATTCTTGTTTTTTCAGGTTTAAGAAATAAGTGTGCATTATTTCAACTTGATCCGAGATTTGGTGTGGGAGAAATAATGAGTACAAACTTTGTATCAGAAAGACAGAGTTAATATAAGCTTTGTAAAAATTTATGTTTTGTCTAGCATTACAAAACCAAAATCTTATACAAATAATGACAAGCTCCAATAGCCCTGAAAACTTTTCTGAATGGCAAAGTAGCCTACAATGTAGCAGTAAGTGAGGAATGAGGAAGATGAAGATGGTTGCAAAACATACTAGATTAGACCAATTTATCCTAGCAAGATTCACAGAGAAAACAACTAAGAAACATAGGATAAATTATTTTAGGAATCACAAATTTCTCTTCTAAAAAATAAGCATTAAGTCTACAATCTCTTTCCTATTGAATAGATAAAAGCAGGAAGATAATAAATGAAAAACTAAAACAGATGCACTTTACATAAACTTTATAACATAACTTGACCCTATTTAGTAAGTTCTACTGAAGTTAAATAAAAAATATTTAAATGTTTGACCAATTTTTCATTTAGTCATTTACAAAAAAAATACTTGAAATTAGTACCTGATTTGGATGTAATGTCACACAGTTAACTGGGGCTTTCACTTGAAATATTCGTTGACATTGTAATGTTCTAGATCTTAAAAAAATGTTAACATAAGCTCAAACACACATTACTAAATTATATATAATTACAATGTTTCCCCCAATACCACCAACACCCTAGCAAATATATACCATGACATCTTCAAATATTTTTAATTTAAACAATAGAGCACTTGAACTGCCTGTATTCTTAGATTCAATGGAGTTACATAGAGAAGCTATTTAACAAATCATCAATTTTATAGAATGAAATTATTTAATAAACTATGGTAGATAAAGAATTCATACAGTACACCCTCTAATAAATAAAGCTTTTATGAACATAATATATAAGTAATAGGCCTATATTTAACCAAATTCATATCGAAACCTTAAATCCCATATTTTGGCAGTATGATCTTCTCCTCCAGTATACATCCACTTTCCATCTTCATGAAACCCGACAGATGTGACATTCTTCTGGACACCTTCGTAGTTGATCAGAGCATTAGGATTGGAGGAATTGATATCGTACATGCGAATATGCTGATAACCTAAGATTGGAAATATTTTTTTAAATTTTGGGTCGTGAAAATCATGTTAGCCTTTAGAGTAAACACAGAATAAAAGATGTAAAAAAAATAAAAATTACCTGCAGCAGCTATCAACTGTTTATCTGGAGTTATGTCCAATGCATTTACTTGCTGTTCAATGTCAATTAAGGATTAAAATATATTTATACATTAAAAAAAACAACTAAAGAGATGTAAAAAAAAAACAACCCTTTTGATTGCAAACTAAAATTTTAGCTTCAGTAACCATCTTTATTATCAATAAGGAAATTTGTTTTACAATTTGTGCATTACACCAAACAAAACATAACTATAGAAAACAAAAATATACATTCTCACCAGATTCACTCATAATTTACTAGTGAAATGTTTATATCAGAGTTGAATAGTATTTAATGATTTGATTTCCCAATTTAAAAAGAAATAATCAAATTACCTGGTGACCTGTCAAAATAGTGCAAAATTTCCCCACAAAATAGCGCAAGACAAAGCAGCACGGACTTGTATATGATGTGTATAAAAGTACCGGATTATTAGTAATTTAATGTCCACAGAGTGTGATGTTAGAAAGGCAAGTCAAAATGAAGTAAGCACAGTGTTCCGTGCGACCAGACTTGTTGGTTGTCTATTCCATCTTGGACAAAGTCTCTGTACGCATGTTTGTCAAGATGATGTTAACCCTTCCATTTGTTCCACCTGCCAATGTAAATACTACATTTGAAGAATTAAATGAAGCTCGGCCAGATGTTGTAGAGAATTTGTATGACTAATGGGAGGACAACAATATAGGTCGACAGAGACGAAACCGCAGAGTGACTCCAAGATTTCCTATAGCTTTATTGAATGTTAGAGATTGTAAGCAGGATAATCTACAACGAACAAACAATGCTGCAGAACGAAGTAAAGCTGCAAGCAAGACAAAGTACCTCCAACTTAAGAGAGGACTTGAAGCTATATGGCCAATGTACAGAAACAAGCAGGTGATGGAATTTCTATGTGACATTTCCTACAATTTAACTTTGTGAAAGTTTGTGTGTGTGTGTAAATTTGACAAGTATCTTTGCGTTTTCAAAGTACCCTTTTATAACCTAAATAGATGCAATATTTTGAAATTATTAATTTTACCTTATTATGATTTTTGCTTTTTTTATGTTTTAAGATATTTAAAGTGTTTCCTGGAAAATGACTGAAAAATTATAACATTAAAACAAAAATAAAATACTCTAATCATATTTTATGATTTTTAAAGCATTTCTTTCAAAATGAATAAAATATCTTTTTTTTTCTGCGCTATCTTGTCTTGCGTTATTTTGTCGGGCTATTTTGATGGGGTACCAAATTACCTATATATTGTTTCCTCACATTACACCAAACAAAACAAGATAGCTATAGAAAATAAAAATATACATTCACACCAGACTCACTCCTAATTTAAATGTGAAAAGTCTATATCAGATAGTTAAATTTTATTTAGTGATTGGATTGCCAGGGGAACAAAAGAGTTTTTGTGTCTGTTTGTCTTTGCTATCTGTGTCTTGAATCTCTTTTGTGATGGTAAAATCACAAAATCTTGACCCAAAGGGTGATTTTTTATTTCTAGAATCTTTTTAGCTTTTTTATGAAAGTTTTCTCAAACAGCTGCCCAAATGGGGTTTGTTTTTTGTCAATGAATTCACCAGCAGCATTTAGGATTCTCTTGAGTTTATTTTTATTTTTAGTGTTCAGATTCCCATACCAGGCTTACCTTACCTTACCTATCCATTAGTCTGTTGGACCGTTTTTTAGGTGTACCTTAAGGGTCATCATAACAAGGTCATGGTTGCTTCCAATGTCAACTCCAGGAAAACTTCTTGTTTTGGTCATATAAATGCTTAAAACGCTGCTGCACCATGATATAGTCGATCTGGTTGTGGTGCTCTTAGTTCCGACTGTGCCATGTGGATCTACATGATTTTTTGTGGCATCCTAGCATGTTAGCCAGTAAGAGATTGTTGTATTTCGCAAATTCTAATAGCCGTTGACCTTGTTCATTGGTTCAGAGATTACTGTATCTTCCACAAGTGCCTTTCCAGGTTTGGTAGGAGTTCCAGTCTCCTTGTACAACCAGGATGTCTTTTTTCAGGACCTTATTGACCACTTCCTGTAATTGCTCATAAAACTCATATGTTGATGTAGGAGCATAGGCTTGAATGATGGTGATAGTGAAGGGTGATGCCTTTAGACGTATGGAGATGAGTCAACTGGATATAGGGTAACAGTTCACAATGCAGTTTCTGTAGTTCCTGTGTACAAGAAATCCTACTCCTTGTTCGTGAACATCTTGTAGTCCAATGTATTACAGTTTGTGGCCCTCTTCTGTTGTTGTTTCACCTATGTTTTTCCAACCCATTTCAGAGAGTCCTATGATGTTGAAACAGAATCTGTTAAGTTCATGTGTGAGCTCTTCAACTTTTCCCTCATCTCTTAGTGATCTCACATGCCATGTTCCTATAGTGATTTTATTTCTGGTGTTTATTTTATTTTTGCTTAGACCAGTAATATACTTATCACCTCCGCCCTGGTCTGTGACGACCCTTGGTAACCCGGGTGGTGGCCGAGCTGCTATGGATTTGTATATGGTCAATTGTCTCAGTGGGTGTGACAAGGGCTATATACTTGCATGGAGGCGCCCATCCCTCTTCATGCTTGACCACAGCCGAGTACCTCCCATTAGGTGGATCGCCTTGGTCCTGAACATGTGGCCGTTGTAGTCCATCCTGGGACTCTTCCACCCTGGCCAGTGACCTTCGTCTAGAAGGCCTTTCGCCCAGTGGTACCATGTTATCACCACCCCCTCACATGGTTTAGTCCGCCAGCTAAAGCGGTTTTCCAGGGCATGGCACTTGGAGCCACATGTGAGAGATTTAGAGGTTGGAAGGGGACCACCCATATCAGGCAGTCATATTAAAACTCAAAATATTGCTGCAGATGTGAGCCAAGGCCTTTACACTAACATTAAATAAGGACATTTTTCTAAGTAATCATAATCTTTGTTGTCTTATTTGATGATGTAATCCATATTTGCAGTAAAATTCAATTTATTGTCCAAAATGGTGCCAAGGTATTTAAAAGTTTGTACTATTTCAATGTTTGTTCAAGCAACAGAAACAATATCTTTTTCCTTTCCACCCCCCCCCCCCGAAAATCGATTATCCTTTTTTTGTTGTTTTTTTACATTTAATATTTAAACATTTTCTTTACAATATTTTTCAATTGTTCTATTTCTCTGAAATACTCATTTACCTTTGAGCTTTGAGGGCAAGGAGAGCCGCATCATCAGCGAATTTTGTGAAGGAGCAAAAATGACTATCAGTTTAGTTTAGTTTAGTTTTAGTTTTAGGCACATCGGCACAGTATAGGCCATGTCGTGCCCGCAGTCCCTTAAGGACCACTCTCCCTCTATAAAAAGGTCTATACAATTAACTCATTAAAATCAAGGTCTATTTACATTTTAAAAAGTACAGGTAAAAATTTTAAATATTTGATAAAAATTTAGTGTAAATAGTACGTAACTACAGACTCACAAATCAAATCCTCGAAGACAACCCCACCTCCCGGATAAAGCCCAGTACCTTCCCAGGGTCAACAGTATCAAACAGTATTTTTAAGTCAGTGGCTATCAAGAACTTCTCCCTGACATCCTGGTATCTGGGGCAGTCAATGAGGATATGTTCCACTGTGAGGCGAGAATCACAATACTCACAAAGTGGAGGCCCCTCTCTCTTCAGCACAAAAGAGTGTGTGATGTAGGTGTGGCCAATCCTGAGTCTAGACATGGTCGTGCTACCACGCCTTGTCAGACCCTTAGATGTGGGCCGCCACCGGACATCCGCCACGATCTGCCTGAGTTTGTTGTGATTCTCAGCCTCCCATCGGTCCTGCCACTCTTGATAGGTGGCAGTGGCAATACTTTGTCTCAGGTCCGAGTAGGGAATTTGGGTTCCTGACACTGTTTGATTTAGGGCTCTCTTTGCTTCTCTGTCTGCGGCTTCGTTTCCCTCTATGCCTACATGGGAGGGGACCCAGATGAAGGTGACATCCCTATGGCTGGCTGTTATTTGGTCCAACAGCTTTAGGCACTTGTATACCAATGGGATGTCAGTCTTCATCCGCCCCAAAGCTTGCAATGCAGATTTGGAGTCGGAGCAGATTATAAATTTTCTCCTTTCTGATGCTTTAACGGCCATAAGTGCAAGCGACAGTGCATGCAATTCGGCCGTAAAGATGGAGCATCCATCAGGGAGTCTACGGGAGATTGTTTTGCTCCGAAAGGAGCAGGCACACGCAACCTTTCCATCCATTTTGGATCCGTCAGTGTAGATGGTGCCACAATCTCCGTAGCTCTCCTGCAGTTCCCTAAAGTGGACTTGTAATTGGGTTGGGTCTGTATTTTGTTTTTGAAAATTAAGGAGGGATAAATTTAATTTGGATCTACTAGTTAGCCAAGGAGGGTTTTGTGGGGTTTCTATTTAAAAAATTTGGTCAATGGGTGGGGTTAAATTTTGGACGGATTCTCTCATTCGAAGGCCTAACGGCTGTATGACGTTAGGCCTTCGAATGTATAGTTCAGCATCTGTGGGATGGAATACAGGGTCAAAAGCAGGGTTTGTGGGGTTGAATTTTAGCTTTACTATGTACTGCATTGCAAGCTTTTTCATCCTTATGTCCATGGGGAGCTCTCCAGCCTCCACATGTAGACTTGGGATTGGTGACGTGCGGAACGCGCCGAGACAGAGACGCAGGGCAGCATTTTGGATTGGTTCCAGTATCTTAAGATAAGACTTCCTTGCTGCTCCATATATCATGGATCCATAGTCCAACTTGGATCGGATTAGACTTCGATACAGCAGCAGCAAGGTGTCTCTGTCAGCCCCCCAGTCCGTATGGCTGAGTACTCTAAGTATGTTTAAAGACTTTTGACATTTTTTCCTAAGTTCCTTAATGTGGGGGAGAAAATTAAATTTGGAGTCAAGGGTGAGGCCTAAAAATTTTGTAGTTTTTACAATGGGGATTCTCTTTTTGTTTATAAATAATTCAGGGTCTGGGTGAAGCCCCCTTAAATTACAAAAATGCATGCTAACTGTTTTGGAGTCCGAAAATTTAAAACCATTATCATTTGCCCAATTTTGAATTTTGTTTAAATTTAACTGTAATTTTCTTTCTAAGGTGTTCATATTTTTCCCATAAGTAAAAATGACAAAGTCATCAACATACAGAGAGCACTCTATGCCAGGGGATAGAGCATTAATGATGCTGTTAATTTTAATGTTGAACAGGGTGACTGACAGGATGCTGCCCTGGGGTACGCCCATTTCCTGTTCAAAAGTGTCAGAGGTGGAGGTGCCCACTCGGACCTGAAATTTTCGGTCCTTCAGGAATGCCCCTACAAAACGGGGGAGGTGTCCCTTAAGCCCCATAAGCTCCAGGTCACGTAGAATGCCATGTTTCCAGGTCGTGTCATAGGCCTTTTCTATATCGAAGAATACAGCTACAAGATGTTCTCGTCTGAGTAGAGCATTTCTTATGTATGCTTCCAGCCTTACCAGGTGGTCGGTTGTTGTCCGCCCCTGCCGAAATCCACACTGGTATTTAGAGATCAAGTTGTTCCTCTCAAGGTACCAGACCAGCCTACTGTTTATCATTCTTTCCATGGTTTTGCAGATGCAGCTTGTTAGAGCTATTGGTGGATAGTTAGCTGGGTCAGAGCCGTCTGTTCCCGGTTTAGGTATCGGTATAACTGTGGCTTTCCTCCAGCTGTTTGGGAAAGCGCCTGTTTGCCACACACAGTTATAGACCCCTAGCAGGACTGGCAATGAGGGTTCGGGAAGGTGCTTGAGGAACTGGTAATGGATTTCATCTTCTCCAGGCGCTGTGTCATGTGACTTGTCCAGCGAGTCCCTCAGTTCCTCAAGCGAGAACGGTTTGTTGTAGTCTTCATTGTTCTCTGACCTGAAGTCAATGGGATGTCTTTCCTCCCTGGTTTTGACTTTTTGGAACTCTGGCGTGTAGTGTGCAGTGGATGATTTTTCTGCTATTGAGGATGCAAGGTACTGCCTTCCAGACCACTCTAGCAGAAGTTTTGGCATCCAGACTGCCGACAAAGCTTCTCCAGGAATTCCTTTTGGCTGACCGTATGATTTGTCTAGCCTTTGCTCTAGCTATCCTAAATAGCTTGAGGTTTTCCTGGGAAGGATTCTTTATGAAAGCAGCCAGTCTTTTACAAGCTGTATCAAACCATGGTTTGCTGGGCCGTTTTGGATTTGCGGAAGTTAGGGGGACAACTTTCCTGGCAATGTCGAGTAGTTTGGAAGCGAAGATATCTGCTGGGTTCTGCTCATCGAGGATACTTTCTGTGATATCCTCTGAGCATCTTTTTTGGAATTGCTCCCAATCGGCCTTGTTCAATTTCCAACGCTGAGGTCGTCCCATTGAGGGGAGATTGTAAGTAATGATGATTGGGAAGTGGTCACTTCCCCGTAGGTCATTATTAACTGACCATTTGAAGTCGTCCAGAAGTCCGGGGACGCATACGGTGAGGTCAATGCACGTGAGGGATCCAGTTCCTGGGTGCAAGTAGGTCGGTGATGCATCATTGAGTATGCATAAATCATGTTGGAGGAAGATATCCTCCAGCATACGACCTCTTGTGTCAGTACTGTTGGATCCCCACATTGTGTTATGAGCATTGAAATCCCCAAGAATAATATAAGGCCGAGGGAGCTGCCTCAACAGGTCCTCCATACTTGCTGGGTCCAATGGAGCGCCTGGTGGTAGATACAGACTGCAGCAAGTGATAACCTTGTGTAAAGTTATCCTAGCTGCTACGGCCTGTAGTGTGGTCTGTAGTTCTACCCTCTCATGGGGGGGTGTTGTCCTTCACAAGGATACAGACTCCACCTGATGCTCTTTCTGCATCCTCAACATTCCTGCTGTAAGCAATGTAGCTTCGGAAACTGATGCTATCTTTCAGAAATGTTTCCTGTAAGCAGACAGCTACAGGAGCCTCAGAGTCAATCAGTAGCTGCATTTCTTCATAATTGGCCTTGAGGCCTCTACAGTTCCACTGTACAATTCTGGAATCCATGGCTTATTCTAGATGACCTACTTGGAGCTATTAGGCTTCGGGGGGCCTGTGACTTTTTTGGACTTCTGCTTGTTTGGAGAGGAGGACACTCCTCTCCTGGGGGGAGTCCTTCTCTCTGGAGAGGAGAGATCCCTCTGGTTAGAGCGGAGGCTACATCCTCCTCCCTCACCTAGGGCATCCTCTCCGTTTCGAGCTCTCCCCTTAGGGAGTTTGTCAACCTCTGATTCAGTAGAGGTTGGGGTGTCTGACTGGGTTCTCTGAGGAGAACCTGTATCAGACATGGTGACTCCGGGTTCTCCCGGAGTGTTGGTTTGGACATGCTGTTCGGTCTCCATGCTCTCATCAGTGAGCACAGAGAACCTGTTTTTTAGCATGACCACAGGGCTTTCTGGTTTCTTTGGAAAGTTCTTGGGCGGAGTTTTTTTCTGAGTTGGAGGAGGAGGAGGAGGAGGGGGTGGGGTCAATGTGTCCATCTGTGTGGCTATGGATCTTCCTATCTTAGCCGCAGCCTGGGCGTATGACTTTGTCAAGCCGAATTGGCCCTTGGGTAGGGCCGATACGGCTGATTTCGCCTGGCTGAAGGTGCATCCATTTCTTGCCTTGTACTCCTACACGGCAACCTCCTGTTTCCACACAGGGCAGTCCTTGGAGTAGGCTGAGTGGCCAGCGTGACAGTTTGGGCATTTGAACTGGGCTGTGCAGCCCTTGTCCTCATGACCCTCTCCGGCACATCTAGCACACACAGTGTTCCTCTTGCAGACTGCCGCGCCGTGTCCATAACCCTGGCACTTGAAGCACCTCATAGGGTTAGGAATGTAGGGCCTCACTGGAACTCGTAGGTATCCTGCCTTCACGTACTCTGGCGGTGTCCTAGTTCCGAATGTGTGGATAATAGTGGCGGTCTTGACCTCCTCACCATCCCTGCGCCTTGTAATGCGCCGGGCATGGGTGACTCCTTCAATACCCTCCACTATTTCCTTCTCGGAACATTCCAGCAGGTCCCTAGAGCTGATTACACCTCTGCTGGTGTTCAGACTCTTGTGTGGCATGACTTCCACTTGGAGATCACAGAGTCTTCTGCATTTTAAAAGCCCATCAGAATGTACTTTGCTATCCACTTCTACAAGTAGTTCATTGGATCTGTGTAGCTTAGATACACCCTTGGGCTCTCCCACTACCGACTTGAGTCCCTTGTAAATGAAAAAAGGGCTCAATTTCGTCAGGCTTTTCTCCCCCTCTGTGCACCTGACCACCAGAAATGATGGCCAGGTAGGACAGCTTTTTGTGGCCTCCTCCTTTCTTGTCTCTATGCGACGTTTCTTGCCAAGACATGGGTCTGTGGCAAGTAATGTTTTTTGGTTTTTTTTATCCATAGAAAAAAATAATGTTTATTCAGCACCTGTGCTCCCCACCCGCCATCGAGTCCAACAAGGGGACGGGCCATTCGGATGTCCAGAATGAGCTCACCAGGGCTACACAGGTGTTATACTCAGTCAGCTGCTGCATCGGACATGTGTCCGATACAGTAGCTGGCTGATTGACCCTCTAGCCACCGCCCTCCAGCATAGGTCGAGGACCTATGCTGGTAGCTCGGCGTGACCAGCCGGTTGACCCAGAGCGGGCCTTCTGGGCCTCAGGTCTAGGGGAACTCGGAGCCAAAGTATTGTGTTGCGGTGGTCCATCCTCAGATAGTCGCCCACTCAAACACCAGGATCTCTTTATCCCCCCTTACCCGTCGCAGTCCACGGCAAACAGACTGGTCCAGGACATTGTGAGGTTTTAGAAGATAAGGAGACAGAGTGATGGTTAATGAAGGCAGACTGAGAGTAAGAGGAGGCAGACAAAATGATAGAAAAGAAGTAGGGCACTTTTGAGCTCCAAAAGTGCTAAGGAAGAGGAGCGCAGTTTAACGTCATGTCTCAGGGACGCAAATGTCTATCAGATTGAAAATCAGTGTACAAAATGAACCACAATTACAGCCCCCTTGGGTGCCCCTGATTTAACTATATATGGATTACATTGATTACCCTAACCTTCTGAGGTCATTTGCCTAAATTATTATTAATGGACTAATCTTCAACACTTTCATTTTTTCAAAAAGTAAATGAAGTTGTATGGTATTAAAAGCTTATCATCTCATCTGTCTGTGGTCCCTTCTGGGGCATAGGCCACCAACCAGCTTCCTCCAGTAATCTTGGTTCTGGGCAAGTTTCTCCAAATATCTCATCTTGCCCATCTACTTCCAGATTGAGGGGCCATGTATTCCTTGGCCGTCCCCTCTTCCTTTTTCTTTGAAGGTTCCAGGTAAGGACTTGCCTTGTTATGTTAGATGCAGGCTTGCGAAGGGTGTGACCTATCCATCTCCAGCATCTCTGAAGGGCTGCTATTTTGTTCTTTGCCACAATTCCTCATTCGAGATATTGTCTGGCCAGGTAATCATAAGAATCTTCCTTAGGCAGGTATTGATGAATACTTAATTTTTTTTCATGGTGATGATGGTGGTTCTCCAGGTCTCTGCTCCATAAAATAGTATAGGCTTAACAATGGTGTTAAAGAGCCTAATCTTGGTGGTGGTGCTTATTTCTCTAGATCCCCAGGTGTTTTTCAGCTGATGGAAGGCTGCTTGAGCTTTATCAATGCGGGTTCTGACATCATCATCTGTTCCTCCATGGTGGTCTATGATACTGCCCAGATAGGTGAAGCTTTCCACCTCTTCCAGGGCCTCACCTTGGACTAATGGATGTATTGTTGGATGCCTTTATCTTAAGCATCTTGCTCTTCCCTCTATTTATGGTAAGACTCATTCGAGCTGAAATGTACGCAGCAACATTTATCTTTTCCTACATCTGCTGCTGTGTGTGAGAAAGAAGAGCCAAGTCATCTGCAAAGCCAAGGTCATCTACCTATTTCCACAGTGTCCACTGTATACCATTCCGCTTCAGGTTTGTTGCTGTCTTCAAGACCCAATCTATGGCTAGTAGAAACAAGAAGGGAGAGAGTAAATAGCCTTGTCTCACTCCTGTTTAGACTCTCCTCGCCGCCAGCTCACCTGGCATGATGACATGTAGTATATTCTAGATACATTGATCTAGGTCATGTTTATGTTTCTAAAGTCATTGAACAAATCAAATCCCAGTAATATTTCTTATTACGATTTTGCAGTGTCCAAGGAAGAAGAAGGAGTTAAATTAATTATTATTTGTTGGACACCTCCTTTTTAGTTTTATTTAACAGCTAACAGTATAATTATGTGATTGGAATGTCTTTGGATAGATGAATAAAAGTTTATATTGATTTTACAGGTTCATAATCTAGCCCTCATCATCAGTGACTCATCCCTCATATGGGTGAGGGTGTGAGTTGCCAGTGGAGGTTAAAACAATTTAAGCTTTACATACATACATTACAGAGAATCTAATGTATGTAACACAACAAAAATACCAAAACTTATCTAAAATTGTACATGCACAGTCCCGAAACGTTGATTTTTGCTCCAAACATAAAAACAAATGAATTTAAAAAAAAAAAAAAAAAGAGTGATCTGTTCAGTGAAGGAAAATTTGATGGGGTGTCCCAAATATATGAGCTTACTCAGTTACTCTAGTATGGATACTAATACAATAGTATTATTATTATTAGTAATTAAACTAATACTCTGATTAATACACTTTATACAGTAACAGTGTCATGAGTGTCCGTAGCCTGAAGTTTGAATTATTAGTAGGTACTTTGACAAACCTTTCTCTACTGACCAATAAACTGCTAACAGTAAGCTATAGTTTTGAAACAGAATGGCTAGACTTCCAAACCCATGGTGCTAGTTGATTGATTGTTTTTACATTTGCTTCATTTTTTAAAAACCCTTGTGCTAATCTTAAAGGAGAATTCCTAAGCTTTTGAATGATACCACATTGTCAATAAATAAAAATTGTGTTTATTTAGAAAATTTAAAGTAAAGTCATAGGTAAGAATGATTTTGCATTTAATATCATTTTAAAGCAAGGTAGCTATTTTTTTATTGAAGTTAATCCTAGATTTATGCTTAAAGTTTTTTATTTCATCATTTTTTATTGAAATTTTGTCCCCCAAAATTAAAAAAACTTTCCCCAACGTGTTATAAATGATGCCAAATTAGGCTATTTTTCAAAATGGTTAAGTAGAATAATTATAACTACCATAACAATCTATGACTATAGTATTAAAATCAATATTTCTATTAAAGAGTAGTGTTAGAAATCTTTTTTTTCTATACTTAGGTACACAAAATATAAAAGGAAATCAGATTATTAAGGTAAAATTGGGCCCATCCTGACGATATTTAACGAAGTCACTCAATGATGCAGCGACGCATGGCGCCAGACATTAGTAATTCTCGTTGATAATATGAAGTATAAATGATTTATGCATTGTTTAACAGCTTATCTTTGATAAACCTAGTGGAGAGAATGTTATCAAGGTGTTATTTTACATTATATTTAAAAATATTATGAAGCTGGGAAAGTTTCTACCAAGCCGCATTCTAGAAAAAGGATCGAAGTCAATTTTCAAACAATTGAATTAGCTGTGAATCAATGTTAGCTGCATGCGAGGTGAAATAATCAAATTAAAAACCATATAATGGGGTAGATGTGTTCCAAATTTCAAGCTTCTATCTTTTACGGTTATAAAGTTATAATGAGATAAAGACGAAAATTCATTTTTTCGATCACAGTTTTTTTGATATTTTCTATAGTATCTCTATTTTTCAACACATAAAACCGCCTAACTTTGCTCCTATATAACATAGAAAGATAAATTTGGTATCATTGTAATCCTCTCAGCAATCTCTGTAAGTGTAGAGACATAACTAGATAGTTTCTGTTGTTATATAATATTTATTTTAAATTTTTTTTGTTTAAGTACGTAACCTATTATTAGATAGATCTACTAGTTCTACGTTCAACTTCAAGTTCTAGTCTAGTATAATCTTAGTAAATCTAGACTCTAGACTAGACTCTATAGCCCGGGCTAGCTGTAGGCTGTAGTGTAGGCACTGTGACTCACTGACCCGTGAGGGCCGTGTAGAGAGTGTAGTGTAACTAGTGTTACTGTTAGTGTAGCTGCACTGTAGCTCTAGTCAACTCTAGTGTCTAGTTGAGTTTAAAAATTAAAAATAAAATCGAGAATTCTTTTGACTCTTCTGATAAAAAATTGATACACCAAAGATTATTGAAAGGATACAGAGTCAGGATGTTGTACTGTTCTGTGACATATGCCACTATGTGCTTGCCAAAATCTGATTCTGTGATCATAACCAGCAGTTGCTAATATAACTGGATCTCCTCCACCATTGGCCATCTCCACTGTTAAAGTTAAACTTATAATTGCCAGTTCACATACCTATATTATTTACTATGTAGATGTAGATCTAGACCAGTGTTCTTCAACGGGGGCGATATCGCCCCCTTGGGGGCGATTTCGAGATTTTGGGGGGCGCTGGGAGCCAAAGGGGCGGTACGGGGGCGATTGGCACAAAAGTGGGCGGTAAAGGGGCGCTGGACACATAAGGGGCAATCGGTGGCGCAGAGAAGAAACAAAAGACAAAAAATGAAAAACGTTTTCAACGTAGCACGTTTTCTTCAAAGCGGCACTGGCGAAGTATATATAGACAAATAATCATTTTATTTTTAGAATTAGGGAATTCCTTGTTTCAATGATTTATAAAACCAATTGCTATTTTTGTTTTTTACTGCAGCAGGAAGTGTGTATTTTTGCTCACAGCTTTAAATCTATATATATAATTCACAAAGAATTAGGTCAGACAACAACAACGAGTAATCTATTTTTAGCTCCATTAATTCTCTTTTACTTATTTTATAATGCGAAAAATTAGAACCATATTTAAAACTCGAATTATTTATGTATTTAATAGTCTAAGAGAAAAGTTTTCTGGAGCGTAAATGGTTTATAATTCTTTATAAAAAAATCCATTAACTTGCAAAAGACCTTTATTACGAGTGTTTGTGGACAATTGTGGTGGAAAAAAAAATCATTGGCAAGGTTAGAGAGTATGTATTTAATAGTCAAAGAGAAAGTTTTCTAGAGCGCAAATACTCTATAATTCTTTAGAAAAAAAAAATCCATTGACTTGCAAAGACCTTTAATACGAGTATTTGTGAACAATTGTGGTGGAAAAAAAAAAGCATTAGCAAGGTTAGACAGACAAAATGACTATATTTTAAAATGTTAAAAATGTGTTTGATTTCTTTTAAAGCAATAGCTTAACAGACA
>JADKLZ010003886.1:26483517-26519960 GCA_021533235.1 Biomphalaria straminea
GTCCTATAAAATTGCGTGTCCTATGAAATGCGGGCCCCACTGCGGTCACCGGCCCTGGTAAATAGCGGCATATGCTATGCCGCCGGTCAACTAGTAAATAATATTAAACAATGTTTATGCTATTTGGTTTAAATAATAAAGCTAGCGTTAAAATAAATGAGTGTAATGTCCATTTTACAGTGAAAGCATTGACAATGTCAACCAAGAAGAAAATTCGCCAGTATTCAGCAAATTATCTCTCCATGGGTTTCATAGAATCGCCTGAAGATAAACGTATTCCATTGTGTCTACTTTGCATGAAAACATTTTCCAATGAGGCGATGAAACCAAGTCGGTTTCAGGAACATATGAATGCCTTGCATCCTGACAAAAAGGATAAGCCCATTGAGTATTTCAAAACTATTAATGAGCAATTTAAAAAACGCCCGACTATTCAAACAATATTTAAAAAAAAAAACAACAGCAATGCAGAAGACGGTTTGATGGCCTCTTACAAAATTGCAGAGTTAATTGCAAAAAAAACAAAAGTCACATACCGTTGGTGAAAAATTGATAATCCCAGCTTTAAAGAGAAGTTATTTCCATAGTGATGCATCAAGATCTCAATGAGGTTTTGAAAGTATTACCAATAAGTGATACTTCGATTCAAAGACGGATTGATGAAATGGCAAGTGATGTGAAGCAACAACTTTTAAGGAAACTTCAAACTAGAAAATTTTCATTGCAAATAGATGAGTCAACATTGATTGATAATTGTTAATTATTACTTGGTTATGTGCGATATTTAGATGATGATTTCAGTGTTAATGAGGAGCTTATCTTTTCTGAAAAACTACCAGTGACACAAAAGGGTAGTCTGTTTTTACCTTAGTAAAGACATAATGAAATACCTTTGCAAAATTTAGTAGCTTGTGCAAGTGATGGAGCACCATCAATGGTTGAACGCCACAAAGGCCTCATAAGTTTTATGAAAAAAGAAAATCCAGAAATGTTTATTATTCACTGTGTGATTCACATGCAACATCTTGTTGCTAAACAACTTAGCCCACAACTTCATTCATCTTTAAATCTGATTATAAAAACTGTAAATAAATAAAAAAAAAACCATGCCGAAAATGAGCGAATCTTTCAACAGATGTGTGAAACAAAGAATGAGCAACATTATACACTGAGGTTCGTTGGCTTTCCAAAGGGAATTGTCTTGTTCGTTTTGCTGAACTTTTTCAATACAATTTTGGAATTTTTCAAGCAACAGGAAGATTTATCTGTTTGCAATGAAAGTTAAAAAAGATTTATTTTACATGGCAGGGATCTATCGTAAAATGAATGAAATGAACTTGCAGCTGCAAGGAAAGAAGTTAACCCTTATCGATACAAAGCAGATCATTGTCTCTTTTATTGAGAATTGAATATATCTTTTACCACAATATTTACAGAAAGGAATTTTACAATCTCCCATAACTCGCTTTGTTAACTAATGAATTACTGCCTGAGGACATTGACGTCTATGCTACTCACCTGAAAATGCTCAAGGAAGAAATGGCAACTTGCTTCTAGGATGTCATAAATTTAAAAATTGAAACATGGATGATTAATATTTTTGAAACATCTGTCACCGATGTTGAAGTTGATTTGCAGGAAGAAATGGTAGAGTTACAAAATGATATCACCAGTCAAATGAATTTCAAAAGAGGAGGCACAGAAGAGATGTGGCTGCAGCGATTCGTTCCTGTCAAATATCCAAAACTATGGTCAAAAATGGAATTGCTATTTCTAGCTTTTCCTTCAACTTATGTGGCTGAAACTGGATTTAGTGCCGTTACAAACATAATGAGTAAACAAAGAAACAGACTTGATGTAGCCACTAGAGCAGACCTACGCCTTGCTTTGACTAATTTAAAGCCTGACATTTCTAACATTGTTTAACTGCATGAGGCACAAGGTTCCCATTAGTTCAAGCTTAGTTATGTGTGATGAATTTTTTTTTATTAAATATAAGACTACATGTAAAATTTTGATGTAAAAAAAAAAATAGTAGTGTTCTATAATTTAACATCCACCCATCCATACTAGTTGCGCTCCAGCCCATGGAAGACTTTGGCCTGCTTCAACACATCTCTCCATTCAGATCTCTCCTGAGCCTTTGGTCTCCACGCCTTAACCCCGAGCTGTTGCAGATCTGCCTCCACATCATCAATCCATCGCTTTCGGGGTCTGGCTTTGGGTCGCCTGTCTTTTGGTTTTCGCCTGTATACAATTTTCTTTCCTCTGTTATCTGACATTCTGTCAAGGTGACCTGCCCAACGTAGTCTGTTCTTTTTTTTTCTGTCACTATCGGTGGGTATTCATACAATTGAAATATAACATGGTTAGTGCGTGTCCTCCACCCTGTTTCATCTTGTATAGCAGTATAGATTCTCAAGAGCATTGTTCGTTACCAAGTATTTAGTAGATTTTTGACTGTCTTTATTGTGGTCTGGGTTTCACTTGCATACTTGCTGCTGGTCTTATTATGATTTTGTATTTTATTTTCTTGGTTTTCATTAATATTGATATTCTTAATGTAAAAAAAGTTAAAGACAATCAGTTTACGTATAATTTAAGATTAATTAACAATATGCCAATATCAATCAATACATGTTCTTTTAGTACAATTTACCTTCTGATTAAAAAAAAATAATTTACCAATTTATGTCCGTTAGGGGGCGCTGGAGATTTTTTAAAGAGAAAATATACGAAAAGGGGGCGGTGGGTTAAAAAAGGTTGAAGACCACTGATCTAGACCATACTAGACTCTATATGTTTCTGTGATGGATCCAGATGGATAGACATGTAAATATTTAAACTTTCAACAAAAAAGACTTGCAAAACATCTTTACTTAATAGAGTCTTAGAGTGCATCTAAACAAATCTTATCTAAAGATGTCACATTTTAGTGGTGCATTACAGTTAACTGATCTTGACGACTTTATAACACCATCACAAGTAGGACTTACAATCTACTAATTAAATAATTAATTAAATACTTATAGTAGATTCTTATATAACTTTTTAAAACTTATAGAGTAATGTCCCTCTCCTCTTGCGAAAAAATTATTAAGCGCTGCCACCTCGATTTTTGCATTTGAATTTTTTTGGCTCCGTAATGATTAATCCTAGGAAAAAACTACAAACATCTATAAACTCGTCATCCATTTGCCCATAAAAATAACTAGATTGTTTTATTACGCTACGCATAGTTACAATAAAATATGATGTTGAAGAGGGTCAGGTAATGAGGTCCAGGGTAACCATGTATCGAACACCATACTCATCTCTGTACACTAGCGAAATTTGATGTACACGAGCAAACACCTCTTGTTTATTGTATTTAAAAATAATATTATCTTCATTTTTTTAAATTTTAATCTTAATTTCTTTTTAAACCAACTCAAGACTGACAGATTAGTGTTACTTTTTCCACTTTTAATTGTGGTCCCTTCTCTGCTAAACCCTCAACTTTACAAAGGCCCTTACCTAGATCATCTTGTAGATCTAGAATCTAGTTGACCCAAAAAACAAACAAAATTTGCGACCCCGCGCGTTTAGCCCGCTCACTCCAGTCTGTGATTGTGACCTAATTTGGTACCAGATTGATCAATAACTGTCCCTCCCGCTATTTTTTTTTTCTTTATGGTACCATGCTAGGTGCTTAATTAAGAAAGAGAGTTTGCGAGACTTGAGAGAGAGAGAGGCAGGGTTGTGCACTCATAAAAACATTTTTTTTTTCCATTCACATTATATCCAAGTCATTAGCACTTGGTTTAGCGATATTCCCTTTCTTTTTACTCATTCACATCACACTTAGTTTAACACCTAAAAGAAATCAACATTAACTGATTAAGTAAAAATGTTAGACCTACGACCTATACTAGACCTAAAAATTCTTCTTAATCCCGGACCTACCCTCCTTCTGTCCTAGAAGAAAATAAATGGCATCGTCCTACCAGTGCCCTTTGAACCTGTGTAAAAACCCTTGTTTTTCAGAGTAAACGAAATTAGCTGTGTCTGAACTATAAAGAAATGGAGTATAAATAAAAACAATAGACCGGTTTCGTCTTAGTTATTAAAATAAAGGCTCATTTTAACAAAGATTGTGGGCTGTTCGTTAATTTCAGAAAATAACGGGTGTTCGCTACATGGAAATGACTATAATTATAAGGGCAAGGCAGATTCTTATTCTGCCGTGCAACTACTGAACTTGAACTAGTTACTTAAATACTAGTCAGACTGAGTAGTCATTAGTACATTACTTTACTAGTCACAGTCATGAGTCTGTGTATCACTCAGGTCCAAGCATTTGTTATACCTTAACATCCCCTCCCTCCCATAGATGCTTATTTTTTTCTTTATGACTCTCTTACACTCTTAGTGTATACCTCTCCTCACCATTATTTTAAAATAATGAGGTGAGGTGCTCTAAAACTAAAAATAAAAAAAAAACACTGAAAATCAGTTTTTGTCTCGAAGTAATGTGTATATATTATAAAAGTATTACAAAGTATTATGATTATAATCTGGTAATTATGATAACATAGCAATTAAAAAGAATATATTTTACTTAAGATATTTAAGCATGTATAATATATTATTTTCAGGAATGCATCAAGCCTGTTGAAATTAAAAGAAAGCCTGGTAAAGTTGGAAAATTGCGTGTTGAAGATGATGGTAGTTACACAGAGATATCTCATGAGGGTGAAGAGACTCGTTTAGAGAAAGCAAAAATTACATTAAATGACTGTCTTGCATGTAGTGGCTGTATTACATCAGCAGAAAGTGTTCTTATCTCACAACAGAGTCAAGATGAATTGTACAGAGTTCTCAAGGAGAATATATTACTTAAACAGGTTTTGAAATATTGTCTTGTTTGGTTTAGCCTTGTCTTGTTTATCAAAACAGATTTCTCTAAAAATCAAAAGAAAATGAAGGAATTTTAGGAAATTTGTTTAACTCCCCCACCCACAGATAATTTATTGTGCTTTTAATTGTGATTCAGCTTGTACTATCAGTCAGCATTTTTTTCCATTACACATCTGTCATGAATTCCTTTGTTTCTGATGAGTTAATTGACCATGAATTGATCTCCGATCTTTAGATGAATTACCCCTATGTGTTTCTCAAAATTGTACCACTAAAGGTCCCCAATTTGATTAAGGATCACTTGTCTAAAACTTGTTTTGAACTCAAGGAAGTTAAAATCAAGCTCACACAATGTCAAAAAAAAAAGTGCTTTTAACAAAACTTATATATCTGTAATGACCCGTTTTAGCTCACTCAAGGTATCACTCAGGTCCAAGCATTTAATTAGGTAATTTATTTTAACACATTCCTCGTCAAATTTCTTAACTTAGCCCACCGGGCTCTAAAACATTACCACCAACCTTCCAATCCAACCTTCTCCCTCTCTAGGCACCGTCATAATATTTTACTTTCCGAATCTGCCAAGTGCCATACTGTCTGTGGCATTTTACGTCTTGAGAGACTATCTTTTCCCCTTGCAACTTCTTGTGTGGCTAATGAGGCCAATCCTTGATACAGAGATGGAGTGACCTCTCCATTGCTGGGGGAAAGCCTGGGCAGAGAATTTGCAGGTGCTGGGCTGCCCACACGTCAACACACGCCTCTCTTCCATACTGACCGGGTCCAAAGGGATGGCAAACCAACACAATTTGGGGTCAGGTGGATGCAGGAGTTTGCCAGAGAGCAGTAGTCGTACTACTGTCCCCCCTCCTACGGGACTCCAAGACCGGATTTTCTGTTAGGGTTTACTTCCTTAGCCTTAGTCCTTACAAGGACACACACAAGGCAGTGCAGCTATTAACCTATAGCTAGGGGTTTGGTTTGTGGGCAGCAGGTTGTGTCCACACACAGACGGGCCATATCTGCCTCACATCTTGGGGCCAAACCTCCTCCGAGACCCTTGCAGATTTGCCTGAGACTTCACAGCCTCAGTTTCCAACTGTCATCACTGCATAGGACTTGCTGTAGAGAGGCTATATACTGGCAAGAAAGACTTACAAAATTGCTCCCCTTTCACAAAAGCTAGCCAGCGGTGGCAGCAAATTAAGCTACTACACTAGATGCTTCACACAGCCTTTGGACAGATGTGCCATACTAGACTCTTGACAAGAGTACATTCCCCTTTACCTATCTTGGCGGACATCCATTGCCCCCCCCCCATTTCTATTCACTGGATCGACATGGGCAAAGGTGGACTGGACATCCCCTCCCACTCGCCAGGTAACGCTTCCTCCTGCTGACCCCCTCCCCCTCGAGAGCAGGGGGTCACTTCAATATCAACTCACTGTGTCTGTCTGTTAAAAAGTCAGTGCACATTATTTCTCCCACACCCAATCTCGGATCAAGCTGAAATTTTGTTCATTTATTTTTTTGACCTGACAAAACCATTTAAAAAAAAACAACAACAATAAGTTAATTAACTATGGTCATTAATTATTCTGTTTTGTATCAAACAAGGGAAAGAAATTGTGCTTGACTGATGTGGAGGTTTAAGTTAAATTAGTCCCCTTTATACTTTGTTTTAAAGTTTGAAACTAACAATAACAAACCTTCTATTTTCCCGTCCCTGAGACATGACGTTAAACTGCGCTCCTCTTTCCTTAGCACTTTTGGAGCTCAAAAGTGCCCTACTTCTTTTCTATCATTTTATCTGCCTCCTCTTACTCTCAGTCTGCCTTCATTAACCATCACCCTGTCTCCTTATCTTCTAAAACCTCACAATGTCCTGGACCAGTCCGTTTGCCGTGGACTGCGACAGGTAAGGGGGGATAAAGAGATCCTGGTGTTTGAGTGGGTGACTATCTGAGTATGGACCACCGCAACACAATACTTTGGCTCCGAGTTCCCCTAGACCTGAGGCCCAGAAGGCCCGCTATGGGTCAACCGGCTGGTCATGTCGAGCTACCAGCATAGGTCCTCGACCTATGCTGGAGGGCGGTGGCTAAAGGGTCAATCAGCCAGCTACTGTATCGGACACATGTCCGATGCAGCAGCTGACTGAGTATAGCACCTGTGTAGCCCTGGCGGGCTCATTCTGGACATCCGAATGGCCCGTCCCCTTGTTGGACTCGATGGTGGGTGGGGAGCACAGGTGCCGAAACATATACACTTTCTTATGGATACAAAAAAAAAAAACAAAAATCACTTGCCACAGACCCATGTCTTGGCAAGAAACGTCGAATTGAGACGAGAAAGGAGGAGGCCACAAAAAGCTGTCCTACCTGGCCATCATTTCTGGTGGTCAGGTGCACAGAGGAGGGAAAAAGCCTGACGAAATTGAGACCTTTTTTCATTTACAAGGGACTCAAGTCGGTAGTGAGAGAGCCCAAGGGTGTATCTAAGCTACACAGATCAAATGAACTACTCGTAGAGGTGGATAGCAAGGTACACTCTGATGGGCTTTTAAAATGCAGAAGACTCTGTGAGCTCAAAGTGGAAGTCATGCCACACAAGAGTCTGAACACCAGCAGAGGTGTAATCAGCTCTAGGGACCTGCTGGAATGTTCCGAGAAGGAAATAGTGGAGGGTATTGAAGGAGTCACCCATGCCCGGCACATTACAAGGCGCAGGGATGGTGAGGAGGTCAAGACCGCCACTATTATCCTCACATTCGGAACTAGGACACCGCCAGAGTACGTGAAGGCAGGATACCTACGAGTTCCAGTGAGGCCCTACATTCCTAACCCTATGAGGTGCTTTAAGTGCCAGGGTTATGGACACGGCGCGGCAGTCTGCAAGAGGAACACTGTGTGTGCTAGATGTGCTGGAGAGGGTCATGAGGACAAGAGCTGCACAGCCCAGTTCAAATGCCCGAACTGTCACGCTGGCCACTCAGCCTACTCCAAGGACTGCCCTGTGTGGAAACAGGAGGTTGCCGTGCAGGAGTACAAGGCAAGAAATGGATGCACCTTCAGCCAGGCGAAATCAGCTGTATCGGCCCTACCCAAGGGCCAATTCGGCTTGACAAAGACGTACGCCCAGGCTGCAGCTAAGATAGGAAGATCCATAGCCACACAGACGGACACATTGACCCCACCCCCTCCTCCTCCTCCTTCAACTCAGAAGAAAACTCCGCCCAAGAACTTTCCTCAAAAGAAAACAGAAAGCCCTGTGGTCATGCTAAAAAACAGGTTCTCTGTGCTCACTGATGAGAGCATGGAGACCGAACAGCATGTCCAAACCAACACTCCGGGAGAACCCGGAGTCACCATGTCTGATACAGGTTCTCCTCAGAGAACCCAGTCAGACACCCCAACCTCTACTGAACCAGAGGTTGACAAACTCCCTAAGGGGAGAACTCAAAACGGAGAGGATGCCCGAGGTGAGGGAGGAGGATGTAGCCTCCGCTCTAACCAGAGGGATCTCTCCTCTCCAGAGAGAAGGACTCCCCCCAGGAGAGGGGTGTCCTCCTTTCCAACCAAGCAGAAGTCCAAAAAAGTCACAGGAATAAAGGGAACCCCCTCCGAGGGCCTCCCGAAGCCTAATAGCTCCAAGTAGGTCATCTAGAATAAGCCATGGATTCCAGAATTGTACAGTGGAACTGTAGAGGCCTCAAGGCCAATTACGAAGAAATGCAGCTACAGGAAACATTTCTGAAAGATAGCATCAGTTTCCGAAGCTACATTGCTTACAGCAGGAATGTTGAGGATGCAGAAAGAGCATCAGGTGGAGTCTGTATCCTTGTGAAGGACAACATCCCCCATGAGAGGGTAGAACTACAGACCACAATACAGGCCGTAGCAGCTAGAATAACTTTACACAAGGTTATCACTTGCTGCGCTCCATTGAACCCAGCAGACATGGAGGAACTATTGAGGCAGCTCCCTCGGCCATATATTATCCTTGGGGATTTCAATGCCCATAACACAATGTGGGGATCCAACAGTACTGACACAAGAGGTCGTATGCTGGAGGATATTTTCCTCCAACATGATTTATGCATACTCAATGATACATCACCGACCTACTTGCACCCAGGAACTGGATCCCTCATGTGCATTGACCTCACCGTATGCGTCCCCGGACTTCTGGACGACTTCAAATGGTCAGTTAGTAATGACCTACGGGGAAGTGACCACTTCCCAATCATCATCACTAACAATCTCCCCTCAATGGGACGACCTCAGCGGTGGAAATTGAACAAGGCCGATTGGGAGCAATTCCAAAAAAGATGCTCAGAGGATATCACAGAAAGTATCCTCGATGAGCAGAACCCAGCTGATATTTTCGCTTCCAAGCTACTCGACATTGCCAGGATAGTTGTCCCACTAACCTCCGCAAATCCAAAACGGCCCAGCAAACCATGGTTTGATACAGCTTGTAAAAGTGCTATTGGCGATAGGAAAAAACGACTGGCTGCATTCATAAAGAATCCTTCCCAGGAAAACCTAAAGCTATTTAAGATAGCTAGAGCAAAGGCTAGACAAACCATACGGTCAGGCAAAAGGAATTCCTGGAGAAGCTTTGTCGGCAGTCTGGATGCCAAAACTTCTGCTAGAGCGGTCTGGAAGGCAGTAAGGCGAATCAAAGGGAAAGAATCAAATGCAATAGGGCATTTGAAAAACCAAGGACGAACTGTCACGTCCCCCAGAGAAATAGCTGACTGCCTTGCATCCTCAATAGCAGAAAAATCATCCACTGCACACTACACGCCAGAGTTCCAAAAAGTCAAAACCAGGGAGGAAAGACATCCCATTGACTTCAGGTCAGAGAACAATGAAGACTACAACAAACCGTTCTCGCTTGAGGAACTGAGGGACTCGCTGGACAAGTCACATGACACAGCGCCTGGAGAAGATGAAATCCATTACCAGTTCCTCAAGCACCTTCCCGAACCCTCATTGGCAGTCCTGCTAGGGGTCTATAACTGTGTGTGGCAAACAGGCGCTTTCCCAAACAGCTGGAGGAAAGCCACAGTTATACCTATACCTAAACCGGGAAGAGACGGCTCTGACCCAGCTAACTATCGACCAATAGCACTAACAAGCTGCATCTGCAAAACCATGGAAAGAAAGATTAACAGTAGGCTGGTCTGGTATATTGAGAGGAACAACTTGATTTCCAAATACCAGTGTGGATTCCGGCAAGGGCGGACAACAACCGACCACCTGGTAAGGCTGGAAGCCTACATCAGAAATGCCCTACTTAGACGAGAACATCTTGTGGCTGTATTCTTCGATATTGAAAAGGCCTATGACACGACCTGGAAACATGGCATTCTACGTGACCTGGAGCTTATGGGGCTTAAGGGACACCTCCCCCGTTTTGTAGGGGAATTCCTGAAGGACCGAAAATTTCAGGTCCGAGTGGGCACCTCCACCTCTGACACTTTTGAACAGGAAATGGGCATACCCCAGGGCAGCATCCTGTCAGTCACCCTGTTCAACATTAAAATTAACAGCATCATTAATGCTCTATCCTCTGGCATAGAGTGCTCTCTGTATGTTGATGACTTTGTCATTTTTACTTATGGGAAAAATATGAACACCTTAGAAAGAAAATTACAGTTAAATTTAAATAAAATTCAAAATTGGGCAAATGACAATGGTTTTAAATTTTCGGACTCCAAAACAGTTAGTATGCATTTTTGTAATTTAAGGGGGCTTCACCCAGATCCTGAATTATTTATAAACAAAAAGAGAATCCCCGTTGTAAAAACTACAAAATTTTTAGGCCTCACCCTTGACTCCAAATTTAATTTTCTCCCCCACATTAAGGAACTTAAGAAGAAATGTCAAAAGTCGTTAAACATACTTAGAGTACTCAGCCATACGGACTGGGGGGCTGACAGAGACACCTTGCTGCTGCTGTATCGAAGTCTAATCCGATCCAAGTTGGATTATGGATCTATGATATATGGAGCAGCAAGGAAGTCTTACCTAAAGATACTGGAACCAATCCAAAATGCTGCCCTGCATCTCTGTCTCGGCGCGTTCCGCACGTCACCAATTCCGAGTCAACATGTGGAGGCTGGAGAGCTCCCCATGGACATAAGGATGAAAAAGCTTGCAATGCAGTACATAGTAAAACTAAAATCTAACCCCACGAACCCTGCTTTTGACCCCGTATTCAATCCCATAAATATTGAACTATACATTCGAAGGCCTAACGTCATACAGCCGTTAGGCCTTCGAATGAGAGAATCCATCCAAAATTTAACCCCACCCATTGACCAAATTGCTAAAATAGAAACCCCACAAAATCCTCCTTGGCTAACTAAAAACCCAAATTAAATTTATCCCTCCTTAATTTTAAAAAAGAAAACACAGACCCAACCCTTTTACAAGTCCACTTTAAAGAACTGCAGGAGAGCTACGGATATTGTGGCACCATCTACACTGACGGATCCAAAATGGATGGAAAGGTCGCGTGTGCCTGCTCCTTTCGGAACAAAACAATCTCCCTTAGACTCCGTGATGGATGCTCCATCTTTACGGCCGAATTGCATGCACTGTCGCTTGCACTTATGGCCGTTAAAGCATCAGAAAGGAGAAAATTCATAATCTGCTCCGACTCCAAATCTGCATTGCAAGCTTTGGAGCGGATGAAGACTGACATTCCTTTGGTATATAAGTGCCTAAAGCTGTTAGGCCAAATAACAGCCAGCCATAGGGATGTCACCTTCATCTGGATCCCCTCCCACGTAGGCATAGAGGGAAACGAAGCCGCAGACAGAGAAGCAAAGAAAGCCCTAAACCAAACAGTGTCAGGAACCCAAATTCCCTACTCGGACCTGAGACAAAGTATTGCCACTGCCACCTATCAAGAGTGGCAGGACCGATGGGAGGCTGAGAATCACAAATAACTCAGGCAGATTGTGGCGGATGTACGGTGGCGGCCCACATCTAAGGGTCTGACAAGGCGTGGTAGCACGACCATGTCTAGACTTAGGATTGGCCACACCTACATCACACACTCTTTTGTGTTGAAGAAGGAGGAGCCCCCACTTTGTGAGTGTTGTGATTCTCGCCTCACTGTGGAACATATCCTTATTGGCTGCCCCAGATACCAGGATGTCAGGGAAAAATACATTGGTGCCATTGACTTACAAACACTGTTTGATAGTGTCGACCCTGGGAAGATACTGGGCTTTATCCGGGAGGTGGGGTTGTCTGCTAGGATCTGATTTGTGAGACTCTAGTTACATACTATTTACACTACATTTTTATCAAATATTTAAATTTTTAACTGTACTATTTTAACTGTAAATAGACCTTGATTTTAAGGAGTTAATTATATGGACCTTGGCCCCTGTTTTTATAGAGGGAGAGTAGTCCTTAATGGACTGCAGGCACGACATGGCCTATACTGTGCCGATGTGCCTAAAACTAAAACTACCTTCTATTTTCATAAATCTATCTTAAATATTTAAGATGTGTCAATGATCTTTTAGACAGGACAGTCCAGTCAAGAGAAGCTTGTTGTTCTCTCCATCTCACCTCAAGCAAGAGCTTCTGTGGCTGCCAAATTTAAACTTTCAGCACAAGCTACAGCTAGAAAACTGACATCATTTTTCAAAAGTCTTGGTTAGTTTTTTTTAGAAAATAAAGGAAGTTTTATTGAGCAACAACATGTTTTTGATACATATATATTTTTTTTATGTTATTTATTTGTTACTAAATTGGTTTGTTTTTACACTTCTTAGGAGTACATTATGTGTTTGATGCAGCATTTGCTAACAATTTTAGCCTGATTGAAAGCTGTCTAGAATTTGAGAAACGTTATAAAGCATCAGAGACTACAAAAAATTCCTTACCAATGCTGGCTTCTGCATGTCCAGGTGCTGTTTTCTTAGCAATGAAATAATTGAAGATTTTCTTTAAAAAAATAAAATGTACTTAAAGAGATATTATAAACATTACTCAGGTACAGCATCCTATGACCTTACACTAGTCTAGCTCTACTTTAACTCAGAATTTGAGAATATTATTGAGATGTTATGCTTACTTATTCAATCATTTCTCCTTGTTTTTGTATTGTTTAATAGCTTTTAAGTTGTGCATTTTATTATTACTCTTTTATATAAATAAATTAATATAATTGTAGATTGCACCATTGCTTTTTAAATTCATAATTAAATAATATTAGTTCACTTAGTTCCAAATGTAATGGTACATAGCAATTTGAATAGAAAGTCTCTTAGATAGAAAAGCCACAGTTCACATGTTGTTTTATATCTTTTGGGTAAAACTATTGGCATGTTATTGGCTTGCAGCGTAAGTTCTCAAATGGTTGCATTTTATATTGCAACTATTACATTAACATCCAAAAAAGCACTACTGGCCTTAATCAGATGCTTACAAGGAATAACCTGGAAATTTGGCTTTTGAGGGGTCCGATTTTCCCCCCTCCGGATTTGCAGTCTACAATTTTGTTAAAATCCAGGTTTTTTGGTTGATTTAGAATTTCTTGAAATTTATTATCATTTTCCCCATTAATTTTAGTTTATAAAATTGTACTAAATCCTCTTGTATTACAAGCTTTATCAATAAATACACACAAACTCTATTATAATGATAGGCTTACTAATTACATATTTAAAATATGGGGGCATATTATAGATCTAGGTAGTAATTTAGGCTACTACTGTTCTTTTGTCAAATTTGGTGCTTAAATTGTATAAACGGCACATTTCAGGGTTTGTAAAGTTTGGGGGTATATGATTTCAGGGTTTATAAAATTTGGAAATTCACGTTTCAGGGTTTGCTTGGTCTCATGGGTGGCACCCCTGGATGCTTATCAACACCCCTTAAAAAGGGAGTATCAGACTATGCTTTCCAGATTTCTGAAGTTGCCTACCATGTTAAAGGGATGACTATTCATGGTTATCTTTGGGACTGAGTAGATTTTATTGGATGACTTCCATTTTTCTGAAGTTTATAATTATATAGTTAAACCAAAAGAAGCAGTGTCTTACACTAATTCGTAGACCATGAGCTGGAGATGTTAGTAAGTAAGGCATAGAGAAACAGTGTTATGACCATTTCCTTTGTTTTGTTATGGGGTCAGTAGACTTTGAAGATTGATTGCATTGTAATAATTCACCAGCAAAAATAAAATTTTACCCTATGTTAATTATTCTAAACTGGAAATAGTTAATCATTTGCTTTGAAAAGAAAACTTAACCAATCAGATATAGATGACATATATTAGTTTACCAAGTCACAATAAATTTTAGCATTTTTGGAGGAAACAAAATTAATTACATTTGCCAATGCATGATTAGTTTTTTGTGTTTTAAATGCTCTATAAATTGTTTACACTTTAATTGTGGAGAGCCATGTTGGTAGCTTTTACTCTGTTGACAAGGCTAATAGAGGCTACAATAAGATAGTTTGCACATTTTTAAATAATCCTATTGTTTCAAGATTAAAAGTTTTTCATATTTGCAATGAAATGTTTTAGTGTACTGCTGTAAGCCAGTAATGTAAGTGATGTTAATTTTTTTCCCTTTTCTTGCTGTAGGCCTAGTGACATAAGCAGTGTCAAGTTTTTTTTCTTTTGATGTCATAAAAAATTTTCATTCATAAAATTTTCTTGCCAAAAGTAATTTTTCCATAATGAAACATTTTCAAACAAATGTAATGGTTGACCTCAAGTTTTCATGATTTGGCCAATGAGTTGAGAATGTTTTTCTCAATAATGTACACATACCTTGAAATTTTAAAGAAAATCATTTGAGTTGTTTTTTTTGTTTTTTTTTTAATTATATATATATATATAATACACATATTACACATAGATACATACAAGAGTGTCACAGATGCATTATAGATTTATTTGTATATTTTACATTTAAAAGCTTGTGTGTAAATAGAAATAGAAATCCCTAACTGAGCTCAGGAATTACCCAACAAATCTAGACCCTTGACAGCACCTCAGGTTTAACTCAAGACGTAACTATGATGTTGCAAATCTATTGGTTGATTTGAAAATAAATAAAGATTTTTTTTTAAAAGAGTTAGGTCAGCTGGGATAAGACGCGCCAGATGGAGTCTGGAGCGAGCTTTTTAAATGTTAGGTTGTGTTTCTAGTTTGTTCTGAAATAATATTGAAGAAAGAAGCCTTTGTATTATATCTTCATTTTTATTAATATGTACCTTGTACATAAGCTGTACTTAAGTTAAATTTGAATTAAAGTTTTCCAGTGTTTTATTTCAATGAAGAAGTTATTCATTTAATTCCTAGATCTTCTCTGTTCATTATTGTATTTTATTCAAGATAGTCCCCGGCAACACAAGACTACTCTCTTATCGGACAGCAACTTTTTATTGCACCTCAAGATAAAGTTGGCGAAGTCTTCATTCGTCATTCATCATCGATAAGAGGACTTGTGACAAAGAGTATAGGCTTATTATGTAAATGAAATATAATTTTCACTATCTTGTTGGTTAGCAATTTATAGTTACAAATAATTGTTTTTATCTGATAATATTTAGGCTGGATCTGTTATGCAGAGAAAACTCATGGTTCCTACATCCTCCCATTTATCAGTTCTGTTAAATCTCCACAACAAATTATGGGATCATTGGTCAAAGACTATTTTGCAGAACAGTGGAAAAGGACTCCAGACTCAATCTACCATGTTGCTGTCATGCCATGTTTTGACAAAAAATTAGAAGCTTCCAGAGCTGATTTTTTTAATGAAATTTATCAGACTCGAGATGTTGACTGTGTAATTACTTCAGGTGTGTACTTATTTACTATTTAACTAACTTTAATAAGTTTCATTCATACTTATTACTTTCATAACTGTATGTACATTTGTATACAAGTTCTTTCTTCTATTTCCAAAAATGGAAATTCTCAGACATATTTTTGCAAGAGAACTATGTGAATCCTTACCAGTAGCAACAAATAATTTCGTTCCAATTATTAATTAAGTTTTTTTTTTTGTTGTTGTTGTTTTCATTAATTAAAAAGGTTTTAAGGTTGATAAACTTGAAGTTTCTGCTATATTGCAATATTAGGTTGAACATAGAAAGGAGTAGGAAAATTATTGGCCTCACCATAAACACAAGCGAAAAGGAAACCGACAAATCTGTGAAAACCACAAGGAATATCTCTTCTCTCTATTGCTGGGAAAATCCTTGCATGTGTCCTACTAAATCAGCTCATGCATCTTCTAGAACATGGTCTACTACCAGAAAGCCAGTGCAACTTCAGAAAAGAGCGTGGAACCATTGACATGATCTTTGCGGCAAGGCAGCTCCAGGAAAAATGCCAAGAACAAAATGATGACCTTCTCTTAATACCATTATATGTTGACCTAACAAAACCATTCAACACTATTAGCAGAGAAGGACTCTGGAAGATCATGTTAAAGTATGGATGTCCACAGAAAATTCATATCCATGGTGAGACTATTGCATGATGAGATGACGGCTCGTGTTCAGAAAAGTGGAAAACCACCAGAGCCCTTTGAAGTATCATTTCTGTGTCCTAGCACCCACACTGTTCAGTATCATGTTCTCTGCTATGCTGACCTAAGCATTTAGAAATAAAAATGGGATAAAGATAATGTAAAGAGTTGATGGTGGCAGCTCAAAGCAAAATCAAAAACAATATCAGTAGTAATCAGATTCAGAGGCGTCACCAGACAGGTGCGGGGGGGTGCGGGCCACACCGGGTGACACCCACCAGGGGGTGACACCCAAGGGGAAAAAAATGCACTTTTCCAAAAGACAACTTTAAAAAAATGCTGCCTTGAATTTCTCTCACATGTTAGTATCAACATGTCTTAACCCTTCTAAATGTAATTCTATTTGACTTTATTAAGTGTTGTAGACGCCAGGAGAAAGAGTTTCTAAAGCTCAGAAATGTAGAAAAACGCTCGGCGCCCAGGACTTCATCCCGAACAACTTAGAGTGAATTTAAGGCACTCCTCCAAACATCTTATATGACCAGTTGAGTGGTGAATGTAACATTTTGTGCTACAATGTGTTGAAAAACACATAGGCGTAAGCCTCTCGCACGCCATTTGACGCATAAGGCTGCAAGCTTTCTCTACAGAAATCAGTCTAAGGCGACTTTCACAGCCACTTCTCAGCAGGTGCCCACGAAATTCAGGAGTTCTACAAAGGTATGACACTAGGTTAGACGTGGACGGCCTTTTTTTTTTTTTTTACTTCCTCTTTTCGGCTTTCATTTTTTAAAGCTGACTTTGGTAATTGTGTTTCGTCTTTTCTAATGATAAGTCTCACAAATGTCAATTGACGTTCATTAGACAATTCCCTTAAGTGGCGAATGCCAGTGTGTGAAAAGATTTCTCTATTGATAACATTATCTCGAGAGGAATCGAGGATCCTTCTTAGCCATCACTACTCAGCCTCTTTTCAACCTTCCACGCCTCGAAGCGTAGATGACAGTTTGGGACAATGATTGTGTTGAGTACATTGATTGTAATCTCAAATCTAGGCTAATTAATTTGTTTGTTCAGATAGGCCGTACTTATTCGACATGCAACACCATGATATGCATCATTATCACTAGATATAACACTTCCTAAATATGTTAACTTTACTATTTGTTCAAAATCAGTATGACCAGTGTTGATTGGGAACTAGATAAAATGTACCAGATATGTATAACTTTGAGGGCGTCTTTATCCGTCATGTCATGTATACATTTAATAGTATTTGAAAGTAATGCTATGTCGCTTCTGCAAAATTCAACTCGGTTTGGTTTACGCCATTGGAATCCGAATGCAGCCTGTTAAATGACATCGTCAATGGCTACAAGAAAGAGAAACGGGGATAATATACACCTTAATCTCATATCCGTATCAATGTTGAAGAATTCTACCGTCTATTGTAAGACAACAGCTTGATTTGGTTTAGGCATGTTGCTGAATCTGGACAAATTTTTGCAAGATGACTTACTCTCTTGCTATTTTCCAGAGTGATTCAGATGGACGCTATCAAACATTTGTTGTTTTTTTTTAAGTCTACAAAACAGAAATTTTATCCTTGATTTTCCTTTTTTACAGAATCAGCCGAAAAACACTAGTATAATTTAAGACCTTTTCCGTAAGGAGCTCTTAAATAATCTCTAGTGAAAAAATATGTTCAACTCAAGGTTTCTGAATTCTATGATGGTACATTCTTAATTTATACAACAACATTTGATAAAAATGTGAAAAACAACGACATTTAAACATATAATGAAAACCATAAACAATTTATTAATTAGCTTGGAGTTTTATTATTTAAAATAAAGTTAATTGTTTTTAAGGGGAAGATTATTTTTTCCTGGGGGGGGGGGGTGACACCCCGAGCTTACCGCACCGGGTGACACCGACCCTAGTGACGCCTCTGATCAGATTACTGTGTTCTAAATGCCAGCTCTGAAAATGATCTGCAGAGCATCCTGGGTGACATTTCAAGAGCATGTTCAGACTTGGCCTCACTGTATACACACAAAAAAGAAGCTGAAGTTTTTTATTAGCCGGCTCCAGGTAAAATCTACTGATATCTAATCATTAAGATAAATGGACACAAAATAATGCAGTGGACAGATTCCCCTACCTAGGCAATTCACTCTCCAGAATGGAAAGATCGCACAATGGAGCACAATGCCTCAAAAACATGGATAGTATATAGAAAACATGATCTGTCTCAGAAAAATACTGAATGTTAAATGGCAAGAAAAAATTACTGATACTGAAATCCTTCAAAGAGCACAAAGCAAGCATCCACATAATACTGATGAAGTCTCAGCTATGATAGGCAGACCACAACTGCAGAATGGAAGACTCTCCCCCCATCCCAAAACGACCACTGTATGGCCATTTAAGGTAAGGAAAGCGCTCATAAAGTTGGACAAAGAAAACTCTTCAGGGACACCCTTAAAGCTTCTCTGAAAGCCTTCAGTATTGACCCAGCCACCTGGGAGACAGAAGCACATGATAGAACACAATGGCATCACACTGTGAAAACAAATTGCAGAGGACAAGAGAACAGCGCTGGTAGAAGAAAAGTGTCAGAGAACAAAAGCAAGGTCAATGACACTAGCTCCAGTTGGAATAACCTTCCCAGCCCATGTGCAGCTAAACATTCTTGGCTCACATAGGTCTCAGCCACATGAGGCACAAAACCTTAGTACAAAGCCCTAAGCCCCCTGGATGACAAAAGGGGTCATCATCGAACCACGATGGATGAATTACATTATCAATTTTAAAAAAATGTTTGAGGTTGATAAATTTGTAGTTTCTGATATTGCAGTATTAGTTGAAGGGAGTTGAAAAGTAATTAGTGGTACTATCACAATTCTACAGAGCAGAATTATCTTAATTTTAAATTAAAATTTTTAGACAACTTGGAGAAAAGACATTTCTAAAAAAGAAAAGTGATTAACAAAATAAAACTAAGCCAAAATTAAAAAAAAAATGTTCAAATATAACCATAAGACTCATTGTCATTTTTTTTTTATTGTTGAATGAGCATGTTGTAAATATTTCTTTAATCCATCTTAATTAAACAATCAGATTTCACTGATTACACTTCAAAGCTATTTTATAAATGATAACAGGTAGTGTTCTATTTTATTATTTGTAATTAAATTTTTCTATTTATCTCTTTTTGTTTTTAAAGGAGAGGTTGAAAAAATGTTACTGCAAGAAAATATCAATTTAAATGACATGGAGGAACATAGACTTGATGCTTTGTAAGAAACCTCTTTCAATCCTTAGGTGGTGCATATTTTTGTACACATAAATGTATATTATTGGCTTTTTCTATCCACAAATGTTTTAGCTAATGATGTAGCATTACACACCAGCTATGCCTGTTGATTTTGTTTATTGAAGACGGAGCATCCTTTCCGTTTTTATTTTACTTCCAACAAACAGGCCTTATATCTCCTAAACATACTTTTTAGCCAGTGATTTCTAGTATTTCTAGTATCTTTTGCACTGACTTAAAATGGCTTGCTGTCTTTCCTTATTTCTCTTACACTCTCACTCCTTCTCTCTCTTTCTCTACTTTTCTCTCTCTCTCTCTCTCTCTCTCTGGAATCTTTTTTTTTTTTGTTTTGTCTTTTTTTATCCTGCGCATCATTATGTTCTCTGACATAGACTTTTGACTTGAATTGGAATGACCTGTTTTTAAACACTCTTCTTATCACACAAGCACACATACTTTTTTGCCCTAAAACACTTTTATTCTTTCTCTTTACCCCCCCCCCCTTTTTTTTGTGTGCAATATCTGATTTTTCTTCTGCTTCTCAATTTAATAGCTTTTTGTTTCCTTTCTGATGGGCCTCTACACACACTTTCACAATTTTTGGACCTTTGTTATTATAATGACACTCTCTTCCATTTTCAGTTTCTGCCAATGGATTGACACCCCCCCACCCTTTTCCTGTATAGCACCTTTGGTTAGTTTGACCTCTTCATTTTGCATCTTTCAATCATAAGGCCTGTAATGAATGGTATAAGATATAGCATACCATTTGTTTCAGGCCTAAAGGGAACAAAAATTGAATATCTCACTTCCATCCCTCACACTGTATTTAATTTGGCATTGTGTTCTCTAAACAAAAAAGAAAATAATATCAGTTTGATTTTATTTATTTTAATTGTTTATTTGACCCCTTTTGAATGTAGAGAAAAGAGAGTGTTACAGAGTATAGTGATCTTATCTACATATGCACATGGGCAAAATCATTATCTTTCTCAATAAATAGACTCTTATTGATGCTATTAGGCTAAGTTTTATTCATAACTAAAAGGCAGTGGAAATGAAAATACAATATGACGTAAGGCAAATTTGTCAAAAGTTTACTTAAAGACAAAAATGAAAGTATGTTTTGAAAATATGGAATCTTATTTTTTGTGCTATTTCTATTTATGCTTTATAAATAGAAGGCAGCCTTTTGGGGAAATACTGAAAATAAAATCTGTCAAAACTGTATCATATCAAGCACTTAAGAGGTAAAGGGAACCTGTGTATAAAATTTCATGCGGATCCGTAGGACAATTGACAAGATCTCTTGATACATAACTCATTTATTGAGTCTGGTATTTTGTGCTTATCGTATAGAATTATAGATAATCTATTCAGACTAAGCAATGGCTGTCTGGTCATGTAGTTTGCGCCTCAGACTGTAGTCATGATGGTCCCAAGTTCAAACCCTGCCCACTTCCATCCATGCAGTCCTGCACCCTAGGACTAGGACATAATAGTTCTCATTTATTTCTAAAGGAAAGTATGAATATAATAAATGAAAGTAAGCTGAACAGAGCATTCCTGTTTTCATTCATTTTCTTTGTTTATCAAAACTACCACACACGTTTCAACAAATGTTTCTTCATATAACTTTTTTTATTCATTAAAAAATATGTTGTAGAATTTCAAGCAAGTAGCATTCCAAAATTTGAATTGAAAAGTTTAAAAACCCATGTAATCTCAAAGCATTACTATTTTCCTTTTTTTTTTATTCACTAGATATTCTTGTGATGTTGAAAACCAACTCACTAACCATCAAGGAAATAGTGCTGGTGGCTACTTAGAACACATTGCAAAATTTGCAGCTGTTCACATACTTGAGACAAATATAGAGAAATTGACTTACACAGTTTTAAGGTTTGTGAAAACATTTTGTATGTATTGATTGTTATAGAAACAAACTTAGTCTCCTGAACAAATGTCTCCAGGCTAGACTTCTTGTGTAGACAGTATTCTAATTAGAATTGACCTACCGTACTTTGATCCTCAAATGCTTCATCTGATGTTCATGGTACTATTTCTATGATGAAAGTCCAATGCCAATCATTATGGTTAAAAATGTTTTTTTTCCTTTTCTCTTCCTCCATATTTTTACTGTCTTTGGGAACATGTTTCACCTATTCTACAAATTAAATTTGGTCACAATGTCATTAAGAGGATAAGTGTCCATTTTTATTTTACTATTTCTATTTCTGTTTGGTTGCTCAAGTTAATTTTTGACAAGCAAAATATAAATACAAAGCTTATGTAAGAGAAAGAACTCCACATTTACAGCTATACATCTTAATGTAGATTTTTTTTTTCCTTTTTTATATGATATAAGTAATTACTAATTGGTTAATTTTAAAGTTAATTCATGTTTTTTTTAGGTACTGGTACAATAAATAAATGTGTACAGTTTCAATTCGATCTGATAATGGGTGTGAAAGAATTAAATGTACAATTGTCTAAGGCAGTGATGGGCAAACTTTATTAGTAGATGGCCAAAAACTGAAATATTTTGCTAAGTCATTTTTTATATGAATAAATACAAAATTTAAAAAAAAAAAGATAGCATGGTCTGAAAGGGAAACTTTTGTTTTTCTATATCAAAATGAAACTAATGTTATGCTTGACGATATTTTAGTTTAAATTGGTACGTAGTTATTATTAAGAACAAAATGAGGTGTTCACCCATGCATCAATTTCTGACATATCTTTTTCTAAGTATAATTACTGTAAAAACTGCTTTCCAATGTATGAGATGTAAACACATTCTTGAGCAGGTGATATTCAATTTGGAAAAATGGATTTTGCTAATAAATTTCCTCAGATTATTTTCATAATTCTTAAGCTTATCTTCCTTCACATCATTTTATCCTCATTGAATGTGACAGTCATTTTTAGCTTTATCTAGTGTTAAAATAAACTGAAATAAACACTTTCATAAAGTAAACATGTCAACAAGGTTCTTTATTCAGCTATCTTGGCTTCCATACTGTGTGTTTCATGTATGAGCATAACTCTTCATATAGTATATCTGTAAAGGTGATAACACACAATATTACATAACATTTCATCATTAACTCCTCCCTTAAAAAAAAATATATCTAAAAGGGCGAATAACATAAGTAATAAGTGAATTAATGTAAGAGACATAACATTTAAAGCCTAACTTATTACCAATTAGAAGCTTTTTTTCCTTGAAATCTCATGGATGTTGCCTTGCAGAATCTTCAACTACCCGGTATTTCAAATTAAAGTGTTTTTTTAATGGAAGAAAGATACTTATTTTTGCTTCAGTTCTCTAATTCTCTAGAAGATGCATCCTACACTAAGTCATCTTACTTTCATGTAGTAAATATAAAAAATTTTGCATAGAATTAAAGTACTCTTACAATTGTGTGAGTGTTAGCCGAAGAGAATGAAAAGTATTTACATGTATTCAGAGAATGTCCAGCTGTATGATGCAGTGTCTGAAATCAGCATTGTTATCATGGTAGTTAAATTTGGAAACTTCATACATTGTTAATGAATTCTTGTTAAGCAAGTTTGTTGTTTTACTCTGAGCAATATATCTTGCTTATGTTTTAGCTTTATGTGGAACTATCATGCTTTTGGCCTAACATATTTATTTTCAGCTTTGTGTTTTCTTTCATCATTGGTCAAAGATACTTAAATGAGAAACAGTGGTTAGCCATTATTATGTTTGAAAAGTACTCTTGCACTCTTCTTTAAAAAAAGACAGTCTGAATTAACTTGACATTTTCATATTCAACACTCTGAGTTGCACATTAAATAGACATTAAACCAATAGTCACTTGTTTGAGAAAAATACCTAATTTCAAATCAGCAGTCACATCAAGTCTTGAATCATCCAAATTGCATTAATATTACTCTTAAGTTTCAACACATTAAAATCTTGAATAGTAAGGGATTGCTATATCCTATACTCTTAAGCGAGCAATTCTTGTATATATATATATATATATATACTATTTCGAAAACGGCTCTAACGATTTTCTTTAAAATTTCAACGTATCTAAATGTTAGTGAGAAAAAAATTCTCAACTCATTGGCCACATCGGGAAAACTCGAGTTTGACCGTTATATCGGTTTGAAAAATGTCTCATTATCGAAAAATTTATTTTGGTTTGAAGGTTTTATGAATGACATGGAGAATTTATGAATGAAAGTTTTCCAATTTATGAAAGTTTTTCATGACGTAAACGGGAAAAACGCTGCTTACGTCACTAGGCTTACCAGAGTACAATGCAAACAAGAACGAGTTTTAAAATATCAATGGACCTAATTAAACATTTGCGCACCATCTTATTGAAGATTGATTTATTATAGAACTATGGAAGGAAAGTCATGAAATTAAATGTACCGATGTATGATTAGTTATTGCGTTTTAAGTGCTTAATATTGTTTACACTTTAATTGCGTAGAGCGGTGTAGATTCTTCATTAATCTTCGGATTTGATGTCAAGCCTTATTATAATTATTACCGGTATTTTGCTGGTAAAATTATGACCATGTGTTCATGCTTCAGTGTCTAATGTCCCGTACCAAAACAAAGGAAATGGTGATTACACAGTTGCTCTATGCCTTATACTTTCTCACACTGAACAAGATATCTAGCTAGCGGTCAACGAGTTTGCGTACGCTGCAGCCACTTTTGATTTAACTATAACCTCAGTAAAAAACTTGGGGTTAGGGCGTGGTGACGAAAGGCCTAGGAGATATCTGAATGGAGGGATGTGTAAAAGCAGGCCATATCCTTCCATGGGCTGTAGCACCAGTAGCACCACTGGGATAGATGGATGGCAAAAGCCGGTATGAACTTCTTATAGTCTGACAGTCTGGCTGAGCAGGGCACATATCCCGTAAAATAATCTGAAGAGTTTCTTTAGTGTTCTGTTTGTTCTATATGTAATTGTACATGGCGATTAAATATCAAGTCTCTTAAGTCCTCCTACAGTCTAGACAGCGTAAAAGTATCGTAGGCCTACTATTATTGGCTTGGAAGAAAGTCTTTGCAGTTTTACCCAATAATGTAGAAATTTGCGTCACTCGATGTTTCGTACTAAAGCCATAATTGAATATACTAATTCCAAAATTAAATGTCTGAACGTACCAATTTACATTTAGAACAAACAGAACACTTAAGAAACTCTTCAGATTCGTAGTCCTTATCCGATCGTTCATTTTCGTAATTATAAAAAAAATCCCAAAATGACTTCGGGTATATAACCTATCTTATGAAATTATTAAACCGAGCAAGGCTCGGCCACCTGATATTTATTTTAAATCATGGTTACAAAACTTGATGGCCATATAAAACATTTCCATGGGCTGCAGGTTGGTCTACCGGACTTATGCACATAAGGGGACAAAACTCCACATATTTATCCATAACTCTTAATACTGAAGGGTTAATTTCCCCTTTTTGTACCAGACAAGATAATTTGATCGCCAGTAATCAATTGACTAATTGGTTATCTCTTTTGATTGATTCATGTTTTGTTATGTACAATAAATAATTGTGTAAAGTTTGAACTTGATCTGAGAATGGCTGTTGGAGAAATAAAGTGTTCAAAATTTGTACCAGACAGACAGATGGAGTGAGTTGATATAAGCTTTGTAAAAATATGCTGCCATCTGATATTTAATATACCCACATACCATATACCCGGTACAAGTCATAAATTTTTAAAATATAAACACATCTGATTATCAGAGGTTTTTATAGTACAAGAGTTGTCACTTAAGCCTAAATGTGTACTATTATGTTCAAGGTAAAGATCAAAGTGTAACACATTTTATTATTATTATTACCTGCATTCATTTTCTAAATTTTTAAACTTTGTTTTTAGGAATCAAGACTTTCAAGAGGTGACTGTTGAAGTTTCAGGAAAACCTCCACTTAAATTTGCATTAGCTTATGGCTTTAGAAACATTCAAAATATTGTTCAAAAACTAAAGCGTGGCAAATGTCAATATCATTTTGTCGAAATAATGGCATGTCCCTCTGCATGCAACAATGGTGGTGGACAAATACGCTCTGAGCCTAATGAGACTCAAAAAAATCGACTTGAAGCAGTTGAGAAAATCTATTCAAGTGTTGATGTTGTAGATCCTTTTGACTTGAAGCCAGTAGAAGAGTTGTATGAGAAGTGGCTTGGAGGAAAAGGCTCACATAAAACTGATGCAATGCTTCACACTCAGTATCATGCTGTGGAAAAATCAAATAATGCCATCAATATTAAATGGTAAAAATGGCTAATTTAAACATTTTTCTATTAAGGAATTATTCAGAAGCATGAAAGGCGTGTTTTCTTGTGTGTGCTTATATTGTTTATCTCTGAGCACATTAAGTGCTTCCATTCTATGTTAACCCAATTTAAATTCATATATTTATTCATGTATTCTCCTTCATAAAGACCATGAAAAAAACTACATATTATAAGATGCCTTAAAGCTACCATTGTTTAAAAGAAAGCATGAAGAATTTGTATAACATATTGTGTTTTTTTTTTCATTTCCTTCTCCTGATATCTTTTATGAGGTGGATATTTGGATGGTCCAAATAAACAATAACACTGAAATGGACATTTTCTTGATCAAAACAAAGAATAGCTGTGTATGGCTGGGAATGTCTGAAAGGCATTTTATGTTCCATAGATTCAAAATATGAATGTATTTATAAATATTAATATATTTTAAATAAAGGAGCCAAATAACTGTCAGAGTGTGTATGTAGACTTATGTGTTTTTTTCTAATTATATTATTTTCTGGTAGAGTTTAGAAAGAATGACGCAATAGAAAGGTGATTTTCGGGCGCCCTTGAGTCCACCCAGCTCTAATGGGTACCTGACATTAGTTGGGGAAAAGTAAAGGCGGTTGGTCGTTGTGCTGGCCACATGACACCCTCATTAACCGTGGGCCACAGAATCAGATGACCTTTACATCATCTGCCCTATAGACCACTAGGTCTGAAAGGGGAACTTTACTCTTTTACTTTAATAGAATGGTATTTTATCTTGATAAGATACAAGGGATGAGTAGAAAGTATGTATCAAATGCAGCTATAAATAGGGCAGTTTTAGGATCATTAAGGATGTAATCTGTTCTATGGATACTCCTTAGCGTAGATGGAAGGAGTTTAGCTTTTTGGTGTGACAGCAGTATAGGGTCTATGACTGATGCATATAGGAGTGACGAGAGAACTACAGTACTGTAGACTTTCAGTATTGTGGTTAAGCTGAGTCCTCTCCGTTGCCACACTTGTTCTTGAAGTCTGCCAAAAGCAGCACTGGCACGAGCAATATATAGAGCGATAGAGCGCAGAACCAACAGAAAGCAGAGAGAAAAAGCAGGCCTATCTGCAACTGACAAAACTCACCCATGCCACATATGCGGCTGGCTTTTCAAAGCAAGGATTGGACTTTACAGCCATCTTCAAGTCCATAGGAAATGAGAAATGTGCTCATCTTCATACACGAAGGAGGAGCTATATATATATAATTTGTTCTAATAAAATCATTGGCTGCCTGGTCATATGGTACCAGTATGCAATTCAAAAGTCACCAAAGAAATGTCATTGTGTGTATATTGTGGAAAGGTGTTTCCTGTACAAACATGTGAAGCCATCAATCAACACACATTCAGTTGATATCACAATATGATAATAATTTAGGCTTGTCCCAAAGATAAAGAGAGTACATTATTTCACATCACTTTGTGTCATGTAATATACAGTCAAGGTTTGAATAAATGTTTACAACAAATTAAATTGTAAAAGATAATACATACTGCTAAAAACAGACAATGAAATTTCCATACAGTCTGGATTAAAAATAGATTTCTAGCTATTTCTCAGAAATGATTACATGTAGTAGGAAGGTTATTCATACAAGGAGAAAACAATTGGGGGTCTTTGAGTTGATGAAAATGCTTACTATTTCTATGTTTGTGAATCTACTATGGAAATTATGTTGTGTTTAGTGTGTGTTAAATAGTTCCATGATTTCAAGTTGAGGATTAAACATGTCTATTTTGCAAAGAGGATTTTTATTCTGTTTCTTCACTTAAATAATCTCGGGCAATACATTGAAGTACTGAAAACTAAGCTTCTTCCAGAGGAATAGTTTGAATAAGTAATATATCTATTTGCAAATTAGTTCACTTTTAACATATTTATTTTTATGTTGTTTTAGTCGTATGTAAGGTGACTAAGACGTTCCAACTTGGGTGGGACAGTCACGGTTAGGACGTTTTGTCCTGGTCGTGCGGTTTGCGCGCTGTACAGTTGTTTGGATTTATCGGTGGTCCTGGGTCCATACGCTGCCCGCTCCCATCCCCCGTCGTCCTGCGGGAGGTTTGGACTAGAAAGTAATCTATCATAGTTTTTCAAATTTGAGTTATTGACATATTTAAATTCTGCGTAAAACGTTGTAATAGTAAACATTATATCATTTTTTATTTAAATGCTTAGAAACATTTATATTTAATAAATTAGACAGTAAATTCGCCACGCCTCCTAAAAAACGGGGTTCTTTGTGATTTGGTTTTTATCTCAGGCATACGTCACTCCCCCCATAAATACTGAAAGGGAAACTAGATTTAACCAATCGTATCGCTTCTTTCTTACAGTAGCTGTCAGGCTCTTAGGCTTAGTGACGGTATAGTCCAGAGCTATGCTATAGTTTTATATATAGAGAGAGAGGGAGATTAAAAGCATTAGGATAACCAACTCGAGAAAAAAAACATTTTCGTCTATACCTCTCCCTATCCCAAGAAGTAAATATATCGTGTGTCTGACTGATTCGAACAAACTGGTCAATGTAAGGCTAGTCTAGACTACGTGTAGTCGGTCATGACAAGACAACCAAGCGATGTTTGTTGTGTGTTAAGTGGTCAGGCGAGAAAATACACACTGCTTTGGTTAGTCAAGCATGTAAATCTACTTTCAACACACATTTTTTTTCTTTGCTTACAATATTTAGATCTACCTGCATAGACGAAGATATATTTTTTTTTACGAGAATGTAAACTTGACTGTTTGGCTTTCCGTTATTCAGTAGGTACTTGGAATAGTATAGGATTTGTGTATCTGTTCGTGACATCACATGGGAATTCCGTGAAAATCTGCCCGTTTTGGATCCGCAGAAAAATTACGTCAGAAAAACATCAATTACTAAGTTATTCTTGCAAATTAAAAAAAAAGAATAATATATTCATTATCTGTAAATCAAAACACATATTATATCAAAAATTGTCAAAACCATGAGAGTTTCCCTTTAAAGGAACATCCAAAACATGTCAAACATTTTACTAAACATCATTATCATTGGCCTCCTTCAGTCGTAAAACGACTATGGTTCATCTCACACAATGGTAACACAATGTGGTAAAATGTCTATAACAAAATCAAAAACTGCGCTATAAATAAACCAAAACAACATAAAGGAAGTTGAACCTCTTCTGAATAGAAGTAATGAAAAGTATTTAAAATAAAAGTACTTTAAAAAGTAGAAATAATCATTAAAGAAACAATATACGCATGGCACAGTCTGCAGCAACACTTAGTCTAGCCAAATTGCCTTGGCGCACTGTGCGGCTATGCATGTCAAATGAGTTAAAATGAGCTAACAAGACTTAAATGGAAAATTTAAAAAAATATGTATAATTAGTAAAATTAGATTATAAAAAAAAAGGAACAACATGACATAAAAACAGTGGACATTTATTATATGTTTGTATACATTAAAATTCCATCATACAATAAAATATTGAAACTGTAAATGGAGAACACAAATCGGGTCTACCATACAAGTTTTTGCAACCAATTTATCAGCTTTATTTTTTACTATTAGCAAATATTATATTCTTTATTGGACATCAATTAACATGAAATATAATATGTGTACTCTATCCTGTAAAACTAGATAAATCCTAAAAAAAATTATATCAATAACAGTTCATAGTAGTAACCAACTCAAATGGTGAGTTTTTTAACCCACAAAGCTTCTTAACAAAATTTCTGTGGCGTCCTGGGAGTTTTTGCATTTTTTATGCATGTTAGAAAATGGCCTAGAACTGCCATAAAAAGAGGTTGATATACATAAAACTATATATATTCTGAAAGGTAATTGGACAACGAACACTACAAATCACATATTGATCACCTGAAATCAATTACTTGACCTTGACCCTGACCTAATTAGCAAAGTTAATTTTTTTTATCAACAAAAAAGCTTGTTTGCTGACCTCTGTGAGTAACATTTTTAGAGCTATACCAAAACTTTTGGTGTAATTGGATAGCCCATTCATTTTCCTTTTAAATAGTATATATTTTATTAATAATAATGGACTATTAGATTTAAAAAAAAAAATTTTTGTGTATTGGGTATCATTTTCATACAAGGAAACTGTGAAGGAAAAAAATAGACAAAAATCTTTTTTTTTTTTGGTTAAGTTAAGTTAAAAGCATTTAAAAATTGAAGAAAGACATTAATTGAAGCATTAAGATATCAATAATATCATTTAGATGCTTCAATATATCTTTAAATGTCTTAAATTTCACAAAATTGTGACTAAATGTAAATGTAGATCTAGTCCGGTCTCTAGTCTAGATCTAGACTTTAGATCTACGGACATTGATGCATCGCCCACTTGATCAATCGATCTAGATCTAATATGTAAAATATTCTAATTATTCCTAGATCTAAATCTAACTTAAGTATTTAAAAAGAACAACTAAAAGTATTTAAAACTATATGTTTTGTAACATCTCATGGACCAGGACTAGCATCAGATAATGCAAGCGAAAATCGCCGGTAAACAACTTGCATGTATACACAATAAAATAGCTCTGAAGTTTAAAAATGGTCGCTTAAAAACGTGGATTAGAATAAAAAATCAGCAATGTAAAGTCGGCCGATGATATCGGCCGAGACGCCACAGAAACAAAATGGCGAACGATTAAATCGGCCGACAACGCTTCGTGGGTTAAAAAGTTGAATAATTCTTTTAGTTCATTAACAATCCTGAACTTATAAACCTACAGCCTAAAACATATTGGATCATATTCATACCATAACTGTGCAACTCTGACTTATCCTTTCTACTAGCTGACAAAATAAGGTAAAAAGAAAATGTGAAGTATTGAAAGACAAAACTTAAGAGATGGACAAAAATTCATAACCACTTATACTAATCTATACCAGGTATTTATTTAATGTCACAATCACTGTGTAACCAATATGTTAAATCAATTAAAATTTACTCCCAAATATGAATAGATTCTATAGAAATTCATTTTCTATAACAAAAGGCTTAATTTTTTTATTTTTTTTTTGTTGGCCCCTAGCCATCCATGAACCATTAATCCTTGGTAGAGAAAGATTGACAAGACATAATGTCTGACACTGTGAAATCAGAGACAATAAGAAGCTTGAAACTATGTAGACACCCTTGTATACAGTTATCTAACTTTGTATTTACTGTAAGCACATACTGAATGTTTACCATAATAAATACTACTATAGTTTAGCAACAAACTATAATTGGTACACCTTTTAAAAATAATCTGTTCAAAATCTAGATTGTTACAATCTATAATTATCAAACTTCAAACACTTATTGTTCTGAACACATTAAAACCACACTGAGCTGTAGAAAAAATTAATCCAGGTATCTGGGGATGCCAATGCACTTCCTTTACATCTTTCTGGCCTAAATGCATAAAGAGCAACTGAGCTGGCACATCTGGTTCTTCTTGATCTTCTGCTGTTTCATCTCGTTCAACTGCAACATCCCATATAGTAACTTGATCATCAGAGCCTGATGCAATAAAAACTGAACTGTCCATAGGATTCCATTCCACAGAGGAGATGTATCCCTTATGGTGTTCAAATACTGCAACCTCTTTACCATCCTGAAAGAATATCACAATTGAAAGAATAGTATGCATGTAATTTATGCAAATTTGTTTATGAAATGTATAAATTGAAGATTTAACAAAAGTTGTAAAATTAAATGTAACTGATTGAGCAAAAATTTTCTGTGCAAAAACATGAGGAGCTGAGATCAAACCCGTAACAGGTTATAAATGCAGAAGGATTTGTCAGTTGCAACTTAGCAAGTGGAAACAACACATTAGCAGTATTTTATCCTCTGACTCTATAAGGTGGCCTTTGATGTGGTACTCAATTGTTAGTTTTAGCTATTTAGTGACGCACCATAGAAGACTCATATTGAACGGGACTAGTGACGTTTAGGATATGTTGGGTTAGAGACTAAAAATCAGTTAGTGATAGAATCTCTAGGGTATAGACATGGTTTTTCTATTAGTACTGAGACTTTGACTGTGGCCTATTTTCGTTATTAAAGTTATGATTTAAAAGTTCACCAGCATTCATCGCTTCGGTCACTAGTTAAATAGATGTGTCTTGTTCTTGCATGTGTTGGATAGTTAACTACATTGAATACACCCGAACACTCAAACCCAAATGCCTGCTGAGTAATTGAAGTTGACTCCAATACAGCCTGAACCAAGTATCATCACACCTTACAGGACCAAACAAACAGAAGAGATTACATGACTGATAGTATTTACACTTTGCTGCCAGGTGAGAATTGTCACATGGTCCAATCTGACCCATCCACACCATGCCACATCTTCATTGCGGTTCATGCACTGTTCAGGATTATCCATTATTTTGCTGTGATTTAATTAATATTATTGTACATAGTGCTGCCATTATTTAGGTAGCACGTATGCATCATTCATTTTTTAAGAATTTAGCTTCACATATTTGTGTTTACTCCTAATAAGGAGAGCAAGATAATTACATTGTACGACAAGAAAATTTTTAAAAATATTTTTAGTAAGGAAAAAATAAAAATTTATGCTGCTAGGTTCAAAATTTAATACAGATAAATACATAGATATATGTTATGAGTTTTAACATGTTCATTAACATAACTAGCTTCGTATATTGCCAATGTATAAAGAAGAGACTAAACAATAAGAAAACTTCTCCTGTTTTTATAAACAATAAGAAACATTTCTGTGTATTTACTAAGTTCATTTTTGTTCATCTTATGGCTTTTAAAAGCAAATCTTTGAAAATCAGAAATCTGATGGTACTCATATTGGACCATGAAAGAAGATATTATTATTTTAATGTAAAGTGTTAAATGAGTAAAAATAATTATTATTATTTATTGTTTATAACTATAATGATTATTTCCTTAACATTATTGGTATGTAGGAAAAAAAACCTATTAGTAGAAATATAAACACAAAACTAATAAGATACTGGAATATACAAAACACAACAAAAGATTTTTTTTAAATGCTACATAACATAACTGCCTAATAATGAAATAATCAAACAAAGAAGTGAAGGTAAAAGAGTAGACTTACTGTAAACCTTCTAAGGTCCCAAATTTTAATCAGACCATCATCACCACCCGATATCACCAATGGTTCAAATTCACTCCAGTCAATGACATTAACATCTCTTAGATGTGCATCATGTGCAACAAGTTTACAAGCTTTACTGGGCTGAGAGCGAGCGTCCCATACACGTAAACTTTTGTCAACAGAGCATGTCATGAAAACCTAAACACAAAGAATTGATTGTTATGCACAGGCCAACAATAATTTAAGTTTGCATTCATATTTTTATCTGAGGTATTCATGTGTTTAAAATAATTTGTAGTATTTAACCCCTCTTGTTGACTTCTTCATAGGTGGTCATTCACTATTAATTATCAACACTTCCCTAATACATTGTCTCTCCTTTCACTTGCAGCTTAGATGAAACAAGATTTTCCTAACAACAAATGATAGAGCAAATCATGTGAAGAAAAACATCAAAAAGACATTTGACATAACCTTTCATTTGATAACCTCATTTCTTTCAATGGAAAAGGCACGCTCATCTATGCTAAACCCTAAAACTTGCACTACCAAGTTTTTAGTTTTTTTTTTAGTTTTAGGTTTAGGCACATCGGCACAGTATAGGCCATGTTGTGCCCGCAGTCCCTTAAGGACCACTCTCCCTCTATAAAAACAGGGGCTAAAGTCCATATAATTAGCTCATTAAAATCAAGGTCTATTTACAGTTAAAACAGTGCAGGTAAAAATTTTAAATATTTGATAAAAATCTAGTGTAAATAGTACGTAACTACAGACTCACAAATCAGATCCTCGCAGTCAGCCCCACCTCCCGGATAAAGCCCAGTATCTTCCCAGGGTCGACACTATCAAACAGTATTTGTAGGTCAGTGGCTATAAAAAACTTCTCCCTGACATCCTGGTATCTGGGGCAGTCAATGAGGATATGTTCCACTGTGAGGCGAGCGTCACAACATTCACAAAGTGGGGGCTCCTCTCTCTTCAGCACAAAAGAGTGTGTGATGTAGGTGTGGCCCATCCTAAGTCTAGACATGGTCGTGCTACCACGCCTTGTCAGACCCTTTGATGTGGGCCGCCACCGTACATCCGCCACAATCTGCCTGAGTTTGTTGTGCGTCCTGCACACTCTTGATAGGTGACAGTGGCAATACTTTGTCTCAGGTCCGAGTAGGGAATTTGGGTTCCTGACACTGTTTGATTTAGGGCTCTCTTTGCTTCTCTGTCTGCGGCTTCGTTTCCCTCTATGCCTACATGGGAGGGGACCCAGATGAAGGTGACATCCCTATGGCTGGCTGTTATTTGGTCCAGCAGCTTTAGGCACTTATGTACCAATGGAATGTCAGTCTTCATCCACCCCAAAAGCTTGCAATGCAGATTTGGAGTCGGAGCAGATTATAAATTTTCTCCTTTCTGATGCTTTAACGGCCATAAGTGCAAGCGAAAGTGCATGCAATTCGGCCGTAAAGATGGAGCATCCATCAGGGAGTCTACAGGAGATTGTTTTTCTCCGAAAGGAGCAGGCACACGCGACCTTTCCATCCATTTTGGATCCATCAGTGTAGATGGTGCCACAATCTCCGTAGCTCTCCTGCAGTTCCCTAAAGTGGACTTGTAATAGGGTTGGGTCTGTGTTATCTTTTTTATAATTAAGGAGGGATAAATTTAATTTGGGTTTATTAGTTAGCCAAGGAGGATTTTGTGGGGTTTCTATTTTAGAAATTTGGTCAATGGGTGGGGTTAAATTTTGTATGGATTCTCTCATTCGAAGGCCTAACGGCTGTATGACGTTAGGCCTTCGAATGTATAGTTCAGCATCTGTGGGATAGAATACCTATGCTGGTAGCTCGGCATGACCAGCCGGTTGACATAGAGCGGGCTATCTGGGCCTCAGGTCTAGGGGAACTCGGAGCCAAAGTATTGTGTTGCCGTGGTCCATCCTCAGATAGTCACCCACTCAAACACCAGGATATCTTTATCCCCCCTTAGCCGTCGCAGTCCACGGCAAACGGACTGGTCCAGGACATTGTGAGGTTTTAGAAGATAAGGAGACAGAGTGATGGTTAATGAAGGCACACTGAGAGTAAGAGAAGGCAGACAAAATGATAGAAAAGAAGTAGGGCACTTTTGAGCTCCAAAAGTGCTAAAGAAAGAGGAGCGCAGTTTAACGTCGCACTACCAAGGCTTGAACCACTAAGTGCATGCACATTAATAGTCTCTTATCAGTAATCAAGACACAAAGAGAATTTGAACAATAAGGATTCAATAATACAAAGATAAGAAATCAAATAATAGGATCACTCACAATGAAAAATGCTGAAAACTATCCATATTGTCATAGCCTCATTTGGACCTTATTGTGACATGAATTTTGAGTCAATTTTGAGTCACGTATTGAAATTGTGCTAAAAGCACAAAGGAAAAGTTCTCAGTGAGAGAATGATAGCTAGATATTTCAGCAGTCGTAATTTAGTCATGAGGAGTGTATTTTCCAGTGGAGTTATTTATTATAGCAGTTGTCACATTTGCATTAACAGTTATCAAGAGTGTTACATCTTTACATTAATTGGTGGCCGAATTGATTTTCTTTACACATATTTTTCATAATTTTTTTCCTTAAATTTGCATATAAATGTAAAATAACATGAGACATATAAAAGTTTAAGGAGTCTATTTTGTAATGAAAATTTTCCTTACATTATTTTCTTTAGGAGACCATTTAATGTCCTCTACAGATGCTTTATGTCCCTCAAATGGACGAGGATCAACCTTCCAAGTACTTTCAGTTGGTTGCCAAAGATGGATATTTTTGTTACAATCTCCAGTCAAAAGTCTTCCTAAGATTAGGAAAGAAAATCCTTTTAAAGCAATGAAACAACCAATTAAAGACTCAAATCCCAGTCTTTAGCCAGATACAAAATAGTTAAACTCAAGACTTTTCTGGAAAACTAAAACTGAAAAATTTCTGGGAATGTTAAAAATATAAAATTACAAAGCACCAGGGGTGCCACCCATGAGATCAAGTAAACCCTGAAACCTGAATTTCCAAATTTTACAAACCCTGAAATCGTAAACCCCAAACTTTACAAACCCTGAAACGCGCCGTATATACAATTAAACACAAAAACACCAAACACAAAAGAACAGTAGTAAATTACTACCTAGATCTATATCATAATATGTCCCCCATATTTTAAATATGTAATTAGTAAGCCTATCATTATAATAGAGTTTGTGTGTATTTATT
>JADKLZ010003886.1:26520360-26531165 GCA_021533235.1 Biomphalaria straminea
AGAGTTTGTGTGTATTTATTGCTAAAGGATTGCTAGAGGATTTAGTACAATTTTATATTAACTAATGTTTATCCCCCCCCCCTCCCAGTCATTTTAAATGTTTCTCTCTTAACATTTGTTCCCTTATTACTCCTTTGAAAGCAGCCCAGTAAATCTGTTACAACAATAAGATATAATTAGATATTTAGTCCAGATCTACTCCAAAATGAACATTTAGATTTGGTTACTAATATTTAAAAGTAGACCTAGATGGCTAGAATGTGCTGGACTGCTTCTACATCATTTGTATAGACTACTATAGAGTATAGAACTAAAATTAATTGACCAATCGATCTTGCCTCTATGTCTTCAGGCGAACCCCAACTTGTTAATTTTATTAATTCTTAAATCATTGATTCTAGTTCTGATCTAAAAACGATGTGAATACGGTTATTATTCCATCTTAAATCTAAATCCTAGGCTACCCCTAGACCAATATTGAATACAGCTCTAGACACAGAATCTATATTATATATACTAGACTCAATGTCTCATTGAACCTATACAAATATAAAACACAGAGCGGGTGAAAGAATAAAAAATCTAATTTCACACTCGTGATTTTTTTTTCTTTCTCTTTCCAATATCTAAGATTCTAGATCTAGGTACTCGAGTAGAACTTATCTCGACATCGCCTTTATGCCTTTATCTAGACTAGATCTATAGATCTATACTAAATACGAGACTTTACAGTCTAGATCAGATCTAGATTGATTATAGAAATAGATCTAGACTCTAAATCGAACCGAATCGAGGTGCGATCCGTAGGTCTATTGAATGTTTACACTCTTAAAAAAAATACTGTCAATAAAGCTTAGTGCGCATGTAAAGTCGATTTTATTTTAAAATGGCGGCTCGCGCGATCGGAACTAGCAAACTAAAATTAACGGGGAAAATGATACCGGTACGGTATAAGAAATTTCGAAAAATTCTAAATCAACCAAAAACCCGGATTTTAACAAAATAGTAGAAGGCAAACCCGGAGGGAGGAAAAATCGGACCCCTCAAAACCCGGATTTCCGGGTTATCCCGGAAAAGTGGCACCCCTGCAAAGCACATTATTTTAAAATTTATAGGTAAAAAATCTCTTCCAAATCATTGGTCATACTTATAAGTCCATCAGGCTATAGGTTTTGTGGGTCAAAGATGAGGCACAACCTGAAGATTGTCACATCACAAGGGTTACACAGTAATTATAAAATATGAATTTAGAGCAGGGAATAAATTAAAACACGGTTCATAACTGGAATTTGTGGTTTAGGCTCTAAACACCTTCTATTCTTTCAATAAGTACACTTTTGTATAAATATTGAATTAATGTGCTTGGAGAAGCTATTGGGCTTGTAAGTTAACATTTTATTCAGTTCCATCACCTTTTTCTTTTTCAAAACTGTATGACATTCTTATGAGAAGTCAATCATTTAGGCAATCATATTTTAATGTGACAGAATGTGACGGACCTAATGTATGACGTATGTTTGGCTTGTTTAACGTCTAGGGGAATGATTATTTTCAGTTTGTCACAGACCAGTCCATCAGCAGATGAATCGGAAACAGACATACAATGAGACAAGCAATGGATAAAAAATGCAAATGATAACAAAATAAAAGAATATTTATTTATTTAAATATTTACATAGAAGAATAAAAGGGGGAGGGTTTGCATCGTTTTATCAATATCAATATCAGGCAGGTGAGCCAATAGGCAATAGCCAGTTGAACAATGTCAACTAAATAGGCAGTAGTAACTTGCAGTGCTGTATAGCACCAAATAGGCAGACACCTGAGGGAGGCACCAGGTATTCCTCTAAGAGTGAGAATAAATGAAATAGTCCAGACCCGATTGCCAGTGAGAAATTGAAATGAGCGTGGGTCTGATTCGACTTGTCTACCTTATAAATGTCCCGAAGAGATGGGTGGAAACAGGAAAGGTGATAAGGATTATCTCTCACATGGGTAAGTCTGAAGGACTCGAGTCACACCTTGGAGGTTTCACGAGGCGTGGTTACACAAATAATCTCCTTGAACAAAAAGAAACGCGGGTATGGGTGGACGAAAGAATATTCCAGCCCAGATGGTGTCGAATGTGAAAGTCGGACACCCGGTGCCTAAGGCCAATAAAAGAGACTACTTGATTGATCTTTGGCATGTATAATTTGATAATGGATCCATAGAAGCCATTGGAATGTGTATAAGAGCAAGGTTGCAGAATAGTGCATTAACTTGCTTAGAACTGAATAGCTGTAGATTGGTAGCAATTATAAGGTTTAAAGCTTTTCACTAGTCAAGGAAGATTAAGAGTGTTTTAAAATAGATAAATAACTGATATCAATTAAAAATAAAAAGATAAATTTATACAGCTAACAAATTCTTAATAATAACATACATTATAGACTTAAAGATTTTATATAAACAGTATACAGAAAAGCAAAAAGAACCCCCACCTAAATCAAGTTTTGACCAAGCTAGTCCATAGCCTTCAATGTTATGACCTTCAAAAGAAAACACAGGACTTGTATGAATATTTATGTTTTCAAATTCTGCAATTCTGTCTGGTGTGTTCAAAATACTTAGATGTGATGTCACATCATAAATGTAGACAATGCCATTCTCAGACCATGATGCAGACAGCACATGACTATCAACTGTAGTTGACTGAAAATAAAAAACAAAACATGATAACCTATAATTAGAATCCTAGTCTCTTGATCCAACAATAATAATTGTAAAAATTGTGAAATCACCAAAATTTAAGATACTTATTTATACCTTCATGAAAAAAAAAATGTGCACATTAAAAAAGAATAAATTTAATGTCATAAAAAAACAACATATATGAATATAGATCTTATGTATAAAAAAAACACCTGTGTGTTCATGTAAACCAACAGGATAGGCTGATGTTCATACATTTGTATTGCTGTATGATTTTTGTAATTCTCTTTGCCAGTGTTGCATATATTTCTTCTTTGGACATTACTATCCTGTAGAACTGATGCCTTGTGCAGCTGACTATCATTATGCAGACCATCAGTGAATGTCCACATTGTTGGATGATGGATGATATAAGATTAAAGATTGTAAGACACCCTCAACAGTGTTGTTTGTTCTGGCAGCACTGCCCATTATGTCAAGGTATTTAGTCCATGTTTTTGTAGGGAATAAAGCTGAAACATAGTTATCTCCTCCGCTGCACTGTCTGCAACCACGTACATAGGTAAGCTTAAAGTAGGATAACAGTTCCATCATTCGTTCATATTGTGGCATTAACTTGGCAAGTAATTCAAAGGAATCCATAAAAATGATCTTTGTGAATGTAGGGTAAAGCTGTAATATACCATGACGGAGGTGAGAACACCCTTTTACTCTACATTCCTGACACGCCCATAAGAAAAAAAAAAAGCTTGAGATGAATAAACTTTGATGTGGTATGTACAGGATAATATTGACATCCAATACATTGAAAAAAAAAAAAAACACCCAGCTTTACAATATATATCTAGCATTTTACTACTTATTTCCATATAAAAAATAGTTATTAGATTTCTCCAGTAAGCTATATCCATTAATAATTAGCAACAAACTTTCAAAGCATTTATAATCTCAATTTTATTTTTTTTCTACCTAGTTTTAATAGCATTTTTATTTTGATTTTATTTAAGATCTCCACAATGTGCTACACTTTAAATGAAGAGAATGGGGAAACACTATAATAAACACTAAAGGAACATCTAAAAAATATCAACAAGCAGTATAAATAAACATATTTATGTGTAAGATAAAACGAATGCATAAAGTCAAAGCCTCAGCACCATTACAGAAAAATATATTTAAATAGGGATGAAATGATGTGGATGAAGTGAGCATCATAGAAGGCCTGAAAGTAGATGTCACAACATGTGGGCAGTTTGGACCAATAGCCTGTTGCCACATAACAGGTCATGATGTTGGACTTGTGGTGTAATATGAGCTATTGGTCTGCTCACAGGTTGCCACAGGTCAGTGTTCACGCCCACTATAATGATTGAACTGGGATGAGGTGACCAGACATAATTTAACTTTTCACAAGCAACAAAATACATTAATAAATTGTAGTCTTACTAAATTTTACAACCTTAACTCTGTTCACACATCCATTATGCTTGATCATAGTTTGATATAGTTGTGGTTTCTTTTTTAACCCAGTTTCATTATCTTCCTCATCAGATTCACTCTCGTCTTCACTCTCAACATCATCATCAACATTATGCTCTTTTAGAGTTTTGTGCATATTAGCCATTTTCATAACAAGTAAATAGTTAAAATGTCCAGTTTCAGACTGTGTACCACCCAATAAATAGGATGTAAGTGGAAATTTTTCCCTGTTTTCCAAAAGATCATCTTTTAAGACTTCAAAACTTAAACATGGATCACCTAAAAATAAAAAAGCATAATAAATTAAAGTTGTTAAGTCTTAATATATACTTTAAATATTGATATTGGTTTATATTTAAGAATCTAGGCCCAAATATATTTATATAAGAGTGTAACAAATTCCATATTTCGTACATTACAGAATTGGATTAGGTCTAATTTTTGCCTTATAGATTAGTTTTTAAAAATTTAGATCTAGTAGATATCTATCTAAATCAGACTACTTTTAAGACTAGGATAAGGTTAAAGCTATATATGCTAGTGTTGTTTGGGGTGTTGACTAACTAGTAACTAGATTCAAGCAAAATATAATCGTTTCCTACAATAACTACATTGAATGAGCTCAACATTGTTAATGTTTTTTCCATTATATTGGGCCTATTTAGGACAACTAGGTTAATAATCACTGTCTATTATTTTAAACTTTGTTTTTCTAGATCTAGGCCCAACACCTCGATCGGATCAGTCTAGATCAGCGATACCCAAACTACGGCCCACGGACCAGATCCGGCCCGCAATGTGGTTCCATCCGGCCCGCTTTAACATTGGCACAAAGTGAAGAAATTTTTTTTAAAGTTGATAATTGTTTTCATTACGATAGGATTCTCACTTTTTCTTTGATGGATTTCATTCTTATCTATGGTATTTTAATATTCATAGTGTTATATTTTTTTTTTAAATAACACGACGTTATATTTGTTTTTTGGTGACAAGTGTTGACAGTTGTTTTAGGTTCTTGGAACATTCCGCTGCTGTAACATAGAGCATCAATTCTGCATTTTTTTTTTGGTACTGTTCTTTTGACATAAAAAAATGGTCATAGCATTTAATATTTATGCAATAATGAAGAGACGTGGGAACAAAAATATGGGAAAAAATAAACATGTAAGGGCATGAATTTAAAAAAAAAATTTTTTTAAAATATGGAGCCATTTTTGGTTTGAGATGCAAAGAAAAAGATTGCTAAATTATGTCTAGTTGAATGAGTTGAGCAGTTGACAAGAAAACAAGAGACAAGAAATGTGTCCAAGGGCCAGGATGGGGCAAAATACAGAGTTGCTCAAATTATCAGAAATGAAGCTAAGAGAATATATCCAGGTGATAAAAAAAGTTAAAGCATTGCCTTCGAGTGGACGATATGGGTAAAAATTTACATTCAAAACTAAATGATTTTGAAATGCTACGACAGATCTGTAACTGGAAGTGATTGACTTACAAAGCCAGTTTGAGAAATTTAGAGCAATGAAGACAGCTAATTTCTTCGAAGTTTGGTATGATAAACCTTTTTAAGTTTCCGAAATCATGTCTTAATGACAATCACAGTGTTTACAATCAATTAATTAAGTACACAATTTTTTTCAGCAATAAAACAGTTGAAACCAATCTTACACGTAATCGCCTTATGATGTGGCACGCGACACGAGTGTCACTGGTCTAGATATATATACATATATATATATATATATATATAGGTCTAATTTCTAATACTACTCTTACTCTACTAGATCTAGACTTCATGTAATCAAATTTAGATCTAAATTTAGGTCTACTTCATACATCCTTAAAGATCTTATAGTTCTTGATCAAAAGCAGTAGATCTAGAGCTAGAATAAGCCTGAAACAGTAACATAAGCAATAAATTGCATGATATAACTAAAACGAAACATGTGATTAATGTGAACTGAGGCGCGTGGTACTGCGTGGGATGAAACTCTGTTCACTTGACTAGATCTAGAATAAGCTGAGAAACAGTAACACACAAAGCCATAAATTGTGTAATTTGTAATTTGACCTAATTTCCCCAACTCAAAACATCCACTTTTTATAACTTGGTCTGATTTAGTCGCCTTTGTTTTCAGAAACTGGCATTCCTATAAAAAGGAATAGGGAAACACCTTAAGCCATAAACTGAATAATTTGACATAGTTTCTCAAATACAACATCATCGACCTTGATTGTCTGGGAGATACTGATCTCAAATGGCTTTGAGATTGTGAAATTTAATAGTCCCTAGAATGCACATTAAATTGCTTATATCTAAATAATTACAAAGAATATAATATATAGAGTTATTAACGTCTAACGAACACCCCCTATTTTCTGATATTAATTAACAGCCCACAATCTTTGTTAAAATGAGCCTTTATTTTGATAGCTAAGACAAAACTAGTCTATTGTTTTTATTTATACTCCATTTCTTTATATAGTTCAGACACATTTAGTTCCATTTACTGGTAGGACAATGCCATTTTTTTTCTTCTAGGACAGGAGGGTAGGTCCAGGATTAAGAGGATTTTTTTTAGAAAATTTAAGTATCATCTAAACATGAACTATCTAAAATGCTTCTAAATAGGCCTTAAAACACACACGTCATACTCTTTGTGTCAATATCTGGTGTTTCATCATAATATTCATTTGTCATCACAATCATGTACAACTAACGAAAGCTTATTTAAATGTTGAAAATGCATATCAAAGGTATGTAACTCAAGGCAGGAAAATGGAGATTGCTTTGATTTATTTAGATCTAGTATATATAGGTCTAACTTTTTCTTACTTAATTAACTTAAAATTGTTTTAGGTGTTAAACCAAGTGTGATGTGAATGAGTAAAAAGAAAAGGAATATCGCTAAACATAGTACTAATGAGGGGCAGAGTTGGATACAACGTGAATGAAAAAAAATGTTTTTATGAGTGCACAATCCTGCTCTCTCTCTCTCTCTTAATTAAGCATCTAGCATGGTATCATCAACAAAGTACCAGAAAGAAAGAAAAGTAGAGGGAGGGACAATTATTGATCAATCTGGTACCAAATTAGGTCACAATCACTGAGTGGAGTGAGCGGGCTAAATGCACGGGGTCGTAGGAGTCACGCATTTTGTTTTTGTTTTTTGGATCAACTAGATCTAGATATGGTCCTTTGTAAAGTTGAGGGTTTAGCAGAGAAGGGACCAATTAAAAGAGGGAAAAGTAACACCAATCTGTCAGTCTTGAATTAGTTTAAAAAGAAATTAATATAAAAATTTAAAAAAAATAAAGATATATTATTATTTTTAAATACAATTGATAATAATACAATAATATAAACAAGAGGTGTTCGTTAGTGTACAGAGCGGAAAAAGGTGTTCGTTACACATGTATGTTAGCGCTGGACCTCATTACCTGACCCTCTTCAACATCATAATTTGTAACTATGCGTAGCGTAATAAAACAATATAGCTATTTTTATGGACAAATGGATCACGAGTTTATAGATGTTTGTAGTTTTTTTCTAGGACTAACCATTACAAGCTAAAAAAATTCAAATGCAAAAATTGCCAGGGGGGGGGAAGCGCTTAATTTGCTCGGAAGATAGAAATTACCATAAATATATATATATAATATATGATAATATGTAGATCTATCATACTATCATAGTAAATTAGTATTACATATAATCATACAATATTTCGTATATATTTTTTTAAGCTTTATCATTTATGAAACTTAAAAAGTATTACACATTTACACCAGTTTCTGCGTTTGACCCCAAAACCTCTTCAAGACCGGGCTCTTCAGTTGGTCTCTAAGTCTAAGATTAAGATCTCTCTAAACTCTAGACTCTAGACTTAGAGATCTCGGATCTCTACTCTAACTCTAAGCTTAGATTCTAGATCAGTAGATCTTAAACTTAATACATTTTTTTATGCTTGACTTAGATCTAGTTATTACATAGTTTTTCTAAGAAAATTTATGAGAATGATGGAATGATCATTAAATTATTAATGATGTATTTGATTATCATTTCATTGAACAATTACAATCACAATGTCGACAATGAAAATGATTGATTGAAGTTGAACTCATTGATCATTCATTGATGATTGATTACCAGTCGTAGCATGATGAAGCATAATGTATGTTGACTCATCGGCAATAAGTTCTTCGTCCTCATCTAACTGACTTCTCCCTGGGATGTACACTGATTTTTTTGGAGCTTTTTTCTTTTTAACTGACGCAATGTTGTCCAACTGCATGGGTTCCTCTTCTTGCGACTCCATGCTTGAAGTTGAATGTTTACGTTTTTAACTTAAAAGATCTCTCTCTCTAGATATCTAGATCTATATATAGATCTATATATATATATATAGAGAGAGAGAGAGAATCTAGATCTCGACGTAGCGTTGCCAACTTATAAATAATAATAATAAAAAAAAAAAAAAGATGCAAGATCTAGACCTTTAACATTTTAACTGCTGATATATTGATGCATATATCAGCGTTTCTAAATCTTTTATAATTATACGACCATTTTCACAATAACACGAATTCGGTGCTATGTTTACCTAAAAGCAACATACAAAATTAAGTTTATAGAATTTAGCTATAACCCTCCCCACGGCTTGCATGGAGAACCAAAAAAAAAATTGGAATATTATTTTAAATCATTCCAATGAAAGAGCGAATGAATAATTGCTTTACAATGGGCTCCTTTATAATACCTTCATATAGGGCTTTATCAAGTCTAAATAATAATAACATTATGATCTCATTTATTTAAGAAAAATACTTCTTAAAGTTCTAAAATATTGCGTCCGTTTACATGTGTTCTTATAAATATTCTAGGTTCTTCTAAAGAAAAGCTTTACTCATAGCTCCTGAAGTAAATGCAAATTAATTTCTTTTTACACATTAAAAAAATTATACGGTCAATTTAAATTCTTTTTCCTAACAATATAGGCTACTCCAACTGTCAAATTTCTAGGAAAATTGTTAAAGCCGTTTTCGAGATCCTTCAGTGCACCACCCAGATGGTCCAAGGTCCATGAAGATAGCCTAATAACTCCAAATTTCTAAACAGCTTATAGAGACTTTATTTTTTCTCTTATTAATGGAGCAATCATCCTTAAATTAGTCTTCGGAATTGAAGAAATTAATTGCCATATTAATTAATAACTAATAAAATGTTAGATTAAAAAACAATGGAACATTTTTACCCTGCCCCATCCCCGCTCCGATCTACTACACTTCATAATTCCCAATGATAGGCCTTTAGATCTACAATTAAAAGAAGAAACGCAATTTTCTGAGCATAAATTTATAATTTAAGGCTCATCGATGTATGCGTAATACCCGAAGAAGTTTAATACGTTCTCACCGCTAGCCTAGACCCCTCCTTTATGCTAGATCGCTATACAGAATTTCCAGAGGGAGTCGACCTACTGGCATTCTACGAACGTGGCCAAGCCAGCCAAGGCGTCTGCTGCTGATAACAGAGTGAATGTCCTGGCACCCTGCTCTTCGTAGCACGTCCTCATTGGTTATCTAATTATCTTACCACCTTATTTTAAAGATCCGCCTTAGGCATCGGAGGTGGAAGACATTCAGCTTTTTTTCCTGCCATGAGTAGGTTTCACTTCCGTATAGCAAGGTGCTCAACACACAGGTTCGATAGACTAGGGCTTTAGTACTGTTAGTCAGCAATATATTTTTCCAGACTCGATCTTTTCTGCAACCGTGATATGGTGGCAATTGCCTTGGCTACCCTGTTGTTAATGTCTTTATCCAGTATAGTGTTGTTGGATATGATGGATCCTATAGGTAACAAAAGTGATCAACAATTTCTAGTGGTTGGCCATTAATGCTTACTTGAGGTGCAGTATTTGTGTTTTGGACAAGTATCTTAGTCTTGCTTTGACTGATGTTTAAGCCGAACTTCTGGCAAGCAGCAGATATTTTGTCATCCAGGGACTGTAGTGAATATCATAATCAGCCACAAAAGCTGCATCATCAGCATACAGAAGTTCCCTGATGAGTAAATTCCTAACCTTGGTTTTTTTCCCGGAGCCTTGATACATTAAATAGTTTTCCAGAGGATCTTGTATGGAGAAACACACGTTCGTGTATGTCTTTGTATGCAGAATGCATTGCAGTAGACAGGAGAAGAATATGCCAAACAGCTAGAGTATACATCCCTGCTTGACACCACTGCAAACTCAAAAAAGAGGTGATTGTGCTCCATGCATTGAATTTGACAGTACATTTAGTTTCCTCATGAAGGCATTCAGTAAACGTCAGTAGTTTGGGAGGGCATAACCTATTTTCCTTAGGAGTTTGAAAAAGCCACTTGTGCTGACCATGTCGACATCAAAGGCTTAATTTTAGTCAGGTCAATAAAATTTAAACGATGTAAATTTTAAGCAAGCGTTAAGATAAGAACCTAATATAGAGACTACATATAGAATAGGTATTCGTGTTATCAATTATACATAGTATTACAAACACACACTGCACACACATATGTGTAGGGCCTACATATATATAGGCATATATATATATATATATATATATATATATATATATATATATATATA
>JADKLZ010003886.1:26531175-26549407 GCA_021533235.1 Biomphalaria straminea
ATATATATATATATATATATATATATATATATATATATATATATATATTCTATATAGTGTCCATGTCTCAGAGCCATATAGAAGGGTTGAGAGAACCACCGCCTGGTAGACATTTATTTTTGTAGGTAGGCGAAGCGATTTGTTCTTCCAAACTCTCGCCTGTAGGCGTCCAAAAGCGTTACTGGCCCTGGCCAGACGGTTATCAACTTCTCTTGAAAGTGAGGCGTCATTTGACACTATTATATGCTAAGACTCCTTGAGCGCTTTCACCAAAGATGCTTGCGCTCCATCATGGACATACGATGGCAAGACCGCACTACAAACAGCGATGTCCTTGCGAACGCCGGTATGGACAGTATAGAGGGACTTCTTATGATCCGACAGCTACGCTGGGGCAGGGCACGTATCCCGTATGGGAGACGAACGTATGCCAAAGGCAGTCTTTTTTGGTGAGCTAAAAGGTGGTCGACGTAACAGAGGCGCCCCACGGAAACGCTTCAAGGACCAGCTTAGGCGTCAACTTTCCTTGGCTGACATAGAAGAGAGCACCTGGCTGCATGCGGCGTCGGAACGAGACAGCTGGAGGTCAGTCACGAAGGCCGCGGTATACACATTTGAGACCAAAAGAAAATCTGCCGCCGAGGACAAACGCAGACGACGAAAAGAAAATCTAAACCGACCACCTACGGACAATGGTTTTGCTTGCCCGGGATGTGGCAAAATATGTAGGTCACAGCTGGGACTGCACAGCCACGGGAAACACTGTATTCCTCACTAATCTTCGGATTCGAAGACAAGCCTATTATACATATATATATATATATATATATATATATATATATATATATATATTGAAGACTGCAATTCTCTAGATCTTCTAGTTTGACATTTTTATTAAAGTAAAATTTGCTATTCTTATGGCGCCTTTTATTTTTATTTTTGTAAAGTTTGTTTTATGTTAAGCAAATAGATCTAGATCTATGTATGATCTTTTTTTAAATTTAATTTATAATCCAAACACCAAAATTTATAAGTTAACAAGGATCGCGCAAAATAAAGGTTACCTTTTTTTTCTTAGATACCTACATCTAGAATAAATAAAAAGCACGTAGTAGTTTCAATATACATTGGACTTTACAGCCAATCAAAATTTAGCATTTTCCGTCGTTACCTGTAAACAACATGGCGATGGAAACTATGAAACTTCAAAGGTAAATACATAGATGATATCTAAATCTATTTAAAATATGTTTTTTAATTACAGCTTACTGAGATAGCCACGTTTGCTGTTGTGATCATTTTTGTTTTGCAAACATCTAACCATTTTTTAAAGTTTAACACTGACACTGCGTTGTGTCTATTCAAAATGATATTCTAAAATAAATACATACATTCAACATTGTATGACACAACATATGATTAAATATATAATCATTATTAATATTAATCATATAAAATCATGTAACAAAATTAAAATTATTATCATAATCATTCACTGATGATTCAGTGAATCAATAATATTCAATTGCTGTTTCAGTCATTTTTCTGCATGTAGGAGCCTACTGTAAGAGCTCTATGTGTAGACCTCTGGCTCTGCAGTTGGTATAATGGATCTAATCATGTAAAATTATTACGATTAAGTTCATTGCTATAATAATACTATCTCTAGTCTAGACTAGTAGTAAACAATTTAACATAATCAAGTAATATTATTTTATTAGTAATATCCTCGCCTTTAAACTATAGATCTCTAATTGATAGATCTTATTGCTGCTATGAAATTTTACATTGGTTTTAAGATCCTATGCCTATACTAGCGAAGCCTCTAGTCTCTAGTTAAATACAAAAGTTGAATTATTGCAGACAAATAAGTAACAGTGGAATGACTTTAAAAAATTTTTTTTTTTTTTTTTTAATGAGCATTTTGCTGATCAAGCAGATTTTTACAGTGTAAAAAAGAGAAATGCAATCTACAGCTGAAAATGCTGATACAAAGTAGCCTATTTATTTATAATATTTGTGTAAAATAGTACAATTTTGGATTTAACACATAACTCCAGGAGTGTTGCACTGTCATTCTAGTGTGCAAATGTAAATTAAGACTAATATTAAAAATCCATTTATCAGAATAAGTAACAAACAATTCAATAAATTAAAGACATTTTAATTGATAAGAAATTAAAACTCTTGGTTTTATTCACCATTCTGCCTTATCATGTGTCATGATAAGTAACAAACAATTCAATAAATTAAAGACATTTTAATTGATAAGAAATTAAAACTCTTGGTTTTATTCACCATTCTGCCTTATCATGTGTCATAATATGATATAGTAACAATCTATATTATCCATTAGGAAATGTGTCTTACAACCTATGCATTACAAAAAACAAAACATTATAACTATAGAAAACAAAATAATAAGTTCACACCTGTTTCGCAAACATTACATGTGTAATGAATATAACAGATATTATAATTGTATTGAATGATCTCATTGCTAGGGGAACAAAGGAGTTTTTATGTCTTTTTGGTTTTGTACTTTTTGACTTCTATCACCATTGTGATGATAAAATCTCAAAATTCTGACACAGAGGTTGTTTTTTATTTTAAAAATCTTTTTAGCTTTCAAATGTCTCTCTCAAACAGTTGTCTGAATGGGGTTTGTTTGTTACCAATGATCTTACTAGCTGCATTTTAGGAATTTATGAATTATAAGCTTTGTTTATTTGTAATGTTCATATTGATGAACCAGGAGTGATATTGAAACTTATAATACTGTAGATGTGAGATTGTAAAACATTGTAAGAGCCATTTTGCTAACAATAAAGGAGGTCATTTTTTAAAAAATAATAATCGTAATCTTAGTTGCTTTTTTTTTCGCATTATTTGCAGTGAAATTTAATTTATTGTCTAAGGCAGTACCAAGGTATGAAAAGTTTGCACTATTTCAATTTTGTCTCAAGCTACAGAAACGATGCCTTTTTCCTTCTTTGCCCTACAAAAATCGATTTTCTTTTTTTTTTTTCTTTTTACATTTAATATTAAAAAATTATCCTTTAGTATTTTTCCTTTTTTTTTTTAATTTCTCTGAACTCTCCGAGAACAGGGCAAGAAGAACCACTTGTGTTAATTATATGTGTAGCTGATGTTGCATTGTTAACCCTGAGAGGTCTATGTGTGGAAACAATCGGTTGGGGGGGATGACTAGGCCAATAGGATCTATAGCAAAACAAGATTCACCTTAGAAGACCTAATAAGTTTTTGTTATTGTTTCCCTGGTGTGCTCAGCCGTCAGCCTCGTCTTCAGTCCAGAGAGCCTTGGGATTTGAGCCACTGGACATGAGAGATGTGATTTATTTTCATCTGCTTTGATGTTTCCCAGACTAAACATTTGTTCAAACAGGCCGATGGAAAGAACTTGTGGATTTGTGGTCAGTCCCTCTACACTGTACATACTGCATTGGCGAGAGAATCGTTATTGGAAATGTGGTCTTTGTCATTTTATGCCCATAATGGAGCACAAACATCTATTGTAAAAGCATTCAAGAAATTTATTCGCTTTCTGCATTGCATTAAGATGGGTTTCAACTTCTCTTGAAACATCTCATTAGATATCGTGCTTCCCAGATATGTAAAGTGGTCTGCCACGTTGACTCCATTCACTGTGATCTTAGAGCAGAATAGATTTTATTGGGGGACGACAGCGTACGCAAATTTGTTAACGGTGTGTTGGAGCTCAATTTCAGTTCCAGCAAGGCAAGTAGGGTGCAATTATCGACATAGAGAAACTCTTTGACGACCATCTCATTTGTTTTAGTATGAGACAGTGGACCCCAAAACTCGGAATAGATACAGTCGCCGCCCCATTTGAGCCAGCATTGCGACAAAGAAGATAGCAAACAAAGTAGGAGCAAGTTCACAACAATTATGAAGTCGGTCACCATTGTGTCGTACAAAGATCATTCCTGCTACTGGCAGAAGAGTAATCCTTCGCTAATTTAAGCAGTAGAATTGTTATCATTTTATAACGAAGGTCAGATCTTCTAGCCTTTCTGCTAAGGAAGTACCTCCAATTTTAAAGACTTCTGTCGGAAGGCCTTCAGAGTCAGGTGCTTTTTTAGCGGCCCCCGTAAGGGGAAAAAGCCGCTATTAGGTTTGTGCAAAATGTCCGTCTGTCCGTCTGTCACACTCAGGGCGCCGAAACTAGAAGAGATACGAAAAATATTTTTTCACCATTAAATGCGGCTTGAAATGTTTAGGTGCAACGGCTACTTTTAGTTTTCTAAAAGCAAACCGTTTAATTTATAAAAATTATTATGCAAGCGATTTTTTAATAATAAAACACCAATTGTGAAGCAATTACGTAAATCTAAGGGAGGAAATGTTACTATATGAAATGCTCTTGGCATGTAGATATCACGCACATTTTTTAAAATGAATTTATGTCTGTCTGTCCGTCTGTCAGACTCAGAGCGCCAAAACTAGAAGAGATACGAAAAATATTTTTTCACCATTAAATGCGGCTTGAAAAGTTTAGGTGCAATGGCTACTTTTAGTTTTCTAAACGCAAACCGTTTAATTTATAAAATTAATTATGCAAGCGATTTTTTAATAACAAAACACCAATTCTAAAACAATTACGTAAATGTAAGGGAGGAAATGTTACTATAAGAAATGCTCTAGACGTTTAGATGTCACGCACATTTTTTAAAATGAACTTTTAGCAGCGGCTTACGTGTACTAGCGTAAAGACCGGAAATGACATGATTCTAAACTAATTTCTTAAATTTGTAAAAAAATCAGATTTTTTAAAATAAAATTGTATAATGCCCCCATTAAAATGAAACTAACATATTTTTGTGCGTTTTGTCTGTTGGTTGGTCTGTCCATCACGGTTAGAAAAAAACACTAAAGGCTTTTGAAAATATGATTTAACCTTTACTGTTCTTTTTAAAATATTGCGATAGTTTAAGGATGGGAGCATACAGGAATTGAGCCAGGGACTTAGAAGGAACATCCGAAACATCTTGCGAATAGGCGGATCTGACAGGGATCCGACTCCGACGGGGGCCGCCTCTGAGTTTGTGTATCACACAAACTCTCTTTGTAATCTTGTTGTAGGTTGAGTTTATTAATGTATAAAATGGATTCCCCAGTTACACACCTTTTGTTACTAAATAACAGGCTATGTTGTTCTGTCCAGCGATTTAGGAACTCCAGTCAGTGGCGTAGCATCCATGGCGCGAGGGGTCAATGAACCCGGGCCCACGACGGTTAGAGACTCATTGCCTGTGGCGTAGCAAGCAAGGCCAAAAGGGATTCATTGAATTAAGGCCCTTGACTAACGACGAAAGTAAGGGACAAAGCGTGATTTTAAATATGCAAAATGTTATACCGAACTTATTATTAATGTCACAAGTCTCCTATCGTAGCTGTGGATGATGATGTCATTAGCTTTCCTTTGATGAGCTAAACGAAGTTGCTGGTTGATAGGAGAGTAGTCTTGTGCTGCCGGGGACTATTACTTGAATAATATATAATTTGAACAAAGACGATCTAGGATTCAAACAGAGTAATGCTTCGTTGAATTAATAACACAGGAACTTTATTTAAATACTTAACATAAGTACAGCTATGTACAGAATATATTTCAATAAAACAGAATGCAGAACAAAGGCTTCTTTCTTAAATTGTATAACTATTAAAAAACACGTCTGCTCTCTAGAATGATTTCACATAGACTGACTTGGCGCACACTTTTTGCCCGCTATTTTAAAATGTCTTTATATTCAAACTAACCAATAGATTTGAATCATGATGCCTGCTGACAAGCTATAAATAGGTGTCGGGCAAATCCCGAGGTACAGTTAAAACCCAGATTTATTTTTGCACACATGTTCTTACTAAATATTAAATATACGGATAAACCTTGAATGGCATATGTGACATATTACCCCCTCTCCATCTAGCATTTGTATGGTAATATAAATGCTTACATAGTAGTAAAAAAAATGTTTAAAAATGGACACAAAATACCATACATGAAAATATAGAAAAATGGTTGAGGCAATACATCACACTGTTCTGAAAAATAATGTTTCAACTTGCATACAAGAAAAAAAAATTCAAATGTTATGTCATGTATATGAGAACAAAATTATTGATGACTTGGTAACTAATATTCCAATTAAGAAAATGCTTATGAATATTAAAATTGAGACAATGCATAATATCACAAATTCACAAGACATAATATATAAAGTAGTTGAATAAATGAAACCTTGAATGAGTGACTTCTCTCTATGGTACTTGATACTGAAATAATATTTAGGTTAGTACAAAACTAATATAGTACACCTGTGGAAAAGAATAATTAATTAAACACAACTTCTTCCTTGACGAGTATGAATGATAGTTAAGTAACACGCAATAGACTATAGTACATGTGAGGAATGTAAGTATGGCGTTCAAAAATCTTCAGAGTTGCCCTCAAGGTTGTTCGTGTGCATTGTTTGAACTTGAAGAAGAGGTCCTTCAGTTTGCGAAGCTGTTGTTTCCATCTTGTGTTGAGCACACAAATAATGTCTGACTGAACCGCGTTTGAGTTTGGCAAAAATATGAACTTTCCGATACCAAAACTCAATTTTCTGTTTGATGCGCATTGATGCTGTATGATAATCCTATACTCTTAAGCGAGCAATTCTTGTATATATATATATTTATTTATAAATTTTATTTCGAAAACGGCTCTAACGATTTTCTTTAAAATTTCAAGGTATGTGCGTATTAGTGAGAAAAAAATTCTGAACTCATTGGCCACATCGGGAAAACTCGAGTTCGACCGTTATTTCGATATGAAAATGTCTCAATTTAATTTTGGTCAGAATAATTTATGAATGAAATGGAAAATTTATGAATGAAAGTTTTCCATGACGTAAACGGGAAAAACGCTGCTTACGTCACTAAGCTTACCTTACTACAATGCAAACAAGAACGAGTTTTAAAATATCAATGGACCTAATTAAACATTTGCACACCATCTTATTGAAGATTGATTTATTATAGAACTATGGAAGGAAAGTAATGAAATTAAATGTACCGATGTATGATTAGTTATTGCGTTTTAAGTGCTTAATAAATTGTTTACACTTTAATTGCGTAGAGCGGTGTAGATTCCTCATTAATCTTCGGATTTGATGTCAAGCCTTATTATAATTATAATTTTGCTGGTAAAATTATGACCATGTGTTCATGCTTCAGTGTCTAATGTCCCGTACCAAAACAAAGGAAATGGTGATTACACAGCTGCTCTACTGCTCCTTACTTTCTCACACTGAACAAGATATCTAAACTTGGGGTTACCGTTAGGGCGTGGTGACGAAAGGCCCAGGAGATATATGAATGGAGGGATGTGTAAGAGCAGGCCATATCTTTCCATGGGCTGTAGCACCAGTAGCAGTAGTATATTACCTTTCTTAGTATAAATTATTTAACCGAGCAAGGCTCGGCCACCTGATATTGTTAGTAAAATGCTCTGTGAAGGAATGTCCGATAAAGCAATGACTGAACAAGTCGGAGTTCAATCTGTCTATACAGCAATGTTTGAAAAGTTCATTTGTTCTTTTCTGAAGAAAATCTGTCCCTTGAGTGAATGGAGGGTGATGACACAAGTTGTCAATGTTGCTGCCTTCTGAGTTGCTCTGAGTGTCCATGTTGCTGCATTTGGAGTTGTTGCTGTTTCCAGAGTTTAATTCATGGTTCATGTTGCCGCTTTCTGATTCAATGTCAATGTTCATGTTGTTTCTGGAGTTGACTTCACGGTTCATGTTGCTGTTTGTTAGGTAACTGTCAATGTTCAGGACTGGGAACATGTCAGGAACACTGGTAAAGAGTTCAGCTTGGTCTCTGGAAATGACAATGCTTTTCAATGGTTTTGTGAAGTCATCCAGTTTTATGACGTTTTGATTGTCAATTTGATGAGAAGCTGGCAATGAAACATCTATCTCAGGAATGGATGTTGATGATGTCTCTTCCTCTTCATCTTCTTCGGGAATGGTTTTTAGGCTTGAACCATTGTCAGGGTATGTTGTGATGTCTTCATCTGATTCATAAAAATGTACAAGCATGTGAACATGAAGTAGTCTGGTGTACTTGTTGATTTTGATTTCATAAAGTAAATTTGAAATTTTTCTGATGATAGTGAATGGACCTTGCCATTTGTAGAACAGCTTGTTACTCAAGTCAGGTAACAATAATCTGACCTTGTCTCCGTGCATAAAATGTCTGAGTTTCTTGTGCTCATGTAATATACTTTGACTAGCAATGTTCATGGTTGAACTTTCTTCTTTAGTTGACTAATGTTCTTGTGTATTTGTAAAGCTTGTATTAGTAACAAAGTCATGTTGTACTATTTTCTTTTTGTCTGGTGTACTTGAACTAGACAGAAGACAAACTTCTTTGGTTTCTTCTGGTTCTGGTAATGGAGACTTGTCTTTATTGTGGCTTGGATTGTCTATATTTGTCATAGTATTAGTGAATATTGAAGCAGATATAGCCTTGTTCAAATCTTGAGGCATGTAGTCAGCATTGATGGTGGGGGGTGAGCAGGTACTAGGTATGGGTGGGCATGAAATCTCAGGTAGGGAAGGGCATTTACTGGTAGGTGGGGATAAACATGTAGTAGGCTGAGATGGACATGTTGACTTGCTTGAGTCATGAGTCATAGGTTCAATGTTGTCAATTCTGGTCTTGTGATTTGGTTCATTCGTGGTCTGAAGTGTATCATTCTTTTATCTTTTATCATTCTTGAAGTGTAGATCTGTCTTATTTGTATCTTCTTTTATTTCTGCTTGTTTTATTTTACATTTATCTTTCATGAATTTCATGTCTTGTGAACTTGTATTTTGGTTTTTATCTTCTTCTTCTTCTATATCACTTGCAAAGTCATTTAAGTCTTGTGATTCGATTATCTCCATTCTTGCTTTGTGAAAATTTTCCAAAATATTCCATAGTCTCATTCTTTCATCATAATATTTTATGTTGCGTTGAATTGCGTCTATTTGAGATTGATAACCTTTTAGTTCTTCTTTCTCCTTCTGCATCTTTCTCCTTTCATATTCTCTTTGTTTTTCTGCTTTTTGTCTTGCTTTTCAGCTTTTTCTATTTCTTCTCGGAGCTTTTTCTCTTCTGCTTGCCATCGATATTCTTTTTCTTCTATTCTTATAGCCCATTGTTCTGGTTCGGGGATTTGCTTTTCTTTAGCCCACTTGGTTATTTCTAAGACTCGTTGTGTTCTGAAACTGGAACTGGTAGCCATTTTAAATATATTTTTATGTTATTTTCTTTTTATTGGAGCAAAAAAATGTTCAATATCTGGATTGTAGATCTATCTCAGATACAATAATAATACAGTAACAAAGTTCTTGATACCTCAACTTGCTAGTTATGCTTGACAGTAAAATTGAATTTATTGGAGTCGTATAATTTAATGTAGATATAGATCAATTGAGCCCTCAGTACTTTCTACTGGTTAGGCAGTTGGTTAAATCTGGTCTTATATTTACTTTTTGCCAGACGAATGATTTATTTACTGGTCTTCTTTATAATGCCAGTTTATTTGATTTACTGGTCTTTTTTATAATGTCAGTTTATTTGATTTACTGGTCTTTTTTATTTTGCCAGTTATAATAATACTTCATAGGTCTTACTATTGCTGCCCATGTAAGTAATAATTATGTATATTGGTCTTACTCCTTTTGCCAATGACATATAATAATAGATTTCGTGAGTTAGACGGTAACTCTAACGAAAATCTTTGTAAAAAAAAATTGCGATAACCAAACTGACCTTTTAAACACAGTAGATCTGTCCTTTGTTGAATAAAAATGAATTCCCTTTTGAAGTGTTTAGAAATTGGTCCTAGATCTTGAATAAATTTCGTTAGAAGTTGTCAATAAACTTTCTATTCGTCGGAGGTAGCCAGATTATACTTTCATTCGTCGGAGGTGGCAGATGTCACAATTGATGATTGTGATGCCGGGGACTATTACTTGAATAATATATAGTTTGAACAAAGACATCTAGGATTCAAACAGAGTAATGCTTCGTTGAATTAATAACACAGGAACTTTATTTAAATACTTAACATAAGTACAGCTATGTACAGAATATATTTCAATAAAACAGAATGCAGAACAAAGGCTTCTTTCTTAAATTGTATAACTATTAAAAAAACACGTCTGCTCTCTAGAATGATTTCACATAGACTGACTTGGCGCACACTTTTTGCCCGCTATTTTAAAATGTCTTTATATTCAAACTAACCAATAGATTTGAATCATGATGCCTGCTGACAAGCTATAAATAGGTGTCGGGTAAATCCCGAGGTACAGTTAAAAACCCAGATTTATTTTTGCACACGTTTTTACTAAATATGAAATATACGGATAAACCTAGAATGGCATATGTGACAATTAACTTCAAAACGTACTCATGTTTTCAGTCCGAGTCTGCGTACCAGCGGTTTGAACTGCTTTAATGTTAGGAACTGCTTTCATCATGGTCTATTCTATTGTGATGGTGGTTAGTCCTAACCACAATGTGCGTTGGCAGGGACGTTTGCTTCTTTCTCAGTACGTTGATAAAACCATTGAAAGGATTTCATATTTGTGAGAACTAGAAGTATTCAGAATCGACTGAACATTTACAGTGAGTAATACAAAATCACCATATTCTTGAAATATGGTGATTTTGTATATACCCCAACAACAAACCATGGGTCACTGCAAAAATAAAACGTGAAATCATTACAAAGAGAAGAGCATATATGAGTGGCGACAGGCAGGAAATGAAAAGAGCACAACGTAATCTCAATGTCGCTCTTGAAGAAGGGAGGAGAAACTACCGCACCAAGCTGGAAGACTCAATTAAGACAAGTGACATGAGACAGGCGTGGGGCATCATGAACCAAATGGCTGGAGCACAAGTCAAAACTAAAAGCAATCTTGCCTCAAGAGACGACAAAATATTATGCAACGATTTAAATGATTTCTATTGTCGTTTCGACACTAACAACTTTATTTATCAAAGACTCAAAGCTCTTGAGGATGTCAAAGTTGACAACTGTTTAGAAATAGCGATTACTAAAGAGCAAGTCTGCAACATTTTCAAAAACGTCAACCCAATGAAAGCTGCTGGGCCTGATGGTATACAAGGGCGAATCTTAAAAGAATGTGCTGAACAACTAGCTGAACCTTTCCTAGAGATTTTTTCCACTTCATTACTAAACCACGAGATACCGTCTGTGTGGAAGTCGTCCATAATTGTACCTGTACCAAAGGTGTCCAAACCAAAGGAAATGAATGACTTTAGACCTGTTTCTCTTACTTCGATTGTGTCTAAATGTTTGGAAAAACTTGTGAAAATGTTTCTATTAAATGATCTGGGTAATAAATTGGACCCTTTACAATTTGCTTACCAAAAAGGTAAAGGTGTAGACGATGCTATTCTAAATATTTTAAATTGTGTCTACAAACATCTAGACTTACCAAACACCTATGTAAGATTGTTTTTCATTGATTTTTCATCCGCTTTCAATACTATACAACTTCATTTACTCATTGAAAAAATGAAAGCATTGAAGATTAGTCCATATATCATCCTATGGGCTAATGAATTTTTGACCCAGAGACCTCAGAGGGTTAGGGTAAACAATGTTATATCAAATGCACGCATAGTTAACACAGGCGCGCCCCAGGGGGCTGTGACATCGCCATTATGGTTCATTTTGTACACCAATGACTTTCAATCCCATAGTCCTTTTTGCTCTTTCACAAAATTCGCTGATGATGCGGCTCTTCTTGCCCTGCTCTCAGAGAGTTCAGACGTAAACGAGTATTTTAGAGAAATAGACCACATTGAAAGGTACTGTACAGATAATTTTTTATTATTAAATGTGAAAAAAACCAAAGAAATGATTATCGATTTTCGTAGGGAAAAGAAGGAAAATGATATTGTAACTGTAGCTGGAGAGACCATTGAAATAGTGCAAACTTTTAAATACCTTGGTACTATCCTAGACAATAAATTACATTTTACAGGAAACACAGATTATATCAGCAAAAAAGGGCAGCAAAGACTACGATTACTGAGAAAACTGTCCTCTTTTAATATTAGCGAAAAGGCCTTGGCTATGTTTTATCACGCTCACATCGGCAATATTTTACATTTTAATATCACTGCCTGGTATGGCAATTTAAGCACTAAGAATAAAAATAAGCTCCAGAGAATCCTAAATGCTGCTGGTAAAGTCATTGGCAAAAAACAAACCCCATTAGGGCAGCTGTTTGAGGCAAACATCCTCACAAAATCTAAGAAGATTCTAGAAATAAAAAATCACCCTTTGGGTCAGGATTTTGCTATTTTACCATCACAAAAGAGATACAAGACACCGATAGCAAGGACAAACAGACACAAAAACTCTTTTGTTCCTCTGGCAATCAGATCATTAAATAGAACCAATCTAATGTAAACTTTTCATATGTTAATTGTGAGTGAGTCTGGTGTGAATGTACATTTTTTTTTTTAAATAATGTTTTGTTTTGTATAATGCACAAATTGTAAGACAAATTTCCTTACGGACAATAAAGATTATTATTATTATTATTATTATAAATAAAATGTCAGGTCAAGGCTATGATAGTGCTTCTTATATGAGTGGACAGTGCAATACCTATCAGGCATTGCTTCGACAAAAACACAAATGCATCAGATTCAGATATTTGATGTACTAAATACTCCCTAAAGAACTCGTGGAAGCTGCAGCACTTATTTTGTGCTATGCGTCAACCGGAGAAGATATATAATTAAGTAAGTGATTTGGAAGTGGCTTTGGAAAGTGCAAAAAAGAAGCATTTGAAGTAGCTGGATCTTAGAACGTTAAAAGATAATTGGATGAGCCTACCGCTGACTACAGTAAAGAAATAATTCATGATGAAGAGACTTTCAAAACTTTACCAACTTATCGATGTCATTGTTTCTCAATTACTTGACAGATTATATAGGCATAGTCGTTATTGCTCAGTTTCATTTCAAATGTAAACGACAGAGAATTAAATGATGCCAACATGCTTTTAGTCTTATCCTTCCCAGATGGTATAGCCAAAGAATATTGTTCAGAAATACTTATCTTCAAAAAAGCCTTCAAAAAAGTCATATTAAGTCTGTGTTTAGTACGAGATGTGGCAATTTGTTAATTTATTTTATCATCAAATTTTCTAACCATTTTCACAGCATGCATGCTATTTCTCAGTTTGCTTGCGAAAGTTTGTTCATAAGAGCGGTCATTCTCGAAATTGCAATTGATGTAAAAATTTTAAAGAAATTTTATGCCACCTAGGGTCTTGATGACTGAGTGGTAACGTACTTGGCTTCCGAACCGGGGTTCTTGAGTTCGAATCCCGGAGAAGACTCGGATTTTAAGATTTTAAGGATTTTTAAGTTCATCCAACACTAATGGGTACCTGACATTAATTCGGGAAAAGTAAAGGCGGTTGGTCCTTGTGCTGGCCAAATGACAACATTGTTAACAGTTGGCCACAGGAACAAATGACCTTTACATCATCTTGAAACTGCCAGGTAGATTTGAGCCTTCGGCTCTTGGAACTCTAGGCCGGCAAAAGTGAACAAGAGCTCCCTCTCGCCGGGCTGAATGAGAACAGTATACTCTGTTCTGTCTAGTGGGTGGGTCAGACTCGGAGCAAGAGGCCGCGTACACTAAGACCCCCGCCATTTTCCTTTTTGTATTCCAGGCTAACCGTGCAGGACACGCCATTTATGTAACGGCCCCTTGAGGAACAGCGCCTGGATTGTGACAAGGTTGTGGGAGCTTTTTTACAACTCCGCACAAAGCAATGTTTGTTACAGTACTTCGCCTATCCATTTCCCGGGAGGACGTTTCCACCGAAGGGTCACCCTGAGGCGACGGAATCATTCCTCCGGCGCACCACTACCAGAGTTATAACAATATTAAATAGTTTTATACATGGTTGTATATAAAAATGTATGTTTGTAATTAATGTTTGTATTGAACGTCTTTTCTATATGTTCGTATGTTTCTATTGAACATCTATTTCATTTAGTATTAATCACGTTTTTTTATAATGCAATTTAATCTAGAGACTTAGAATAAGAAAAGGAATGTCATCCACCTTCTGAGTATGTGAAAGGTAAAAGTACCATACTTGAGATGCGAAAGAGTCATATCTATTACCCATTTGCTACACATTACGAATTAGGTAGAATTGATAACAACACCGCATCCAAGTAAGTCATTAGTTATAGTTATAGGTATATGTTGTCACAAATGTATTTGAGAGTTGTGTTCTATAAATCCAGTTTTCAGTTATCAAACTTAACATCTACAGGTTCGGAGGTGCCTCCCTAGTAGTACACTGGGAAACACAATGTTGCTGGCAGTTTTCCATGAGTTTAATAGCTTCGAACTCAAAGTTCACGTAAAACATAAATCCATTGTAGAGATGATTTAAGTGTAGAATAGCTTCATCGACAAATACTATCAATGTTAAAGCACAATGAATACGTCCATTGACTAAACTAATTAAAAGTAAAAAAAAAAGTAAAGTGTCCCCTTCAGACCTCGCGATCTATGGGGCAGATGATGTTAAGGTCATCTGTTTCTTTGGCCAACGGTTAACGAGCAGGGTGTTATGTGGCCAGCACAACTAAAGTCAGGTACCCATTAGAGTTGGGTGGACTGAGGGGCGCCCTAAAAATCCCGAAATTCAAAATCCCAGTCTTCACCGGGATTCGAACCCAGGACCTCAGGTTCGGAAGCCAAACGCTTAACCATTCGACCACCGCGCCCCCACTAAACTAATTACTGACTCCCAAAAGACTTTTCTACATGAATTCGCCAGTCTTCACCTTTAAGTTAAAGTAGAAATCTCACTCACTCTCTCTCTCTTTCTCCCTCTCTCTCTTTCTCTCTGCAATGTATATACTAAAATATACCTTCTAGGATTTCTCGAAGTTTCAGTCTGACCCAAGTCAAAGAAACAAAATAATTAAAAAAAAAGCTTATCAAAGAAGTACAATTTACATGTAAATCACTCAATTTGGATTTACTCCCTTTTTTTTCGATACCAAACAAAATAATTAGTTGACTAATTTTTTTTTAACGATTAATGTTTTGCTAGGTACATAAATAATTGTTTAAAGCTTCAACTTGATATGAGAATAGGTGTGAGAGAAATAACGTGTACAATTATTTAAGGGGACAAAACCAGACATATTGAGCCATATCTCTGAATAATGAAGGATTAGTTCCCTTATTGGTATCAAACAAAATAATTAATAACCAATTAATTGACAGATTTTTTTTATTGATTCGTGTAGTGTCTACGCCAATAAATAATTGTTCAAAGTTTCAACTTGATTCAAGAATGGATGTGGGAGCAATAACACATTCAAACTTTTCTACCAAACAGAAAGACACACAGAATGAGATTTGTAAAAAATTCGACCCATATTTTGATAGTGGCTCTACACAGTTTGACCTCAAACTTGATCAGAAGCCTCCACCCCACGTAGCCGTTAAAGTTGAGCGTGAAATTACTCCTCGCCACTACAGATACATCCAATCTATCTTCTTATACTATAAATGGAAAAGTAAGGCGTATGTATGTATGTATGAGCCGAATGGAAATCACAACCGTTTGACTAATCTTGATAAAACTTGGTAGAAATGTTCCTTGGGTACTAACCTAGGCCGTAGTATATGTATTGTAGCCCTAAAACAAACTTAAGACCCTAAAAAGAAAAATTGACCAACTCTATGAAGGCATTATAACTTCAACTATGTAGGTCACAAATCAACTTCTACAGGATGAGAGAATACAGGTCACGCATGCGCAGACATGAAAATCTTTAGATTCTAAACTAGCTTTCATTCAATAAAACATTATTTTGTAATTTTACACATGAACATTCAAATTAGAGTCTATTCATTTAATTATTTAATGAAAATTGACCTTCCAATTTGAGTTTACAAAACATTTTTTTTTACATGAAATCGTTCGCTCTAGATCTAAATTCCATATTATAGCTTTAGCCGCTTTGACACACTTTTCCATAGCTCGCGCATACCCTTACTATCGCCGCGTAGTGATACTAATAAAAATTAATGTCAGAGGTCATATAATCGCGAATTATAAAGGCATCTTATTAAACTAATAAACTATATATTTTATACAATTTACTTTCCATTGTGTTTTTAATGTATTTTACCCTAAAACTACCCATTAGGTTTAATTTTAAGTCTTTATTTTCAATTTACTTTTTTTCTATCATATTTACTTATGTGCATTTAGACCTCTTGACAACATTGTTACACATATACATTTACAGTGTTGACAAAATTTCTTATTCATTACCGCGCACCAAAAAGGTCACGCATGCGCTATAAATGTGAATGACTTGAGCGACCTACATACTAATTTAGATCGAGGTCAACCATGGAACTATACTCACACAAACTTAAATTGTTTATTTATAGAATTGACTAGACTACAATGGCATCCACATTTTTTAGAGTCTAGATCTATATCTACATACAATTAAACTAACAACGTTATAGTAACAGTTACATTCACCCGTTTGCTTTATTTATCTATACCGGTACTATATTTTTTCGCTTTTTTTTTGTCACCAAGGCGACGCGTCAAGGGGTCATGAACTTACAGAGCTACAAAAAAAAAAAAAAAAAAAAAAAACTGATGTTGACCAATAAATTGAATAATTAAGCTCTATTTTTAGCGGCCCCCGTAAGGGGAAAAGCCGCTATTAGGTTTGTGCAAAATGTCCGTCTGTCCGTCTGTCACACTCAGGGCGCCAAAACTAGAAGAGATACGAAACATATTTTTTCACCATTAAATGCGGCTTGAAAAGTTTAGGTGCAACGGCTACTTTTAGTTTTCTAAAAGCAAACCGTTTAATTTATAAAATTAATTATGCAAGAGGTTTTTTAATAACAAAACACCAATTCTAAAACAATTACGTAAATGGTAAGGGAGGAAATGTTACTATAAGAAATGCATTCCACACTTACATATCACGCACATTTTTTAAAATGAACTTTTAGCAGCGGCTTTCGTGTACTAGCGTAAAGCCCGTAAATGACATGATTCTAAACTAATTTCTTAAATAAAAAAAAAAATCAGATTTAAAAAAAAATTGTTTAGTGCCCTCATTAGAATGGAAGAAGCATATTTATGTGCGTTTTGTCTGTTGATTGGTCTGTCCGTCACGGTTAGAAAAAAAACAACACTAAAGGCTTTTGAAAATATGATTTAACATTTACTGTTCTTTCAGAAATATTGCGATAGTTTAAGGATGGGAGCATACAGGAATTGAGTCAGGGACCAACGATAAATCCGAACTAAAGTCTAGTGCGCAAACATCAAGATAAGGCAAGTTTATACCCTGCTCGCCATCCTCCGTCGTCCAGCGAGAAGTTAATTATTTTCAACTTAGAAGGAACATCCGAAACATCTTGCGAACAGGCGGATCTAACAGGGATCCGACTCCGACGGGGGCCGCCTCTGAGTTTGTGTATCACACAAACTCTCTTTGTAATCTTGTTTAATTTAAATCAGTGAGAGTTCAATATAGCCTAATCTCTTATATACTTAACTATACTTCAAATTAGAAATGCACATTTAAAAAAAAAATAGATCTACAGCTTTCATTTCATTGATAGATCTACAATGATCATTTGTGTTGTTCTTTTTTACTGTTAAATCTCATGCATGAAGCCAAGACGAGGATACCAAATTTAGATCCACTTAGAGAAGCAGCTCTGGCATATGTGTATGTTATGTAACAGAACACAGAGTTTGACTTTTGTGTACACATCGCACGGATAGTCTGATTCACTTTATCTGTTGAGATACTTCAGCATAATATGAACCAGGCATTCGATCTGATTACTTAAACACAGTATCAAGCGAAGCTTTTACTACACTGAATAAAGTTTCTTTAACAATGGGAGAAACAGATCTGAACAGAAAGTTAAAATCACCTAACAAAATAAAAGGTTAAAATTTTCATAGACAATCTATCTTTTTTATTACTAGATGAATCGATTTATTTTTTAAATTATCATCTTTTTTGTTCACGTCATTATTGATTATTCAAACGGACTAAATGCATG
>JADKLZ010003886.1:26549807-26561914 GCA_021533235.1 Biomphalaria straminea
ACACTTGTTCTTGAAGTCTGCCAAAAGCAGCACTGGCACGAGCAATACGGAAGTCAACCTCATCATCTGGGTTGGCGCTTGCTGATATGGTGCTTCCCAGATAGACAAATTTTTTTACATTTGCTAGTTTCTGACCATCTATGAGGATGTCTGGTTCTGTGACAGCTTTATTTGGAGGAGGTTGATGCAGCACTTCTGTATTTTTAACATTAATGGTGAGTCCAAAATTTGTGCAGGCATTTGCGAAGAGGGACAGGCTCTTTTGAAGGTCTTCTTCGTTTGCAGCGTTTAGGGCACAGTCATCTGCAAATAGCAGGTCTCTGATACAGTCGAAGTTTACCTTGGTCTTTGCCTTGAGTCTCTGAGCATTAAATAAGCTTGCATCGGTGCGATACCGTATGTCAACTCCAAAACTTTCTTTGCAGAAGGCATCTTTCAGCATGGCGGTGAACATTAAGCTGAAAAGTGTTGGAGCCAGCACACAGCCCTGCTTCACGCCATTTGAGACAAGAAAAGGCTTGGAGTAATCTCCGTTGTCTTGGACTCTTGCTTGCATGTTTTCATGGAATTGGCGCACCATTGTTATGAATTGGTCAGGGCAGTCGAATTTGGACATGATCTGCCAAAGGCCTTCACGACTGACATTGTCAAAAGCTTTAGTCAGGTCTATGAAAGCAGTATAGAGATTTGAGTTTTGTTCTCTACATTTCTCTTGGAGTTGGCGGACTGCAAAGATCATATCAATCGTGCCTCTACCTTGCCTGAAGCCACATTGACTTTCCGGAAGTAGGCCAGTTTCTAAGTGGTGTTGTAATCTATTTAAAAGCACCCTAGCCAGAATCTTGCCAGCAATGCATAGGAGGGATATGCCACGATGATTGTCGCATGACTGCCTATTACCCTTTCTCTTGTAGAGGTGAATGATGGAGGCGTCTTTGAACTCTTGTGGTAGAGTCTTTTGCTCCCACATTATCTGGTAGAGTTCTGTTAGTTTAGCAGTAAGCTCTGAGCTGCCAAGTGAGTAAATTTCAGCAGGGATGGAGTCTGCCCCGGTGCCTTAACCATTGAGAGATTTGATATTGCTGTCGTTACTTCATTTAGACGGGGAGGGTCAGCAAGTGAGTGATTTATTGCAGGCGTGGGCAAATTACGGCACGCGTGCCACATGCGGCCCGCCGAAGTGTTTTTTGCGGCCCCCGAAAACCTTAATAAATCAAGTATGCCCACACATTACACAAATAAAAATGCTAATATATTAAAAATAAATAATTGTAAATATCTTTAGAAATTATTGAAACTTTTGATTCTTATCACTTAGAATAAAGAGGTTAAAGAAACATTGTCTCTAAATGTCCTTATAATAAATGAAAAGTAAACGAAGATTATATTTAAAAGCAATATTTCGATAAATCTAGTAACACACATAAGCCCAGGCCAGTATTTATTCAATGCTATGAAGAACTGTGTTAAAAAAGTTGGATTGACTTGTATAAGATAACAAGGGTAACAACTGATGGAGCTTTGACGGAGAAGAACAACCTTTTTAATAAAATAAAGAACATATCCTAACCATAAACTAGTAACTGGAAAGTTTACACATAGCTACATTAAATTCGAAATTGACAGTCGTAGATTGCAATACCACTGTAAAATGTTTATAAAGCTGTCCAAGCATAGTCAAGGTATGCAGCTGCCGAGGTTCTTTATGTAATATATATATATATATATATATATATATATATATATATATATATTGCGGCCCTCCTTTGAAAAAAGTTGCCCACCCCTGATTTATTGGGATTTGTTCCAGGCGTGTGATTGCTTCGGCACTAATGCTTGACGGACAGTTAAGGACTGTGCTGAAGTGTTCAGCCCAGCGAACAAGTATGTCCTCCTTGTCTGTTAGGAGTTTGTTTCCATCAGCACTGAGTATGGGGGATGAGCCAGTTTGCTGAGGGCCATAAAGAGCTTTTATTGAGTTGAAAAACATTTTTGCATTTTTACTGTCAGCATAGGACTGGATTTCATCTGCTTTTTTTCTGTACCATGACTCCTTCATGTGTCTCAGGTTTCGCTGGACCTCTCTTTTGGCAATACTGTAGCGTTCTTTGATTTGAGGGCAATCTGGATTACACAGGAAGGCCTTAAAGCAATGTTGCTTGTGTGTTAGCATCTGTTCAATTTGCACATTATTTTCGTCAAACCAATCTTGGTGCTTGCGTTTTGGCTGACCGAGGGTGCTGCTGGCCAGAGAGTACACTGAATCCCTTAATTTATTCCAGCTGTTTTCCACATCATTGGTCATGTGAAGGGTTTTAAATTCACTGTCTATTTTGTTGATGAGCTCTTGTTTGATTTCTGGGTTTGTGAGCTTACCAATATCTAGGCGTTTTGCATGCTTGCATTCTTGGGGCCGCCTAGGTGGTTTTATGCATATTTTAAGCTTGGATAAGATTAAGCGATGATCAGTCCAACAATCAGCTCCGCATAATGCTTTGGTGACTTTAACGTCTTGCCTATCAGACTGTCTGACAATGATGAAGTCTATTTGATGCCAATGTTTAGACCTGGGATGCATCCATGATGTCTTTTTTCTGTGAGGTAGCTGGAAGAGCGTATTTGTTATTGTTAGCTTGTGGGCTGAGCACATTTCAAGTAGCAATGCACCATTGCTATTGCAGTGACCGATTCCGTGTCTGCCCAGAACATTACTCCAGGTTTTCCAATCAGAGCCTACTCTGGCATTGAAGTCGCCCAGTATTATGAGTTTGTCTGTTTTGGGCGTTTTGATTATTGCAGAGTTCAGATCCGAGTAGAAGTTCTCCTTAATGTTGTCCTGGTTGGACATAGTTGGGGCGTAGGCACTTATTAGAGTTGCATGACGCCTTGAGGTCAGGGGTAAGCGTAATGTCATTAAACGGTCATTTATGCCTTTTGGTAGTCCTGCTAACTTGTTGACTAACTTGGATTTCACCGCGAAGCCAACACCAGCTTCACGTCTTTCCTCGCTATTTTTGCCGATCCAGAAGAACGTGTAGCCTGCGCCAACTTCTGTTAACTGTCCTTCTTCAGCAAAACGCGTTTCACTCAGTGGCTAGTTCTCTTGCCACAAGGGCAGTACGCCGTTCAGGACGATCTGTTTCAGCACGGTCAAGAAGAGTGCGGACATTCCATTCCGAGCGAGAAGCTGTGAGTCTCGGAGTCTCAAGTTTTTAAGCAAGAAGAGTGGCCAGTGCGATAGAGCGCAGAACCAACAGAAAGCAGAGAGAAAAAGCAGGCCCACCTGCAACTGACAAAACTCACCCATGCCACATATGCGGCCGGCTTTTCAAAGCGAAGATTGGACTATACAGCCATCTTCGAGTCCATAGGATTTGAGAAATGTGCTCATCTTCGAACACGAAGGAGGAGCTATAGATACACAATAGGTCATGTGGTAGCAAGCTAGGACAAGTTTCGAGGACTATACATCCAATATATATAGATATAGATACTCAATAGTAGGGACCTGCGAATCAGGAAATTTTTTTCGAATCGAATATCGAATCGAATATCAGAAAATATTCGAATTTCGAATCGAATTCGAATCGAATATTCTTGAAAAAACTTGACAACCAACAAGTGTAAAATAAAACTTCAAATTCAAAATTGTTATTATATTATATTTATTTAATACTGAAACACAAAAAGTTAGCAATAATTAAATTGCAAATCAGGCCTTTTAAAAAAGTAGATCTTTATTTATTTTGGCCCAAATCAAAGTTTCAGCATTATTTTCCGAGAGATTGTGACGATGGTCAGTAATAATTTGTCCACCAACTGAATTAACTCTTTCTGAAGAACAATTTGTTGCCTGAATTGCAAGCAAATTCCTAGCTGCTCTGGCCAAAAGTGGAAAAATATTAATACTTTCTTTCCAAAACTGAAGAGGGTCACTGTTTCGATCTACAACTGCTTGCTTTGAATACAAAATGACTTCATCCTTAATTTGCTCAGAAATGGTGGAAATTCTGGTATCTCCTTTAGCGTCATGCACTTTCTTGAACATTGAATCCATAAGGCTTCATCTATTCCTGTCTTGAACAAGACTTTCACGTGGCAATTCATCAGAATTTTTGCCAATTTTGCTTTTTTGGAAAATATTCGAAGATTCGAAAATTTAAAAATAATTTCGAATCGAATTCGAATATTCTTTTTATATTCGAATTCGAATCGAATATCGAATATTCGCAGGTCCCTACTCAATAGGTCATGTGGTAGCATGGCTAGGACAAGTGTCGAGGACTATGCATTTGTCTTTCCATAATGCTTTGAGTTTTGCAAGTGTGATTCGGGGCAGTAGTTCAGGTTTGTTTCCTGAAACGATAGCTCCGAGGTATTTAAAAATAGTGACGCTTCTCAGCTCTTCACCTCTAATGCTGATGTCCCTTTTACATGGGCTCCGATCCCCATTCTCCGATCCCCACCCCCCAATGAAATCCATCCTACGGGGGTCGGGATCGAAGTTACTCAGAATCAAGTGGGGTACATGTACATCACCTTGCAACTCCTTGCAACATTTTACTTAGCCATTCGAAATAAATCGGTTATTTTTATTTTTTGCCTTCTCTCTTTTTTTTTTGTACCTTTTATTTTATTTTATAGAATTTCTCTATCTCGTATGTCTTTCTCTCTTTGCCCTTTTATGACCAGTGGTGTAGCTAGGGAGGGGGGCTTGACCTCTTAAGTGGGCCTCTGCATTTTGACATTCGACATCATGACATGAGATAATGCACTTAATAAATATATGTCTAAATTGGTTCAGTGAATTAACAAAAAAAAATCACTAAGACTTTATGAATAATACCGTTGTTTGTTGGCGAGATAATGCACAAGTGACCAATCTCAATTCATATTGCCTCACTTTGTACTTTCTGTGCAGCAAAAGGCACCTATAACATCATCTAGTTCAATACTGTCTAATATTTGTGACTCCACTGACATGCTGCTAAGTCTTTCTTGCGTCATTGTTCTGAGATAGTTTTTGGTTAACTTGAGTTTTGAGTATGATCTCTCACATGAAGCGATTTGTCTGAGTTAGACGGAGGTTGCAAGGTCTGAGCACACATCTTTACCATATGAATCCAGCTTCCTCAATATGTCAGTTGGTGATTCTGGTACTGGTTTGTTGATGAAAAGTGCTCGTGCATCATTGAAATCATTGAACAATGAATTCGCCTGGATTTCTTCATACAAACAGAAAAAGTAACACAGTTTTTCATCAGCATGTCATCCATCATCCAGCGAGTGTCCTGATTCAGAAGAAACCTAGAGGTGTTTTTCCAGTCTTTAGAATCTGTCCTTCATCTCGAAATGAAGTCTGTCAATTACTTCTTTTGCAACACGTTTGAATTGCAGTTCTATTGACAGTCCTACACCCGAATTCCTCATCAAGTTTTTTATTTCTTCTGGTTGTTTTGCTTATAAGAAATCTATAGCATTCACTACATTCTTTTGCTTTTTCGATGGATTCGATGATCAGATTCGTCCGTTTCTCATCATTTTGCAGTAAGCATGAAAGTTTTTTAATTTCTTCAGTAGCTTCCTTGTATGTGCTGTCCAATCTGGCTTCACAATTTCAGAGTAACCAATGAATGACTCTTTTATTACAAAAATTCTCAACATGCAAGTTAAGAACTATAAGAGCTACGTGTACTTGGCGAGAAACAACAATTAACATCTATAATGATATTGAAACAAACCCCACATACTAAGTTACTCCCGGAGAGTGACACTGCACTTGTAAGTGCTATGGAAGTTACAATGTGAGAGTAAGCCCGCACTGAAAGAGTTCATTTGTGCGGGATACATGCAACAGGGTCACTAACTTATAAAACAACGAAATAACAAGATTAATTGGCAGTGGCTTAATATTTATTTTTTTTTTTAAATTCGGACACTCATTTGGGGGCCCCCGGGTGGATTTTCAAATTAGAACACCCTCACCTCGCCACCCTAACTACGCCACTGCTTATGTCTTTGTCTCTTTCTTCTTCTCATCACTTATTCCAATAGAAATGTTTCAATTTAATTCTCCCCCAATCAATTGGTGGTGTACAATGTGTTTCAGAAACGCGCGTGACTTTCACTGCTTTTCAAATATTTACTTTCTAAAAATATTCCATTTCTTCCACACTCTCTCTCCACAAGCCTGTAAAAATCGAACACCAATGGCATTTATTGATCTGTGCTGATAATCAATAGCATTGTATTGTGGTTGTCAGGCTATCTCTTTGATAAATAGGTCCCAAGGTGAGTATTGAAGGTGAGTGAGCGAGCTGTTGACTATTGAAGTGCCGCGAATAGTGGATGAAAGTATGCTGTAGTGTTTAACAACACTGAACTGTACATTCTAATAGAGTCACATGTACTCTACTAGTGTCTCAGCAATAATATTTTCCTTTATTTGATGCGTGAGGTCAGCCATCTTGTGTTTATTCGGATCAAGCCTTCTATGTTTACTTGTCAATATTTGATGCATGCAAAGACATATGTTCAATGAATTTATTATTTATACGTTTACAGGCTACATCGCACACTGTCTTTTTATGTTGTAGTTCATGTGTAGTAAGAATTATGAATAATTGGAAGGATTCTCTTTTTGTACTTGTATTGATTGTATGTCGCAGGGATAGACACCAGAAAAAGTCTTTTAAGAGAAAAAGAGACTTGTGTGTGATTCTGAATCAGTCTCCGAGTCAGATAAATTCACCTTTCTCCTGTATGTCATTCATTTTAATCAGAATTTGAGGGCTACTAAGGAAGCTGTTCTAATGTAACGTAATTATTGGATAAAATATTTTACATAAAGCATTTACAAATTGTATTGTTTTACATTAATAAATTGTATTTCATAGATTTCTTGTTACTCTGGGTTTGTTTGTTTGTTTTTTTTTATAAATTTCCACAAACAGCTTACTGTTGGTATTAGGTCTAAGATAAAACAAAATATTAAATAAATCTTTCCATGACTAATGAACCTGTGTTTTTTTCTATTAGTTTTTACAGTGTAGGCAAGTTTCTTAATTATTTTTTTTTTGTAATTGTCATCATTTCCTTTAATTGTTAGATTATGTCATTATTTTCTTTGACTGTCAAATCATGTCATGATTTTCTTTAATTGTCTGATCATCTCATGCTTATTGTTTCAACAATGGAAGTTGTTGCTATCTCACAGTTAATGCTAACAATGAGTTCTATTTCTATGAAAACCGTCTAAACATCTCTAATACATCATAGAGCTGATTAGTTTAGCATATAATTCTATATCATCTGTCACAATGCCTTTTCCTCTACTTCAGATTAATTGATGAAGGATGTTATCAACTTCAACTTGAAGTGCTATAGGAAGCTGCTGCTTGAGTAGAAGAATGATCTTGTGTTGCCGGGGACTATGTCTTGAACTCATACAATATTGAATTATTACGATCTAGGAATCAAGTCAATAACTTCTCCGTGAAAATAAAACAACTTGGAACTTTAATTCAAATTTAACTTAAGTACAACTTATGTACAATGCAGATCCAACAATATGAAATAAAATCACAAAGGCTTATAAACAGAGCTCTAATAAACATGACTTGCTCATACGAAATTATTTTATCGACTGGCGTTCTTTCTAGCCCCGCCAATATCCTGGCGCTAGTTTTTAAGAAAAATGTCTAATTATTTTTAAATCAACCAATAAATTTCAATTTCTAGAAAGACAAAGAAAAGCTATAAATAACTCCCTGGTATTTCCAGTTTAGAGAAGAACCCAGATTCTAGGTTTTTCCAAGTTTCCCTAGTAAACAAAAATAACATAGACAAACCCAGAATGGCATATGTGACATCATCTAAAACATATAAATTGATATTCAGCTCAGTGTGTTTTTGAGTAAGATCTTCATAAAATATTTGTTCTTAAATGGTCATTTTTGTAGGTCTCAAGGAACATCAAAACTGCCCCTTATAGCAACAGCAACGCCCTCACAGGGCGTTGAAAGTCGTCTGTTTCCAGCCCTAACACAAAAGGACAATATGGGAGCTCTGAAAGTAGCCACAGAAATTCTAGATGGAGATGACAGAGTCAAACTCCTGGAAACTAAACTTGGAGTCTCAGAAAAGTCAAATAGAACTTTACTGGAAGAGGTTATTAGAATGCAAAATGATCTTCGCTTAATGATTAGACGAAATGAAGAAAATATTAAGGTAAAGTTCAACTAATATTTTTCTATTTTATTTCATTAGTTTGTATGTGTGTTGATTTATTGATTACTAAATATGTAGATTTAAACATTTTATGCAATATAACATTCAGTTTATGAGAAACACAAAAACAATATATATATTTTATCCGACGAAATGTTAGATAAATTACATAAGAAACAATATATTCAATACATAGGCCTATAAAAAAGCCATTAGAAAAAGCATTAATTTCATAACCTAATTTATTTTGTTAATAGATCAATTTAAAATACTCATTTTGTTTTGTTCCTATTTTGTCAACTCCTTTTCCCTCCAACCACAACAGCAACAAAATTATACTTAGTTCACTTTTCAAACTTCCCATCAATCTGGTCATAATACTTCAGATATTGTAATTATGAAATGTGCATGTGACAAGGGGGCTTAAGATTTGACCGTTTTTGGTATCTAGGGGGTTTAATAATTTGAGAACCCATACTTGAACATATAATATACAGGCACAGCGTTAAAAAAACAGGCAAAAATTCTAAGATGTAAAATTATGTACAGTTTATTATACAAAAGAAGATAATTAAAAGTTGAAATGCTGTACAGTTGCTAGGATGGGATCTAGCGTATTTACATTAGACATGAGAACCAAGTGGTCTGAGTGTCATTGGGCTGGTTGCTTAGCTTTGAGTCCGGTGCTGCACTGATGAGACGAGTGTGGCTTGTGCTGACGCTGTCTGCTGGTGGGCTGGTGTAGTGAATCAAGGCTCCGGTTGCAGTCCAACGATGTATAGCTGCAGAGCTAAGCTGCTGCTACCATTCAGTCAAGCCAGTGACGAGTCTGTGGCTAGCGTTGTTGCTTGGACACCTGTAAGGAATAGGGCTGGTATCTGCAGATCTGGTGCCAACAAATCTGGTATCATCGTTAGGTTGATAGGTCCATAGTGGAGGTTGACTATAAATAAAAGCTGCAAGTAAATAACATGATTTTACCTAAGTAATATATTTTGGCTAACATGGCCGATAAAATAGAATATATAAATAATTAAGGGATTCTTTACAAGGAATGAGTGTTGTCACATATGCAATTTTAAGTTTATCTATGTCCAGACAACAAGAACTACTGACAACTGAACAAATCAGCCAAAATGATCACATGGCTACCACAAACGCTTAAGTCATGCAGAATGTAACAGAACCAGTTACCAGCTCACTACCTAGCGACAATCAAGAGTTACCACGAATCCAGAATGACGAAGAGTTCAAACAGCCAACATGGACACCCCCATTCACGTGAAGCCCATTCCTACCTTTCACAAGTCCACCTCCAATTCCCTAATGTCCATCATCGAACTTTGAAGATCAAGACTATATACCCAGAGTCTCCAACAATAATACAAGAACTCTAACTGATCAAGACAATTCATACTCCAGACATCAAGAATTCAAGCAAGATACCAGAAACATAGTCATATCAGCATGTGAACAAGCCAATGCAAACTTAAACACCAGAATGAGAGTCAACAGAAACAGAAAACTCAAACAATTTGAACCAGGAGACCAAGTATGTCTGTTATTACCAGACAAAAAACAACAGACTGGCAAGACATCAAACTTAATTCACTGCCACCGCAAAGACAAAAAGAACTTATTAACATTCTCAAAGAACATTCAGAAATATTTACAGATATTCCAGGCAAAACTTCAACTTTTGAACATAACATCATACTTACCGATTCCAAGCCTACAAAAGCGAGACCATATCCATCACCAGTACACTACAGAGACTTCCTTCAACAAGAAATTAATCAGCTCTTAGAGCAAGGCATCATAGAACATTCAAACTCTCCATATGCTGCATCAATAGTTCTCGTCAAATGGAAGCAAACGCCAACTCCAAGAATGTGCGTCGACTTCAGGCAGTTGAATAAAATAACTCAGCTTGACTCGTATCCCATGCCAAATCCTGAAGATCTTATGACACAATTTTAAGAAGCAAGATTCTTCACCAAAATAGACTTGTCCAGAGGTTATTACCAGATACCAGTCAAACAAGAATGCAAACAATTTACCGCCTTCACAACAGCTTTTGGACTATTCCATTTCAATTTCATGCCATTCGGCCTAGTCAACGCCAGGAGCACTTTTAACAGAGCCATTCACAGAATACTAGGCCATCGTTCTGACACAGTATCATACATTGATGACATTTGTATATTCCATAAAACATGGAAAGAACACATCAAAGCCTACAAGAAGTTTTCAATATTCTAAAACAACATGGTTTAACCTTAAAGCCTAGCAAAGTAGAATTAGCCATGTCCGAGGTATCCTTCCTAGGTTATCAAGTCAGCTACAATTCGCTCAGACCACAAGATAGCATTATTCAACTCATCTTAGACATCAAAGTCCCCACCAATAAAAAGCAAGTCAGAAGCATTTTGGGTCTGTGTAATTTTTACAGACATTTCATACCAGATTACACAGCACTCATATCTACATTGATCGACCTCACAAAGAAAGGTCAACCCACAAAGATTCCATGGTCTATAGAACTGCAGAACACAATTGACAACATCAAAGCCACGTTCTCCAGAGACACTATACTCAAGCTTCCGAATCCAGAAAAGCATTTTTACCTCGCCACCGATGCCTCATCTTCAGCTATAGGAGCATGCCTAATGCAGAAATACCAAGAAACTCTACATCCACTATTTTTTATCAGCAGGAAATTGTCACCAGCTGAAACCCGATACTCAACTATTGAACGTGAATGTCTGGCCATTGTATGGGCCATAGCCAAGTTCACCAAATATCTACTAGGTGCACATTTCACACTACTAACAGATCATGCACCACTAGCATTCTTGAACTCAAAGAAAATGGCCAACAGTCGTTTAACTCGTTGGAGTCTACAACTCACAGACTACCAGTTCGAGGTCAAGACAATCCCAGGACGCGAGAATGTCTTCGCTGACACACTTTTAAGATGTATTTAATTCATTACATAATTTTGTGTACATTCTTTCTCTACAGGTATACTATACCAGTTTTGTATTAGCCTACATTTTATTTCAGCATCAAGTAACCGAGAGAGAAGTCACTCATCCAAGATTCATTTACCCAATTACTTTATGTTCTATTACATATTATGCATTGTAAATTTTTGTTGTTCATGACAAACATTGTCTCATTTTTCCTATTCATGCATCCAATCTCGAGTTTAATTTTCATAAGCATTCGGTTAGTTTTAATATTTGTTAACAAGTCTTCAATAGTTTTGTACATGTTGTCACATTTTAATATCAATTCTTTCAGACCATTGTCATGTATTGCCTCAACCATCTTTCTATATTTTCATGTATGGTATTTTGTGTACATTTTTACATTGATTATTTAAGTTTAGTTTAGTTTAGTTTTAGTTTTAGGCACATCGGCACAGTATAGGCCATGTCGTGCCCGCAGTCCATTAAGGACTACTCTCCCTCTAATCTATGTATTTCATAATGAAGTAAGAACACTTATACAAATATGAAATCTAGGTTTTTAACAGTACCTCTGGAATAACCCGGCAGCTATTTTTAGTTTGTTCCAGGAATTTCAACGTCTAGATTCAAATCTGATTGGTTGGTTTGAATAAAGGGACATTTTTTGGAAGGCGGGCAAAACGCGTAGGTCTACTCAGTCAGGCTTGGAACTTGCTATGAGTTAGTCGCATTTGTAGATCTAATATTTTTACATAAGAAATATGCTTTTGTTCAACTACAAGTTTTATTAATATTTATTTGTACATAGCTGTACTTATGTGAATTTAAATAAAGGTTCCTGTATTTTATAATCAAGGCTTTACTCAGTTGAATCCTAGATCGTCATCGTCAATATTATTCAAT
>JADKLZ010003886.1:26562014-26591866 GCA_021533235.1 Biomphalaria straminea
TCAACATTATTATTACAATCCCCGGCATCACAGTATCGTGACATAAATTGGCACCTATACTTGTGACAAGTGTAAATATATACTTGGTAATATGACATGTTTAAAGAAATTTTATGACAATTCCCTGCCAAGGAATTAATCAATAATAATATTCTAAAGGCTCAAGCTGAGCAGTAATTTATCCGAGATAAATCATTGATAGCGAAAGAGCTAAATACATGTGGAAAGCATTATTAATAAAATCTAATCCAGATACAGTGAATACTTTGACTATTTAGCCACTAAAGTCACGATGTAAAATATAATACATAAAGTGATCTACTTACATTATACACAAAGATGTACACAATTTTTGCAGTAAATAAATGCACAAATATATATATATATATACACTAAGTAAAATGGTTATCAAGCACTTTCATCATTGGCCTCCTTCAGTCGTAGAACGACTATGGTTCATCTCGCACAATTCCTTGTGTGGCTGTGGAGCCTTATTTTGGAAAGACACGCCCGTCCACAAGTATCGCAGGTAAAGGTGGTCTTCGCTACAGTGATAGAGGAACTGGCCATTTTTCGCGTTGTCTGCTTTTCTTCTAGAGCTGAGGCCCATGCTCTTTCGGTGTCTATAGCTTTCTTGGTCACTGTCTCTCTCCATCTGGTGCGGTCTAGAGCTATGTCTTCCCACTGGTCAGTATTGATGTTCAATGATTTGAGGTCACGCTTTATTACATCTATGTAACGGAGGTGGGGGCGACCAGTTTTTCTTGAGCCAGTCGCAAGTTGTCCGTAGAGGATGACTTTCGGTTTGCGATTGTCCTCCATCCGGCGAACATGTCCAAGCCCGCGCAGGCGGCGTTGTCTGAGGGCTGTAAAGATGCTGGGAATACCTGTCCGTGCAAGGATCTAAGTAATGCACACTTTTTCTTTCCATGTGATTTTCAAGATCCTACGAAGACATCGCAAATGGAATGAGTTAAGTCTTCGCTCTTGATTTGCGTAGGTGGTTCATGATTCACTGCCATACAGCAGCGTGCTCATAACGCATGCCTTGTAAACTTCCATTTTGGTCGCTGTAGTTAGCTTCTGGTTTTCCCAAACTCTTGACCTGAGTCTAGCGAAGGTCGATGCAGCATCCCTTTACGTTTTTTTATCTCCTCATCTAGAGAAAGGTCGTCTTAAATTGTGGATCCCAGATAGCAGAATTCATTTACGGCATTTACGTCTATCAAGCACTTTACTAAGCTACATACCACCAATAAAAATTGAAATAAGGGAATGAAAATAGTCTAGATCTCGAGCAAGAGATCGTTGTGCTCCCTGTCAGCTCTCTCGGCAAGAATGAGATCGGACGATGAAATGTTGTCCTTATACACGTGGAGAGGGCGTGTAGCATCAAAGGTGGTTCAGACTGTCTGTGGACTTTTGACAAAGAGATCCCCGATTGACCGTGACGAAAGTTTCCGGGGGATACACATTGCGTGAAGGCGCGAATTGAAAGACCCGGAAATCGTGGTCTCGCGTCCCTTTGTCTTCTGCCCATATGTCTAGAGCAAGAGAGATTATATCCGCGCTAGACGATCAGGGAGATCGTTGCCCGAGGCGAATGGGCCTTTGTAATGACCAGCCGCTCCCAAAGGGGGGGGGGTCAGCAGGGAAGAGCGTTACCTGACACGGAGGGCTGGTGGTAATGTTTTAGCGTCCGGTGGGCTAAATGCTATATAAATAAATTAAATGCTTGGACCTGAGTGATACCTTGAGTGAGCTAAAGCGGGTCGTTACAGTGCACATTCTCCTCACTAGTCGTCCTTCATAAGATAATTATAGTAAAAAAGGCAAGAGTTTAAACTAACTATTTCAGATATGTCTTTATATGTTAAATGTTTTCTAAACATAATTGTTTCAGGATGAACAGCTTTCTAGACAACAGATTGAAAGCTCACTGCACATAGTGAATGATCTCATTACAAAACTCTCTATTAGAATCAAATCTGCTGAAGATAAAATTATTGAAGAAAGATCTGCATTAACTTCATTGATAACTCATACCAAAGGTGTTGAACAAGCTGTAATAGCTGGACAGCAGACCATCACAGCAAAGAAGAATTCTGAAACAACTAAGTAAATATAGAGTTTTAAATCGTATTTTCAGCTCAGCATTAACCTAAATAAAAAAGAAATCCATCAACATAACTATTCAGTTCTTTATTACATTATCATTATAAGTTATTCACTAGTAGTGCATTTTTTTTCCAGCACCTCTGAGTCATTAGAAAATTTACTTAATTGATAATGTTTGGTAAAAAAGATTTTACACACATACACATTAATCATAATTATTTAATCTATTTAGCAGCCCTTGAAAGGATAGGCATATGGGATTTGTGTGGTTTAGTTGTCCATCTTTATGTCACATTTGGATTCCAAATCTAAAATTGCTACTAAAAATCTGATCTCACCATAATTCATACCATGCTTAAAACCTGGTTAGAAGGCTTAGTTAGAACTCGGAAAAAAAAATCTTATTTTATAAAATAAATATGCAAATCTTTATTGCATACAAATTTACCATTTTTTAACGACAAATATAGGTGTTAAAAATAGCAACTATGAACAGAAAATGAAATAATAATATATCTAGAAGAACATTATTTTTTTTTATTTGTTAGAATAAATAAATAAATATATAATGTATGTGTTTTCTAATATACTTGGTGCTTATTTATTTATTGTTTACCAAAAAACAATTGCTTTCATTACAAGAAATCAAGGATACCTATATCACTATTATATTTATAAACATTTTTGTAACTAGATTTAATTGTAGTTTAAATTTATTTGGTATTCCTATTTAATTGGGATTGCAATCATAAGCAATTGTGTTTAAAATATACATTTTGTATGGAGGAAGACAGCATTATGAGTACGATTAGTTTGTAATTCATAGGTTTTTTTTTATACAGATTACAGAGGCAGGTTTTCTATGACTTTATAATTACTTAAAGTGATTCTTAGTGAGCCTACAGTGGCCATATAAGAATTTGTGACACGACACTACATTTTTTTTTCTTGCATTTATAAAAATTATATATGTGCATTAAATTCCATTTTTTAGAATACAAGAATTGAATCTACAGCTTACAGAAATACAAAGACAACGAGACCAACTAGAAAAAGTTACATTTAACTTAACAGAAGAACTCAAGGCATTGAAACTAAAAGTAGACAGTCAAAGTGTTGAGTTTACGAGTACAATTAATGAGCTAAGATTGCGGTCAAGACGGCTGGAAGATGAAAATAAGATTCAGGTACAATAATTATTTTTGGTAGTATAAAAATAAATGCTCTAAAAAAAGTTCCTTGAAATTATAAAGTTTTTAATTATTTTTTTTACTGACATTAAAAAACTAATTAAATATTTGTATATTCTTCTTATGATTAGATGGAAGCATTAAGAAAACATGGAGATTTATATAGTACCTCAGAAACTAGTACAACACATTTACGGGGACAAGTTGAATCAAGGTTTGATATGTTTTTGTCTCTGTACTATATTACTGAATATGTTTGTAAATATTAGTGTTGAGGCAAAAGTACACTCCTTCTTTGCTATACACTGTATTATTTTCTTTGAGGAGATGCTTATCAAATGGAAAAGCATCTGCTTGCAATTATGTCAGACTTCATTACAGCTCTTGTTGTCTCATGCTAAAACTAAAGAAATAACTGTTTCAGAACTTTGTATCTTATGTTTTGAATCTCCCAACCCCAAGAAGGACAACATGAAAATACTTATGAAGACCACAGGACACAGCTTTTAAGACCAAACAGAAAAGCTGGTTTCAAGAGAAAGTCATTATATCTCTGAGATATCGGATGGTTTAAGTTTGATTGCTGTCCTCTCCTCCTATTCTGATGGACGTTTGCTTAGGAAATAATATTATTTCTGAAGGAAAGTCTAAAGCTTAGTAATTAAACTATTTCAGTTATTTATTTGCAAAGAAAGAGAATCTTTAAACAATTGTCTTCACAGATTATCAGAGCTGCGTGATGTAATCATGGAGTTAAGAACTAAACAGGAACAGGAAGTCAATGATAGAAGAATGCTTGAGCAACAACTACAACAGAGGTCTGTTTTTTTGTAAAAACCACTATTAGTTTTGTATGGTTTGGCTGTATGTCCATCTGTCTGTCACGTTTAGATAGAAAAAACTAGAAAAGATATTGAAAATATAATCATGATATTTTAGGTCTTATATGACATTTAACTTTCTTGACGAAACTTAATTTAAAAAAATACTCACACTAAACATTTGTTTGAAAATGTTCTTTTAACTTTTTACATTTTATTTACTTAAACATTGCACATATTATATTATATTCAAAATATTCATTAAAATCTCTCTTCTGAAAAATATTGCAGTTGATTTTCTTGCAAAGAAGTCAAATTATCTATTTCTTGCTGGGTTAAATGATTTCTGTTTTAGATGCATGAGAGGTGATATTTTCATGAGTTGCTTTTGAAAACATTGCTGCAAATAAATAAGAAATGCTTAAATGTTTTTTTAGTCTTCATGATTCATGAAAACTCGTGTTTACAAAGAGATGTTTTATTCCAACTAAGCTATGTGATGTAAATGGAATTTTTTTTCCCTTTGACATCATTCTGAAATTTTAGGAAATTTTTAGTTTTATTTTTTTAGAGAATAGTTAAAGAAATATTTTTTTTTTATGTTTGGGTAGAATTTATATATACCTCATTTAGATAAACATATGTTTATAAATTAGTTTTTTATTAAATATAAATTACTTCTGGTTCATTACAACCCAAGGATTCAAGGTCCCACAGCCTCGTTAGTGGTAGTGAAACCAGACAGGCCGCTGACAGGTAGTAAACATAGCCTTTATCGGGCTATCCTAGTTGAGCCATTTCTTTTTTTTTAATGTCCTCGGGTTAGAATGGAACAGAGATCTGACAACCCAGTTCAAGAAGGGAGCATCATAAAAAAGGTCAACAGAAGTGGGAATCTCTAAATGGCTTTGTGGTGGTTTCAGAATAGGAATATGAAGAAATTCCCTGGAGTTGGTGTGGCTTTTGGTCGCTTATAGTGAGCAGATCCTTTTTGGAGCAGGCACTACATTTATGGCACAATTACACTGTAGTAGTGGATGTTGTCTTTGCGGAACCTTCAGACCAGGCTTAACCATTCATATGGTCATCTTGATAATGGACCAAATGTGCCGATTCCCTACCGGGCTTCATAGATAGTTATAATAATAACTATAATAATTATAACAAATGTTAAGGATTTAACTTTTGGACAAATCTAATTAGAGCATTAAATTTTAATGCTATTTAATTTTCATTGGACCATTACAAGAATATGCATCCTATGCATCCCTGAATTCAAGTGAAGATAAATATAACTAAAATAATATTTTTTTAAAATATAAATTTACCACATTGAGTCTGTAATTTATAACATAAGAAAATAAGGATTTAAGAGAGATATTATAAAAATGTAAACAAACACATTTATTCTAGAATAAGTGAACTACAGAGTTATCTGTCTGAACAAAACCGTAAAAGAGAAGAAGCCTTGCATTCTATGGACATGATGCAAAGAGAAAAAGAACGCTTGTCTGAAAATGAAAAGTATAAAATTCAAGGTAAACTTTCAGAGACTGTAGAGGAAGTCAACAAAAAACTTCTAAATAAAGAGATCAAGTTAAGAGAAGAGCTACAAGAAAAATATCAACAATTAGAGAGGGTGAGAACATTTGTTTTAAACATGACTTAATAATAGAGTTGAAATACTGTTTAGCCATACCAGAATATGAAGAAAATAGAAATAAATTAAATTGATGAACTTAAGTAAGATATATATTTAAATTACAACTAAATGTGCAAAGATATAGTTTCATAACAAATGTACTTAAAGCCATTTATGTTATTATTTTGTAAAACAGATTTTATTTCTTAGAAATAACAAAAAAAAAACAACAAACAATTTTTTAGCTGATTCACCAAGAGCAGCACTTGCGACAGAAGTATGAAGATGAAGATGATAGAAGGTGGCAAGGTATTCGAAAGTTTCGAGAGGATGAAATTGCTGCTTTCAAAGAAACTTTACAAGTATTTTTATTTTAGTCACAATTGATATGACTAGTCATATTGAGATGTTATCATTTATTTCTTACATATGAACCTATATTAGTGATAAAGATTTTCTATATATTTTGTTGATATCTTTTTTTTTTAACATTTCTAGTCAGAGAGGCTGAAAAATAAAGAAGCTTTTCAGAAGCTGGATGAATCTATAAGTTTAATAGAAAAACAGCTGAGTGAACAGAAGAAACAAACAGATAAAGTTGTAGCTGCTGAAATACATTCTAGGTAATAAGTCAATTGCATTATAAACAAAGCTTTCTTGTTGACAGCTATTTTAAGATAAATAATAAAGTGAAATAACTATACTCTGTTTCATTAGAAATGTTGACAAAATAAAAAAACATTTTTTGTTTCAGGAAATTGCATGAACGAAGTACAACAGAAAAGTTAGAACAACTTAATGAAAAACTTTCATTGGCTGCAAGCTCATTACAAACAGCCATTGGAGGAGTCAATGGAAACTTTGCTTTTCACACTGACAAGGCAACTAGTTTGAACTAAATTAGGCAGTATAAACATCATCCACTTATTTGTTATATTCAACAGATGTACATCCTAAACTTAGATCCTAATGCTGATGATTACATTAAGAACAGAGACATTTTTTGTATATGTGTACTCTTTATATCATGATAATGACATCATTATTTTAGCATAAATTTGTTCCAAGATTAACCTGGCTTAAATAGTGCCAAGTTGCTATGACCTATACATTTGATTAAACTATACTAAGACCGATTTAATAATTATCTTTCAGTTGCTATTTTATTTATTTACAAATATATCTCTTATATGTATAGTTAAGAGCTGAGCTGAAATCCCTATTGGCAGCATCAGAACAATCGAATGCCAGAGCAGTAACAGAACTTGATGCTAGAGTTCAAAGTGTCAAGCAAAAAATTAGTGCCCTGGAACAACAACTAGAGGTCCAAATATCAGAGGTATGTTTTATGCTAACTAGAGGTCCAAAAATATCAGAGGTATGTAAACCACTAAATAACATTTACAATTAGAATTGATCACATCAGCTTTCCCAATACGCTATTTTCCTATCACTTGTCTGGACCAGTTGGAAATGGATAGGGGGAGAAAGAAGGGGGTATCTAGGTGATCACTTTTTAAATGCATTTATTGAAAAAAGTGAACAACCTGAATTCAGCCTAAAGCCTCTTCAAGGAAATACAGTAACCTCTGTTAGGGAAGTGCTTATGAATATAAAAGGTTTTATGTTATCTATAGTTAGATTCAAACCTTTTTCTCTACAAAGTATAAAGAGGACTTATACCACCTTATCATTTAAGTAAAATGTATTTCTCTTGTTCGAGATACAAAATAAAATAATTAATTACCAAAAGTTAATTAACTAATTTGTAAATTTTTTATTGATTATTGTTTTATCAGGTGAAAGAAGTAATTGTGCAAATTTCTACTTGATCCGATATTGGGTGTGGAAGAAATAATGTGTACAAACCTTTTAACAGAGTTGATATAAGCTTTGTAAAAATGGTCATATTTGGAATCTCAATATTAAAAAATGTAAAAGAACAAATATTTTTTCTAGTTAAAAAAACTTAATTTTAATGTAAGCACAAAGTTTTAAAAATAAATAAATATGTGAACATTCTTACTTTTTGCAAAAGTTTCATTATGCTAACAAGTATAACATGGTAATTATGTAATGCTATTTATTTGTTAGTTACACATAAATCTAAACTATAATAGTTTTATTAAACATTAATCATGATGTGTATTAACCAAAAAGTTGATCATATCTAACATAGATGAATGTATATATTTATGTAGAGAAAGTTGTTTAGAAATATATGTATGTCACCCAATTAACCTTGTTTTAAGTCATACTAACTGCATGATGAAATTTAGTTAATTAATGACATTTTGATTTGAACAGGCTCTTGCCATTGTCACTTGTCCAGAGGTATAACATTGCCCAAAATTCTTGTTCATTTTAAAATATATATTTTTTTATGGTTGATGTAGGTATTATCTGTGCATTATTATTTGTTTTTGTTGTTTTAGTTTTATTGTGATAAACACCAAAGTTTTATGCTAAGATGACCGAGGCCAAAAAAATTTCTTGACATTTTGTCCCTTTTTGCCTCCTCATTTTTTTCTCTCTTCTTGGTAAATATTTTCTTCATCCTAAATTTCTTTGAATTACCATAGTCATCTTCTCTATATAACCTGAACCAAAGATGCAACCATAAGCCTACTTGTGCATTATTTCAAAACTACTGAAAGAAGAAGTTATCTAAAAATCCTGAAAAGGTGCCTTGTGTTGATCACATTACAAGGACATGGCCAGCATTAATAGAAAACCAGCTTATATATATAATGAAACTATAAATAATTGTCTTAGATAATATGAATCTATTATATGAATATTAGGGCGCGGTGGCTGAGCGGTAAAGCGCTTGGCTTCCGTACTGGAGGTCCCGGGTTCGAATCCTGGTGAAGACTGGGATTTTTATTTCGGGATTTTCGGGCGCCCTTGAGTCCACCCAGCTCTAATGGGTACCTGACATTAGTTGGGGAAAAGTAAAGGCGGTTGGTCGTTGTGCTGGCCACATGACACCCTTGTTAACCGTGGGCCACAGAATCAGATGACCTTTACATCATCTGCCCTATAGACCACAAGGTCTGAAAGGGGGAACTATATGAATATTAGATTATCACAGAGAGAAATTTATCGAAGTCAATTACGGGATTCCCTAGTGATACTTATTTTCATTTACTTTTTTAAAAATATTTTTTTGTACAATTTGATTTCGTGAACTATGGACAGAAGTTTTTGTGGGTCAGATAGACTCACATCTGGCTTCAATTTGAGCATCACTGTTACATACTTATGACTGTGCACCAGTTTTTTTAATATTTATTTTTAGTGTTCAGTGTTTAAATTTATTACACAATTTTTAATGTCATTAATTAATTTGTTAGCTGTTTGTCTTTATATTCAGTGTTATAAAAGTTCTTTATATTATAATCTTTAATTTGGTTTTAGTTTACTTATATATTGTCTATTTCTTTAAGGATAATTGTAATTTTTGCATTACACCTATCAAAATAAAAAAATAAAAACTTTTGTGTAGGCTATAATAGCAACAAAAGCAGATTAATTTTATAAATAAGAATTTTAATACTTTTATTAAAATTAATTTGTTAATAATACAATGATGTAAGTGTATTATGAAAATAAAGATACATAGAAGAGTGAGACACATCTGATGTTTATGTAAATAGTAAAGTTTATATAATGAAGAGGATAATATCAATTGCTTTAGTTTATTTTTATCTACACATATATTTAAATACAATAACATAATATTAGTTCAATATCTAAGTAAAATAAAAAAAAATATTTATTTTAATAGGCCTATAAAATACATATGCCTCATTGAGGTCTTACTTAACAGCTATGAGGTACATTTAATTGCTCCACATCATGCAGGTTGTAAAAAGTGAAGATAAAAATGAATATTTAGTTCATTTTTATAAACATTTTAATGTAATTTTTATTCCATGTATATATTCAAACATCTGAATATAAAAATGAATCTAGTAGGGGTGTACCGGATAGTACTTTTTGATATCCGACCGGAGCCGGATATGACCGGATAATAAAATTTGATATTCGGCCGGAGCCGGAGCCGAATACCTAAATATCTTGTAAATAACTTGTATTGCTGAGCATTTTACGAAACTTTTATATAACATACCTATATTTGTTGGTATTATTTTTTTCCTTTTATATACCTTATTGTTTTAAACTCTGTTACTGATTGATTTGTTAAAGATTAATAGTATTTATGAACAGAAATTAATCTGTGTAGCATCATCATGAATAGCATGAGCGTGTCTGTGTGTATGTACGAAGCCACCAACCATATAGGCTGTGTGTTGGAGGGTCACTGTAAAATATGTTAGTATATATTTTACTAGTTACTAATGTACATCTCTCATCTGGCTTGTATGGTGGTTGAATGTATGTGTTCAAGAATTTCGACCAACAATCGGTCATCAGACTTGTATTTTTCAGTCCAAAGACTGTTTCTGGCTTCAAGAACTTAATACTGATAGCTGTTAGTTAAAAGTTGGAATCTGAAACGTAGTAGGTCATATATTTATTAATCCGTTTGCGGCAAAACATATTTTATTAACGGCAGGAACATCCATTACACCTACATTATTGATGTTTAGATATACTGATAAATAGATCAAAGAGCATTAGGAAACCAAATATAGACGAAAACTCATCCACACCCTACCTACCAAAAAAGAAACGTAAATGGATTTTGTGTTCGATTGATTGTAACAACCTGGTCAGATAGACGTAGTGAACCTACACATGTTGTCCTAGTGTAGTGTGTATTGATGATTGTGTTGACCTTCACGCGTTTTTTTTTCCTTTGGACATACGCAATAGTGTTTAGTGTGCAGGCAAAAAAAAAAAAGATAACACATTGGCATGGTCATTCAAGCAAATAAATAGGCTAAATTATCCGTACACTAGTTACAGAGGTCAAGTGTTTTTTTTAACATTCCAGCATATTATGGTGCTTTAGATCAATTTATTTTCTGCGATCAATTTATTTTCTGTGATGCTAAATTTTACTGTAAGGTTTTCCTTTATGCCCTATATTGTCTTTGTATTAAATAAGATTTGCTGCATAGCCATTGTTTATTGTTTTAAAAACAAATTCTTTTATTTGAAACAAAAAAAAAAAGTAAATGTATTTCAGAACTGACATTATTTAATCATGTCCACTTTGTGAATATTTGTATATTTTTATCAACATAGAGATTTAGTTTAAACTTCTTGTTGAACATCGTTTAGCAGCGTCGACACCCTTATATTGTTTGTCTTTCGCCTGTGTTGTTTCGATATTTAAGTTTTACCTCCGTATGGCGTATCTGGAAAAGACTTAGCGCGCGGAGGCGCCTAACAATATTAAAAGAAATACAGGTACTACGCTTTAGTTTTTACTATCCGGTTTACTATCCGGTAGTGATATTCGACCGGAGCCGAATAGTGCCGGATAGTGAAAAAGTGCCGAATATTCGGATCGACTATCCGGTACACCCCTAGAATCTAGTGATTAACTCTGTTGTCAATTTCTTTTAGTTCTTTTATTTAAAAAGGCTATTCATGATTTTTTTCAGATATAAAATGTGTCTAAATAAATTGAATCATATCATTTGATATTTAATTGATATTTTAGAGAATAGAACTAAAAGCTTTAACATATTTTTAGAAAAAAGTTTAAATGTATATTTAGAAAAAAAAGATAAATGCAATATTTTGAAATCAAAGCAACTTTTTATCAAATAGTTTTCCCTTATAAAAAGTGCAATCTTTTTTTGTTCTCTATACAAAATAAACTGTAAAACTGATCAAATTTTATTTCTATATGTTGCAAACCTAACAGCAAATTTTTTAAAATGTTTTTTTTTATTCAACACCTAAGAAAGTGTACATCTACAAGTACATTAGTAGTTGGCATTTTTGTTTATTTGACACTTAAATTTTAGAAGTGTTTTTATTTCATCTCATGCTGCATAAGACTTTGGAATTAAATGAGGTAAAAGATCAACTAATTCAAAAATTACAACTTACATTTCAGATCTTCATTGTAAACTAAATAATGCATTGGTAACAGTTTAATAGCTTACTTTCTGACTTACGTTTTTTAGGCTACAGCAATCCTGGCACAAAACCTGAGAGAAAAAGTTGAGTCCATCTCACTGTGGCAAGAGGTGACAAGCCAGACCATAAGAGAACTGAACCAAAGTATCCAAGGACTACCTAATGAAGTGAGAAGAATTTCTGCTTTTTTCAAAGAATTGTTTGTTTATGATTTGTGCCTAGAATTATATTGTACATCAATGGCAGTATTTGGTTTTTTTTTTTAAATTCATCTTTGAATTCAACAGTTTTAAGTTTAATTATTATTATTGTGTTATAAATACATAGGGTTAGGGGTTAGGGTTGTAGATACATTCAGTAGGTAAGATATCTAAAGTTGTTCATTCAGTATCTACATAAATGCTTTTGATCATTATGTCCTTAGATATATGCTGTTGAGAATAAACAAAGAGATTTAAAGTCAGAGATAGAAACAAAGATGCTATCTGAAACAAATGCAAGGTAAAGAAGTACTTTTTTCTTCACAAAGTAATGTAAACTAGTTCCTCAACTAACTCATGATAAAATGTCAAACACATTAGTCACGTAGTTAGATTACTTAATCTGTATAACATCTTCTATGGCATTACATAGCCAGAAAAATTGTTGGCTTAAGTTCAAAGGAAGGAGTCCTTTCAGTTTAAACCTCAATGTAAGCTAAGGTATATAATAGTTTCTTGTTCAGTCATCAGTACAAAACTAGCTTAATGACTACTCCTGTCTCAAAAGAGACAGCAGGGCTGTCTGCTGGTTCCAACACTTTTCAGAAGCAGGGCTGTCTGCTGGTTCCAACACTTTTCAGCATAATGTTTACCACTATGCTAAAAGATGCCTTTCATTCAGAAAGCATTGGCGTTGGTGTACGATAGCGCACTGATGCAAATTTATTCAATGCTCTAAGGATTAAGGCAAGAACCAAAGTAAACTTCGAAGCTTCACAGACCTGCTATTTGCAGATGACTGTGCCCTAAATGCCTCAAATGAAGAAAATATTCAAAAGAACCTGTCCCCCCTCGCCAACACCTGCATAAATTTTAGCCTCACGGTAAATGTAAAGAAAGACAGAAATGCTGCACCAACCTCCTCCAATTAAACCTCTCATCACAGATCCAGACATTCTTATAGATAGCCAGAAATAAGCAAACATCAAAAAGTTTGTCTATCTGGAAAGCACCATATCAGCAAACGTCAACCTAGATGAAGTAGACTTCCGCGTTGCACGTGCCAGTGCTGCTTTTGGCAGACTTCAAGGACACTTGAGGCAACGGAGAGGACTCAGGATATCCACAAAAGTGAAAGTCTACAGTGCTGTACTCCTGCCGTCACACTTATATTCCCGCCACATCAAAAAGCTAAACTCCTTCCACCTACACAGTCTAAGGAGTATTCATAAGGTGCGTTGGTCCGATCACATACCAGATACAGAAATCTTAAAGCTGTCCAAAATGAACAATATCAATGCGACAGTAAAAAGGTCCCAATTTGGATTGTCGGGACATGTAGTTCGACATGCCAGACAATTGCCTTCACAAGCGACTTCTGTACAGGGAGTTGTGCTGAGGAAAGCGCTCCCAGGGAGGTGAAATACAAGCGCTTCAAGGAGTGTGATATTGACATTCACTAGCACTAGCTCTCGATCGCTCCTCGTGACGTGATCTCAGAGTCTTGAGATTTGAAGCAAGAAGAGTGGCCAGTGTTATAGAGTGCCGACTAACAAAAAGCTGAGTGAAGAAGTAGGCTTTTTTGCATATGACCAAACCTACCCATGCCATGTATGCGGCCGGCTTTTTAAAGCAAATATGAACTTTGAGTTCATAGTATCTTCGATCATGAAGTAGGAGCTATAGTTTAATGTAAGGAAATAATTTAATGTAAACATCTATAACCATTATGTGACAGAAGTCTTGACTCTTTCATTCTTCTTTTTTTGTCTGTAAGAATGAGTGAAATAGAAGTCCTGAAGCATGAAATACATTTACTTAAAACAAAGAAACAACCTCCAGTTGTTACTGCTGATGACATCCAAGAGGTAAAATAAGCTGTTTTTTTTTTTTCAATTCTAATTGTTTAATAAACAGATTTATGCCTTAAAAACATGGAGGGACAGACAGAATATAAAAGTCATTATCGTTTAAAATATAGATTAGTTAAATATTTGTTTTTTTGTCATAGTATATCTTTACAGCTCTTTAATAATTTTTGAATATCTATTTTAGATTCAGTTGTCTATTAGAAAACTAGCGGAATCTGTGCAAACTGTCAAAACTGTGATTGGAATGAAACTACAATCTGAACAAAAAACTGTAAGTTCTACTTTTACTGCTACTTTTTTTTAAACACTTCTTTAACTTGCATTTGTTTTAAGTAAAATTGTCTGTATAATGAAAATATTTTGTTTTGAACTTTATTGATTATTAATAATCATGATTTTATTGCATATTATAAATCCTCTTTTTATAGTTATTGAATTTCTTTTGTAGTAAAAGTAAAGAAATCTGAACAATTACTTACTGAGTTAAAAGCTTAGCATTATAGATTTATTGACTTTAAAAATATTGACTTTAAAAATCTTTTTCTCCTTTGGGCATTTTTATTTTGACTAATACTGAAACATTTTTTTTCTGTACAGAACAGAAAATACTCAATGTTAGAGTGTTTACATAATTTTGGATAGTTAGATGCAACTATATTTGCTTCTACTTATTTAAATAATTGGTTCTATTTTTCAGAATCTGAATTCAATTACTTTTTAAAGAGAGATTTGAATTACTTACTTTTATTAACTCAATAAGTTTCGAGTTCTAAAAATAGTTTCATTCCTATTGATAAAAGGCTGAGGGGTAAAGCACTTGGAGTCTTGAGTTTAAAATTCTGTATTTTAAAACTGCCTCTGATATTTCCAAACTCTATTTGGTACTTGACATACATTGGGCAAGTAGAGGCAGTTGGTTATTGTGCTGACTACATGACACCATCATTAATGATTGGCCTCAGAAACATGTACTTTGCACTATCTGCCCCCATAGATCACAAGATTGGAAAGCATATTGATATTGTTTTAAAATTTCTAACATAGGAATACTTATAATATTTATAATAATAGAGTAGCATTCCTTTCTACTGATTAATTCAGAAATTAATGGCTGGCTGAATACATTATACTTATACATTTTCAAAAATAGTAACAGAAAGTTATGCAATAATAAATTAAAATTGTGTTGAAACTATACACAGACAATAATGTTTCTTAATAGCCAAAACTATTTTCAGTATTTATTAGGCCATGAAACTCTTCAACTACAAATCAATAAACTTGAGAATAAATTAAAAAATGTCCAGCAAGGTGAGGATGAATATTCAAAGTTAAATAAAGAAAAACTTGAATATAATTGGAGGCATGATGTTACAGAAGATATTCCATTAAAATGGAAACTAAAACAGACTAAAGAGGAAAAGGAATCCAAACAAAGGCAAAGTGGAAGACAAGAAAAGGAAACCAAGGAAGCTGATTGGAATTTACTTAGTTCTGTTGCTTTTTCCTCTGATGAAGATAAAATGAATGACACGTCCAGAATTCAGAAATCATATAATTTCCCCAATAAAAGTAAGATACAAGAAAATAAAACAAAAGAAGATGAAGTGAATAAAGAGGAATATGTTAGGGAAGAAAAACCAAATGCTGATTATACAAGAGAATTGACACTGAAACCTGAAGACAACCCTCGCCCAGTGTCTCAACAATTATCAGAGCAAGATCAATATAACAATAGCAAACTTTCTCCTCTCTAATCCTAAATGTACTCTTTAGAAAGTAATGCATTGAGGTTAGTGAAGAGTGTAACTATTTTGCTTGAGTGCCTGCTTCTAACCATAATAATCAAAACATCAAGCATCTTAGTGTTATCCTGCAACATCCTAAATAGAGGAAAAATAGAATGCAATATATATTGCATTGTATTATATTATGTATTATATTCCAACATTGTATTAACTACGAATATATATAATGATCCCATTATTTTTTTCATTATATTTTCTGAAATGATCCAAAACAATTATGTAATCTCAAATGAATAAATAAAAAAATATACGTTTAAAAAAGTACTGTATACTCAGAAACAGTACTTCTATGCAATGTTAGCTTAACCAATAGTAAAAGATGAAGAGTAGCCTACAAAAATCATACACTAATTCTTATCATTGCTTTATTGCTTTCCTATGACTTGACTTTCTTCTCCTCTGTATACATCTAACAAAGAATTGCTGCTGGATTAATTCACTAAAGAGTTCTAAACTAACATGTCTCTACTGCTGGAGAAGACTATCACTAAATAAAGACATTTCTAAGAGTTCTCCTCTGGCAGGTGGTATCCATTTATCAAGGTTCTCCTTTAAGCTCTTCATAAAGTCTTTGACTTACCTTCGTCCCCAATACGGGATAGGTGCCCTGCCAAACTCTCAAACAGCAAGAAGTGCCTCTGTCCACATCTGTACTCAAATCTCCAATACGGGATAGGTGTGTCACAAGTCTCTTCTTATCGATGATGAATGAAGAATGATTACTTCGCCAACTTTATCTTGAGGTGTAATAAGAAGTTGCTGTCTGATAGAAGAGTAGTCTTGTGCTGCCGGGGAGTTTAACTTGAATTAGATATAATAATGAACAGAGACGATCTAGGAATCAAATGAATAACTTCTTCGATGAAATAAAACACTGGAAACTTTAATACAAATTTAACTTAAGTACAGCTTATGTACAAGGTACATATTAATAAAAATGAAGATATAATACAAAGGCTTCTTTCTTCAATATTATTTCAGAGCAAACTAGAAACACAACCTATCGTTTAAAAAAGCTCGTTCCAGACTCACTCTGGCGCGTCTTATTCCAGCTCGCGCTAACTCTCCCAAAAATGTCTTTGTTTATTTTCAAATCAACCAATAGATTTGCAACATCATAGTTACGTCATTGTTAAACCTGAGGCGCTGTCAAGGATCTAGATTTTTGGGGTAATTCCTGAGGCTCAGTTAAGGGTTTCTATTTCTATTTACACACAAGCTTTTAAATGTGAAATATACAAATAAATCTATAATGGCATCTGTGACAGGTGCCCTGCCAAACTCTCAAACAGCAAGAAGTGCCTCTGTCCACATCTGTACTCAAATCTCCAATACGGGATAGGTGCCCTGCCAAACTCTCAAACAGTAAGGAGTGCCTCTGTCCACACCTGTACTCAGAAATATCATTTTCTTGCGTAGTCTTGCTATCGTATTCTTTTGATGGAACGCACGAAAGGTTCAAGAATTCATCATTGCTTTCTATATAGCTTTCATGTGCTTTGTAGACTTGTACTCATGGTTGAAAAAGCGATCTATTAGCCACCTGGTCGTTTGAAGGCGGCAAGAAAGCTCTGGTAACTTTAGCCACACGCGTGCCGTTTTTTGTATTTGGATATCATGTTTCCAAGAAAATTACTTTTTGACTATTCTAATATCTTTTATGGCCGCCATACCTACCTGTCGAAATTTGCTCGCAATCTAGAACGCACATTTTCTTCACCCAATTTGTTAAAACCTGCCTTCTGAACACTAGCGGATCCAGAACTTTGGAGTGGGGGACGATTTTTTTCCAAACCCTAACCCTAATTCCCAGTAAACCCTAACCCTATGCATAAACGTGTGTACAGCTACAGCATATATATATATATATAGCCTATATATATATATGCTATATATATATATATATATATATATATATATATATATATATATATATACTTACGAGAATAAAAAAAGCTGTGTTTTTTAAACAGTCATGTTGAGGCAAGCTGAAATCTGGGGGATGGTTGTAAGCTTCGCCAGCGAAGAAAATTTTTTCTTGCATTTTTAACTGCAGAAACGCATTCTCCTGACATCTACAGCTCATCAGTAGATTTCGGGGCGAAGCTCCCACGCTTAAAGCGTTATTTTGCATACTTCACTGCAGTAACGCAATTTCATGACATCTAGAACTCATTATTTATCAATGGGGTTCATGGCGAAGCCCCGATGCCAAAAGCGTTATTTTGCGTTATACTGCAGTAACGCATTCTCCTGAATCTACAACTCATTATCAATTATTGGGGTTCGGGGCGAAGCCCCGACGCCAAAAGCGTTTTCTTGCATTCGTCACTGCAGAAAACATTATCCTGACATCTACAGCTCATTATTTATCAGTAGATTTCGGGGCGAAGCCCCGAAGCCAAAAGCGTTTTCTTGCATTCGTAACTGCATTAACGCATTATGCTGACATCCATAGCCCATTATTTATCAATGGGGTTCGGGGCGAAGCCTCGACGCCAAAAAACGTTTTCTTGCATTCTCCACTGAAGAAACGCATTATCCTGACCTAAAGTTCACCATTCAACCTATTAAAAAGGACTTTTGAAACATGTTGAAAAATATTCTAATAATATCCATCCATAAAAATATCCATCGCCCCCTCCCGACCCCACCATATCAGCCAACATACTAGAGGGGGCGAAATATAAATAATTAGTATATATTATTAACACAAGTAATAAGTTCGTATACCAACTGTGTGAATTCTAAACTAAAATTTGTCCGCCCCCCCCACCCGAAATAGGACCGCCCCCCCCCCCCACTCAAAAGCTTATGGGGGGGATGGAATTAATTCCACCGCCCCCTCCCGATCCCACCATATCGGCCAACATAATAGAGGGGGGGGGGGCGAAATATAAATAATTAGTATATTATTAACACAATAAGTTCGTATACCAATTGGTGAATTCTAAACTAAAATTCGTCCGCCCCCCACCCGAAATCGGACCGCCCCCCCCACTCAAAAGCTTTTTTGGGGGGCGGAATTGATGCCACCGCTTCCTCCCGATCCCACCATATCGGCCAACACACTAGAGGGGGGGGAATATAAATAATTAGTATATATTATTAACACAAGTAATAAGTTCGTATACCAATTGGTTAATTGTAAACTAAAATTCGTTCGCCCCCACCCAAAACTGGACCGCCCCCCAGTGGAAAGCTTACGGGGGGGGGGCGAAATTGATGCCACCGCCCCCTCCCGACCCCACCATATCGGCCAACATACTAGAGGGGGGCGATAATCTAAAATAATAGAGAAATATAAAATAATTAGTATAAATTATTAACATAAGTAATACATTCATGTACCAATCCAATTGTGTGAATTCTATACTAAAATTCGTCAGCCGAGTGGGGGGGGGGGCGATCGCCCCTACCGCCCCGCCCCCCTGGATCCGCCAGTGCTTCTGAATCATACAAGCAATCGAACAGGACACAACCTTAGATACAAATCTTCCATCGTGATTCATTGTATCAAAAGCCTTAGCAAGACAGCATCTCATATAGGTCAGTTCCATGTACATTTCTTGCATTTGTCGCACAATAAAAAGTCTAGGCCTGTCTCTTCCGTTCCCTTATAACAGCATTGGAAAGAGCTCTGTCGAGAACATGATGCTCGGTCTTTAGAGTTGCACTATTGCAGTCTCACCAGATGCTCAGTCTTTAGAGTTTCACTATTGCAGTCTCACCAGATGCTCGATCTTTAGAGTTTCACTATTGCAGTCTCTCCAGGTGCTCGGTCTTTAGAGTTTCACTATTGCAGTCTCAACTTCTCCAAATGTTTTTTAGGCTTGGGATTTAGGTAATTTTGTTTGACTGCATGATTTTTTTTTGTTTAGAAAAGTAGTAAAAATGTTGTTCCATCGGTACATGATTGCTTATGATCCAGATAAGAGGGCCAGCCTGTAGTTCTTGTTGAAATAGTTCAATAGTTACTTGCAAGCTCGTTATTTCTAGCAAACTGAACTTGACATTTTTCTGATAACAAATAATTTTTTTCCATGATTTATAAAGAGATTCTACTCTTCACTTATGATAATCCCAGTGGTCTACACTTAATAGCAAGTTCTGATATTGTCATAAACCAGAAACTAAGCTTTTTTTAACATTAATTCATAAGCAAATTAATGTATTGATGTGATATGTAAATAAGTGGTTCTGGTTCTTACTCTAGTAATCATTTACTTGAGCTTTGCTAACATAACAATACTATGCTTCTCAAGTTTGCCAGGTTTCTTGTATAATCATTATCATAGAAATAATGTTTTCATCTACATACTCATTTAGTTTAATCTAATGCCTTTTAATAATAAAAGTTAATTGTATTTTTGTTAAAATAATATTTATTGACCTTTATTTTTAATTGCTTATTCCTTCACAATTAGTTCAAGTTAGATGATAAATTTTACTGTATCATATTGTTTTCTTACTCTAAATGACAACTTTAATGACACTTGACGTAACTTACATATACGTTTCTGATAATTCTTATCCTTACAATTTATTTTGTTACATTTCTTTCAGAGACAAGAAGATATAGAAAAGTTACAAGATCAGCTTATTAAGCTCGAAAGAAAAGTTGAAACATCAAATAACTATAACAAAGGAGACAGAAATAGAGGTAGAGATAATGACAGAAGCAATCTAGATGATGACCTAAGGTAAACCATCCTTTGATTGTTGTAAAGCAGTGGAAAAGCTTCAGGTTCTTTACCATGTCTCCAGTTGTTACCTCCCTTGATCTTCCTTGTGACTATACAGATTTAGAAATGACAGAATGTTGTTTTTTTTTAATTCCATTAATTTATGTCCCATTTCATAATTATTTTATTAAATTTGTCCTTATTTTATTTTTATTGTAGCTTGATTAAAAATATTTCAATGTAAACATAGGAACTATATTTGCCTTATTAAAAGTTTTCCTTTATAAAGTCCATCTTGATGAATACTGTGAATTTGCAACCAAGTTAAATGGATGGAGTTTCAAAAGTGTCAATATCTTTTAAGGTTCCTTAATGTATACATTTTACTCCATCTTCATCACTTCATGAACCATTTTAACCATAAAGATAAAGAGAGTCAACTTGTACTTGGCACCTTGTCTAGCCATTCATTAAGTTTCTTGTTTTTTATTTAACCTTTTTTTAAAAAATTATTAAAATTGTTTTAGTAATGCAAATTAAAAAAGCATTTACAAATTTTAAAAGTTTTTTATTATACCGTTATTCCCTCGCTACTTTGGGGTTTATCTTTTGCAGATTCGCTACTTTTCATATTTTTCAAAATGACTTATCTCCACTATATTGCAGATATTGAAGGAAAATCTAAGCAAACCATGAATTATGAATAAGCAAAATAATTAAATCTATTAAAATTTCATTCAATTCTATATTTTTGCAATTATTAGCAATAAAAAGTTCACAAATGTTTAAGATTTTATTTTCAAATCCCTCTTCCTTTTAGTTCATTTATTATTCTATATATTAGTCATTTGTGCATCCTGTTGGTATTACAGTAGGTACTGTAAGGTATTCATTAGATTAGGTGCTTAGCAATATCATTTTCTTATTGTGTATACATTAAAAGTATTTTTATATAAATATTTATATGAATTAGACTAGGATTGTAGGTGACAAAATATCTCATTTACAAGTATTTCTTAGATGCAAATCCATATCCAAGGGAAATATTTACTTATCCTAAATATCCTAAATCATAACTTAGGAATTACTCTTTTTAAGAAGCTGGTTTGGTATCACATGTAGTATCAGTTGAAACACATTATAGAAGGACTGTTTTATGCAAAGGGTAGGTTCTGGACAGTACAGGGAGTGTTTTGTTTCTTCCAAAACATCATTCAACACATTCAAATATATATTTCATTTTCTTTCATTTTCCTGGTTGGTCTTGGCACACCCCCTTCCCTCCCACCAATGAAAAGTGAAGGAATACCTGTATACATGTAAACAACTGCTAAGAAGTCCAATGGAGCATACATGACGTTTTATAAGAATAAAATAAATAATGAACCCTGTACTAGTGTGCTCCTCCAGTTTCATATACTGGGTACATAGAATACACTTCCATCAGTAGTTTAACAGAATTTGCCAGAAATTGTTCTGTGACGAAATTAATTAGTTTTTGTAAATTTTACTGGAATATAGAGTTTCTATTTTCAATAGGAATTACCCTAAAGGTTTTTTTAAAAATCTTATTTGTTTCTTTGGTCTTTTTTTAAATTTAATATAGGCCTATACATGTATTATTGCCTTTAACACTGAAAAAATAAACAGAGATTTAATTTTACATGCTTAAATTATGTTGTTGAATTTCTACTTATGCAAGATTTTTCAAAAATACAATCAAAATATCTCTTTTTTTTTAACTAGTTTAAAGTTAGAAAAGGCTTTATATGTATATTTGAAGAATGTTTTGTCTCTATTACATTATTGTATACAACTTTTGTGCACACTATACATGTTTTAAAGTGTTGATGCTACATATTTGTTTTTATCAATGTATAAGAAAATCATTCCAAAAGATTTGTTTTCAATCTATAAGAAAAAAAAAAATAATGTTTTATTAAGATTCTAAAAAAAAATATATCAGATTGTTCTGTAAATGTTTTCCTTTATTTAATTTATTATCCAATTCAAATAAATATACATTTTTAAATAAATGTTTCTATTTGTTCTATTTCCTGTTGCTTTTACTTGTTGTTTTAGTCGCTTCATATGGTAGGTCTGTTCATGTTGTACTCTTCATCTCTCATGAAGAGAATGTTGTTCAAACAATTAATGTACTCTTTCTTATTAAGTATTTTGTGCTACCATTTTGGCTAAAATAATTGTATTATATACACAAGCACCTGGACCCCCAAATCTCTGTTGCATAAATGTCTCTTAACATGGTTTGCATGGTATAGCAAGGTAGCATCTATTGCTCCAAGTTTTATGAATCCTTGGAAGATGTTTCAATTAATAATGACTCACATTGTTTAGGTAAGATAGAAATAAACTTGAATCAATGTGTTAGAGAAATAAATTTAAGACCGTGAAAGAATTATTTAAACAGTTATTGAAATAATGTCTCTAATAAGATACTTGAAATCAATAGTAAATGTTCCTAGTTTTAACATAATTATCCTAAGATTCAAAAGACACAGGATATAAGAACCATTGTATCTACCCTCTAAATTAATTTTTAAAATATACAACTCATGATTGTCTTCCGAAGCCTTTCCCATGTTGGGTACATCAGCAAGGCAGCGTAGGTTTGGATTAAGTCTACCTTCTCCTTGGTGACTAACGAGCCCCAATTCAAGATGACATGTCCATAGAAAAGAAGATTACAAAAAAACGCACAGGAAAGGCTGCGCCTACACTAGACTCAGAATGGAAAGGCAGGAAGCTCACTACAGGGACCAGGTCTACAAGGCATGAGCACGCTATTTTACAACAATGAGTTAAAGTCTACAAGGCATGAGCACGCTATTGTACAACAGAGACCCAATTGAAGGTCTACAAGGCATGAGCACGCTATTGTACAACAGAGAACAAATGGGAGGTCTACAAGGCATGAGCACGCTATTGTACAACAATGAGTTAAAGCTAGAGAGAAAATTAAATTCATTTCACTAGCATCTTTACAATACTTAGATAACGCCGCTTGCGCCGATTTGGTCATGTTCACTGAATGAGGGGCAATTGTATCCCGAAAGTCCTAATGGACAACTCGCGACTGAAAAATAAACAACAGATTGTCACTTCCGATAGGCGGATGTAATCAACCAGAACCTCAATGCAATGTTGACTACTGGGAAGATGCCCTACATCGCACTATGTGGAGAGAGATGCTGACAGGAATACTTCTCGAGAGTTTGACTCCACAGTCACATAAACATATGTGCTATTAGTGCCTATTAGAAATGCAATAATCGTTCAACGACTAAAGGAGGCCATAACAATTCATATAATTACCCATTAAACGCTGTTGACCAAATTACATGCATTTTTTTTTCTATTAGACATCTTAAATCAGTTTTTAGTTCTAGTGGCTGGAAAAACACCTTTTAGACCTTTGAATCTGTCTGTCTGTAAATAATTTTACGATTTTAATATCAATAAATAAAAAAGATATTGAAAATCAGATTTCACCACATGATAAAAAATAGGTTAGAAAGGGACACATTTTGTCTGAAATTTAATATGCAAACATGTCTTTCAAACAATATCACAAGAAGATTAAATGGTATTTAGTTACATTGTCTGCAGGTACAAATACATTCTCAAAAACTTGTGTTTTCGACATACTCTTGTAGAAAGAAAGTTTCGACCGCTCGTGTTAAATTTTATAATTGACACATTTCTTTAAGAGCGTGTATTGTCCTTGTGTTGTTGTTTTTTTGTTTTGGTTCCTAGTTGTTATACAATCGTTAACCGTCGGCCACAGAAACAGATGCCCTTTACATCTTCTGCCCTATAGATGGCAAGGTCTGAAAAGGGAACTTAACTACTTTTACTTTTAGCTGTTATGCTAGCATTGCAACAAATTTGTTATACTTAATGTCAGTGTTATTTTTTGTTCCAGATCTAAAGGAAGCAAACCAAAGAGAGTAGGTGGAGGCTACAACTACTAATCAAAGTGATTGGAGAACTACATAATGAAGTCAAGGTTGCGCCATGTGTTGCATGTTTATTGTAATGCTAATCAAAAACTTTATTTGAAAATTGGGCTTACACAAAAAGTTGAAAGTGTTATGTATTCTTTGTTCTCTACGTGTAGACGTGATCATAGATCTCTAAGAGTGGAAGTACCATTGAGACACTATCTGCACATTACAGTAGCTGCCATAACACGAGAGAAGACCTTGACCCTCTAGGTTAAGAATGGAAAATTCCCCGTTATTGATTGCGGTCACTTCTCTCGCTTTTGTGATGTACAGCGCTACAATATTCGTATTTCGTAAATTCTGTGGCACTCATCCTCTTACAACAAGAACAGTTTATTCCTTGTTTAAGGTAGTTTTGTATTGCTTGAAAAGATCGGTAGAAGATAACGTCATTTGAGCAGGAGCCATCATATTGTCTATGACTTTATTAAGTATTTCTAGACTAGCTTCTCCAAGTAGTTCATGTATTAAGTTTGAAAGCGTCCAAGACTGAGGCAGAAACAGAGATTTTTGTTGAGCAGAGCTCAGAATACTGTTCAATCTATCTCTTTGCACTTGGCCACACTGGCTTCAGTTTGAAGGGGACTTGCAAAAATTGTCGTCACACATACTGTGTACAAAATTGTTTACTTATCTTAAAAATATATACATGTACTAATTATTCATATTTTATCCAAATTTTAATATTTTGGCGACCACCTCCGCCAACATTTGTATATTGGTCAATATGGTGGGAAGATGTTGTTGGTTGTTCACTTGCTGTACCAAACTGCCGGTAGAGAAATAAACCGTTATAGGCGAATTATATCTTAACTTAAAAAGTTTGATATAACTTGAATAGCGTGCTTGTAAACACCTGCCTCCAGTTTAAGAACTCTGTTGTTCCTTCTTCTGTTTTAATGCAGCAGCTAGATTGACTGTATAGGTGTCGTAGGATCTGTACGAATCTGGGATGCCATATTCTCTATTTTCCATAGTGATTCTGGAAGGGCACTATCAAACTCTTTCTTAAAGTCTAAGAAACCAAATTATTAGCCATTGTTGGTATTCGAGACTTCGTTCTATAATATTTCGTAGACCGAAGATCTGCTCTGCACATGATCTGTTTCTTCGGAAGCCTGCTTGTTCTTCTCTGAGTCTCTCATCTACAGACTGCTGAAGCCGTCTCAACAGAACAATGTTTAAAACTTTGCCTGGGATAGAGCGAAGGTAATGACGCCCCCCCCCCCCCGATGTTGCAATTTGCCGAGTTGCCTTTTTGCCATTTCTCGGGGACTTAAGATGTTTGCCAACAGAGATTTAAGAGATCAGTCATTCTGTTAACAAAGCACTGTTCGTGTTTTAGCCTTTCTGCTGACACCATATCTAGCCCTAGTGCTTTGTTGTTCTTGAGGACTGCAATGGCCATGGTAACCTCCTCTGTTGGTATTGAATCTGTTTGACCTTGAGATCATTGTCCGGAGAAGGTTCCTTGAATGTTAAAGTCATGTCTTGTTGATTGAGGGTCTCTTAAAAGTGAAGGGAGCACGAATAAAAGGTCATCCAAAGAATAGTAGTTGGCTGTACAATGTAAAAGAAAGGACCGGTCGCTCTCTAGATGCTAAATTCAAGGGATAAAAATGTTATGGTGAGGGGTCGATTCAGTGTAGATAAGGATGACATTATAATAAAAAAGGTCCAAAAGTGAACGCAGGATGGGGGGGGGGCGGTTGTCCGGCCAAAAAAGCAACTTATAGTATATGACATATTTCAATAATGAATTAAGAAACCGAAGAACAGAGAAAGAAGGTGTCGACATTTTACAGGTCTAGCTAGACTCTAATTAACCGGGACCTTGACAAGCTAAATGAAGGCAACACAAAGTAAATTAATACATTTTAACTTCAAATAAATGCTCAACCCACTGTTAACATATAAAAGTTGAATAAATAATTCAATAAATGAGTGATAGATGTCTATTATTCAGACATTATAACAATGTACAGTATATCATGTATATGTATCAACGCACACATTTGAGACCAAAAGAAAATCTGCCGCCGAGGACAAACGCAGACGACGAAAAGAAAATCTAAACCGACCACCTGCGGACAATGGATTTGCTTGCCCTGGATGTGGCAAGATGTGTAGATCACAGCTGGGACTGCACAGCCACGGGAAACACTGTATTCCTCACTAATCTTCGGACTCGAAGACAAGCCTATTATTATTATTATTATCAACGCACCTCACACACACTCAAATATGAAGAAAAACGATACGCCAAATAAAACAATATATGGCCAGTTACAGCTGTTGATACCAGTCTCAAAGACCCCCAATCTCTAACATAATATCACAGCAGTCTGAAACACAGGTGCGTCAGTATATTGATGTACGGTATGTCAATGGGGGTGATACTGCTATTCACGGGCCGAAAGTATATATATATGTGTGTGTGTCGAGGGTTTGTTGCTGAACATAAAAATTATATATGCGTCAGACGCGAATAGCCCAATTTTTCTGTAAAGGAAATTACAAAAGTCATTTCTTCTATATAAAATCATAGACATAAATAAATATAGACTGGAAACAGGATCTTATTTTCATTTGGGAAGAGTCAAATATGTTTTACGTCCACATCTACGTTAGAAAAAAATGGTGGCAAATGAGCTATAAATTATAGGACGCACATTTCAGCATATCTATATTATGTCTATAACAATGATCTTTAGTTTTGAAAATTACAAAACTTCCTTATTCCTAATATTTTGCCTTTATAGGCTACGCATGCACCTATGCGCACCATATCAACAATTTCATAATGAAAGACATAGGGAAATATATATAGGCTTGTGATGTGGATCTATTTATTGTTGACATGGCTTCTTTATGTATGGCGGTCGTCTTATCGATTCAAATATTTAGAATTAGTTTTTAGTAAAAAAAAGTAAAAGAAAATGAGCAGAGGGTGCTCTAACGATCATAGAACGATAGACCAATGCGGCCAAGGGATAAATCCTAAAGTTTGAAAAATCATTTTCCATCAATAAATTGAATTAGTTTACACTGTAAGTCAGTCAGTCTATCGTCTATCCTATCTGATCTTTAAACACTAACTAATGCCGACTTAGTTAAATTTTATATCTATCAATTATCTGTTTTAGATCTACACTAGATCTAGATTCTGTCTTAGATCTACACTAGATCTAGATATTGCTATATACAAATATATAGATTAGATCTAGTAAGTAGTCTTTTTTTTTTTACTAGAGTCTTAGTCAGAGTCTAGATCTCTAGTTTAGATCGTCTAAAAAAGTTGTTGATCGAATTTTGACAACAAAAGAATGTGTTCAATGTCTTCAGTCTAGATCTAGACTTAGAAGCTAGTTAAATTAATAGTTGGAAAGATAATCATTATGCCCGCCTGACATAGATTTAGTAGGAAATATTACAAATATAATAATACAGAAAGGGTTCTATTAATAACATAGGTTATGACTAAAAAACAAGCTATAAATACTTTTACTTTTATACTGCTCATAACTGCTGTATAACTAAATCTATGTTTGCCCAAATTTTTCCAATAATAATTTGTTCTTCATCGGCCAGTCTATAGATCTATATATATATATATGTTTATGTATAAAATTCAACCACAGACCTATATATACAACAATAAAGTTAGGCTTTTGATTTATAGTTACGATTTATTTAGGTAGGTGCTGTTTTACTATTACATACCAAGTATTAGAGTTTAGAAAATCACAGTTTCGTTTCTTGTGCAATACTATTAGCTAACACCGCATATCCATCTATCTCAGGGGTGGGCAAATTACGGCCCGCGGGCCACATGCGGCCCGCCGAAGTGTTTTATGCGGCCCGCGAAAACCTAAATAAATCAAGAGTGCTCACACATTAAACATATAAGTATGCTAGTATTTTAAAAATAAATAAATGTAAATATCTATAGAAATTATTGAAACTTTCTTATCACTTAGAATGAAGAGGCTAAAGAAGCATTGTCTCTAAACGTCCTTCTAAAAAAGTTTAAAGTAAACGAAGATTATGGTTAATAGCAATATTTCGATAAATTCAGTAAAAGACATAAGCCCAGGCCAGTATTTATTCAATGCTATGAAGAACTATGTTGAAAGAGTTGGGTTGGCTTGTACAAGATGGCAAGGGTATCAACTGATGGAGCATTGACTGAGAAAAACAAACTTTTTAATAAAATAAAGAAAAATATCCCAACCATAATTTAGTAACTGCATACTTAACACAAAGCTACATTAAATTCATGCCTATTTTGGAGAATTTATAGAACATGTTTAAGAAAATTACACAGGGCTGTACCTAGTGTCCTAGGCATAGTCAATGTATGCAGCTGCTAAGGTCCATGATTGTTGGGGGCCTCGCACAGGAAATGAACTGTGATATTATAGGAGAAGGAAAAGCGAAACTTGTACTCAATATTATTTTTAGAATTTTTGTCTTTAATTAATTGTATAATTTTAGCTTTTTCCCTTTATTTTTTTGCTATTTTATTCGGGGCCACTAAATTCACTTCGCCATTCATATGACATATATGCGGCCCGCCTAGTTCCCCAAATTTTATTAATGCGGCCCTCGGTTGAAAAAGGTTGCCCACCCCTGATCTATCTGTTAGTAGGTCTTATATTTAGATCTATATTCTAATTCTAGTCTAGATCTATATATAAAATCGAATAGATCTAGTAATAGTATAGATTCTATCTTGAGACTAGAGTGCCGAGTCTATCCTATGCTATTCCTATAGTCATTTTTTTATTAGAAAAAGTATAGATATTAATAAAGACAAAAGTTTATAAATTATTAGATATAGACATTGGCCATAGATCTAATAATTTAGGCTACCGTAATACATTTACCATAATCTATACTTAATGTACTTGACTTCAGTGGCGTAGCAAGGTACCCGTGGGCCCGGGTTCAAGAATATGTTGATGGGCCCTAATGATTTACTAATGATTTTCTGCTATTTCTTTGGGTATTTCTTCATAGAAGTTCACAAAACAATTTCAGAAAATAATGCAAATATAATACATTTTTATTCTCTTTGAGTGCTGCTAAACATGATAGAGAAAAATGGCACAGATTTGGATCTCCTTTAAGTGTTTTGCTAAAATTGATTGCCCAAGTCTATTATCTCGTTTTGAATTTGTGGGTCGAGGTAAAGGGTTGTGTTATGTTTTGCTAAGACATTGTTGTTGTTACTTGTGTCACCTAAACGATACACTTTGAGATGACCACTAAATGAAAGATTCTTGCATTTTAAAGTTAAGTAATTAGTCATATCCTTTTTTTTTTTTTGACGATTCGGTTGAAAACAACGTTGGTGCTGTGTCTGGGTATAAATCCGAGACCATCCTTACGACTTTCCAGTGCACATACCAGTCGACAAAGCA
>JADKLZ010003886.1:26594097-26605117 GCA_021533235.1 Biomphalaria straminea
CTCAACTCCGTTCTTTTGCACCACCGTTCTTTCGCACCGTGCGCACCTCCGTACTTTCGCACCGTGCGCACCACCATTCCTTCGCACCGTGCGCACCAACATTCTTTCTCACCACTCACCTCCATTCCTTCGCACCGTGCGCACCAACATTCTTTGGCACCACTCACCTACGTGCTTTCGCACCGTGCAAACCACCTTTCTTTCTCACCACTCACCTCCGCTCTTTCGCACCGTGCGCACCACCATTCTCCCTCTCCCTTTTAATTATCTTTTAATTATTAATTTTAATTAATAATTATATTAAAGATCTCTTTTTTAACCAAATTAGGTTAAATTATTATGGATATACCAGATAGAAAGATTTTTTTTATTATTATTATTTATTTTTTATTAATGTTAAATTACTCTGCCCTAGTCTGGATTCGTACTCGTGACCCCTAGAAAGACTAGAAGAATGATTGAGAGACAAACGATGTAACCACTAAACCACACATCCATGTAAGAAATAGCAGAACGAAAACTTAAGAAGAGACGGCCTTTGACTCAACTTGATAATGAACAGGTGATTGGCTACGACAAAAAATTTTCACATTTATTGAAATCAATTTATTTTGTATTTTAAGCTATTACAAACATTACCATTCTATGAAAAGTAAGAAATTGATTTAAATTTAATCAGTAAATTTACACACAAAAAAAAAAAAACTGGATTCAACGAGAGGATCTAATAATAGGCAAAAAATGTCAAGATGGCGTCCAAAACGTTAGACTTCACTCCACTATACCTTTGGCTACTGCTCGAGCTAGTTGTTAAATATTTGATTACTTTGATATTAAATATTTTTGTATTATTAACTTGTACACTCAATAAAGGTATAAATTTACTTTAAAGTATTAAACGTTACTTGCTCTAGCGCAGCAAAATGGTGCTTTAAGTTTAAATCCACTTCCACGAGGTTTTGAGGTTAAACCTTCCTTTTCTATAAAACAAATTTCCAGAGGAATTTTGAGTTTGAAGCCCCCTCCTAGATGTATTAAGTCTATAAAAGGGGGCTAGTCTATAGAAAAAAAAAACTTTAAATGTCTCGTTAATTTGATAAGATTAGGAGGTCTAGTTGATGCTACCTATCTGAGCTAAACCTTTTACTTTTTAATATTGTTACGGAATTTGAAATCATTGCCGACTTGATGTTCATATTCGTCTAGCTCATTCTGCAAGAAGGTTTAAAAGAGAAATATTAATAGGGATCAATCATTATTTTAACACGTAGGGGAGATTTAATTCTTAATAGTCAAACAAAATTTGACTTGCACAGATTGATTCTCCCGAGACGACAATGAACTTGAGAGCTCACTCTGATTATCTTTTTATTTAATTTCTTTTTTAAACCTAGGTCTAATTTGTGTTTTGGCACATCGACACAATTTAGGTCATGTCATGCACCAAATCCTTCGAGGATTACTCTCCCTTGTGACAAGTAGGTCAAAGATGGTGGCCGTTTAGGTGTCTAGGGGGTTTAGATAATTTGAGGACCTTGACTTGCACATAAACTAACAGGCACAGCGTTATAAATGCAGGCAACAAATACTTTTTATGTAAAATATATGTACAGTTTAATAATAAGAATGAAAATAAGTAAAAGGTAAAATGCTGTACAGTGCTAGGAGGGGCCTAACTATTTACATAAAGTGAGACTATCATCATGAGATATGAGAACCAAGTGGTCTGAGTGTCATTAGGTTGGTTGCTTAGCTTTAAGTCCTATGCTGCTCTGACGAGACAGGTTTGGCTGATGCTGAGTTGTCTGTGGGTGGGCTGGCGTTATCGATCCTATCGCACGGGACTGTCCAACTATACGTAGCTGCAGGGACGGGTCTTCTGACAAGCGGTTGTTGGTCGGACTCTTGTGAGTAGTAAGTAAGGCTGGTATCTTCAGATCTGGTGTCAGCAGACTGGTAACAGCGTTACGTAGATAGGGCTTCCAAGTGGATGTAGCCTGTAATAAAAGCTGCAACGAGATGCGTAGATCGGCTTAGCCATAATGATGACACTGGGAGGTAGACGCCTTTTCGTGAAGGACATCTTCAGAATGTTTAAATAGAAACTATAATCTAGTTTCACAATAGTAAGGGGAGTTAATCCAATAAATATTACATCTCATTAGAGGAGACAATAATAATAACAATAGTGAAGTCCCACAAGGGCGATAACACATAGTTATGTAATATTTGATATGAAGAAACTATAACTTTGTTTCACAAAAATTAAAGGGAGTTAATGCATAGTATTGTTTTCCGTCAGGGGAGACTACAAGTAGCGTTAAATTGTAAGACGCACCTTGTCATGGTGAGATCTTTACGAGCCGCTTGGATAGCGAGATGAAAGGGGAAGGGGGGGGGAGAGATGGCTGATGGTCGGTGACCAGGTGGCTATTGTCTACATCTGGTTGGGTGGCCGGAACAATAGAGTACGGTTGAATGGAGACAGTGCCCGTTCAAGGGACATGATCTCTAGAAGTTAAAATTCGATACAAGGGGAAATAATTCAAGTCTATCCTGAGCGCAGGGTCAGTGCGCCATTTAAAATCAAGGCGATCAACCGAGATAAGATATTAATTGGAAAAGATAAATAAGATAATGTATACATGGTTTTACCTAAGTAAAGTAATCGGGCCAACTGGCCGATAAAATATAGTACATAAATAATTATGGCATTCCTTGTCACGGAATGAGCGTGAATATATACTCGGTAATATGACATGTTACATAAATATTATGATAGTTCCCGGTCAAGGAATCTATCTATAATAATATAGAGGGCTCGTGGCGAGCGGTAATTTATCAGCGATAAATTAATAATAGTTAAAGAGCTAAATACATGTGGCAAGAATTATTGAGAATTCTAGTCAAGATAAAGTGGATGACTTTGACTATTTAGTCGTACAAGTCATGATAATAAAATATAATACATAAAGTGACTACTTACATAATCCAAGATAAGAATTACACAAATATGTACACAAATATAATGCACTAAATAAATGCACAAACGTATAAATACACATAGTAAGAGGCCATTAAACACAAACCGTATAAAAGCGCGTACCACCAATCCAATAGTAAGGAAAAGATATGAAATGAATATAGTAAGCGAAAGCTCGTAAAGCTCAAAACAGAGAAGTGTATCCTTTCTCTCAGCTCCTCAGAATGAGAATGACCAGAAATAGGAAATTATATCTCTTCTACACGCGTGGGCAAGGAGGCGGGGATTCCCAGGTGTTTAGGTTGTCTGACGTGCCTAGGAGAAGATTATCGCTTGACCTTGCCGCGCGTTTCATGTATGGACATAGGGATGGGCCCTTATCGAATGACCACGAGACGATAGTCTCGTGTCCCTTTGTATCCCAATATGGTCGGGCGACAGAGACTATTTATCTTACGCGACAGGGATTAGCTGCGCGATAAAGTCCTTGTTGTCGATTTGAAAAAAGGTCCATTTGAATTGACCCGTTCCCAAAGGGGGGGGGGTGTTAGTAGCTTTAGATAGCCATAAGGGCTAAGTTGAGATAATAAAATAAGATAACAAAATAAATTAGTTAAATGCCTAGACCGAGTGACCTTAAGTGGGCGAAATTTATTTTTGTCACATCCCTCCACGCTGTTATCAATCAGATGCTCATTTTATCTCATCTACTCTGCATATTGTCTTAGCTCCTTTAGCTATTGTTCTGTAAATTCTACTTTAGTGAGGCCTAAGCCTAGTCCTTAGAGGAAGTTCTTCCTTCTTCCTTAACAAGAGCAATGTCATCGCACCTTGGAAGCTACCAGGTGATTATGATTACGCTGTTCTCTGCCCCTGCACCCTATTGAAATCCTTCCTGCGGATGGGGTGGGGGAGGATGGAGCATTGTGACTAAATTCTCGCCTTATTTTTGGTAAACTTTTGAGTTCAACTATTTCTTGCCCCAGCGCAACCAATGGGGGTTTTGAGTTTAAAATACCCCTCCTGGGAGTTTAGAGGTTAGACTCTTCCCATCTTCTATAAAACAAAAAATAATTGAAACGATAACCATTAAATACCATGAGCGTAGCCAAGGGGGGTTTGGATTTTAAATCCCCGTCAAAGTTTCTTAACCATAAACCCCCTCTTAAATATAATACTTAAACATACAGCAGTCACAAGAATCTATGAGTGCAGACAAAAGGAGTTTTGAAATTATTTTTTTATCCTCAAGAGGGCTTGAAATTAAAACCCCTCCAGCTGGGTTTGGAGCTAAAAACCACATCTTCAATATAAAATTTAGTTAAACTAAATTCTATGAGCATAACTAAATATGTTTAGAGTTTGTTTTTTAAACAATTATTTAGTTTAACCTCAACAGATATAAAATCTAAAGCAAACTACAGTCACCAAATTTCATGAACATAGCCAAGAGGAGTTACACATTCCTACCAGTCGCTGTGTTCAATAAATAAAATGCATTGAATAACATATTTGATTTTTAAAGTGCAGTGAATAACATATTTGAATAATAAAGTGCAGTGAATAACATAATTGATTAATAAAGAGCAGTGAATAACATAATTGATTAATAAAGAGCAGTGAATATAATATTTGATTAATAAAGTGCAGCGAATAACATATTGATTAATAAAGTGCAGTGAATAACATATTTGATTAATAACGTGCAGTGAATAACATATTTGGTTAATGACGTGCAATGAATAATATTGTTATGACCTCGCCTTGCAAGTCTGGCTAGCGCACCTCTAGTGAACTGACTATAGCAGGATGTTTACAGAAGAGAGTAACGATTTCCGCCCAAGGCTAGAAGTGGAAATAGAGACACTGTAGTATAATGAAGATGTTATTTGTGTACTTGTGATGTCTTATAAATAAATATATGTCTCGTTGAGTTGGCCTTGTCTCTTATATTATTACAATGGTGTCAGAAGTGAGAATTATAGGCAGCTCAACGAGAGGAGGTAGGACTTGATCACAATGGCATCGTTCAAACTATTAGACCAACTCTCAGTTAAAGAACTAAGGCAGGAACTCCGTGACCGATATGAGAAGCTTGGTGGTACCAAGGAGGTGCTTACAGCTCGTCTTCGGCAAGCCTTGGTAGATGAAGATGAAGATCCGGATACCTACCTATTTGAAATTAAACCGGGGATTTATGAGCTCATTGGCAAGATGTATGAAGGTATTGTTGCAATGTGTTAACAAACGAACAGGATGGGGAACGAGATAGATGAAATGGTATCACAAGTAGAAGGCCAAATACCAAATAGACCAAATTGATCAAATTGAGTCGCAAGTAAAAGGAGTAATAAACTTGTTGATGAAGGAGCAGTTGCCTTTGGACTCGTTGGTGAAGAAGTTGCATGGTCAGGACTGTGGCTGCACAAACAGTGGTGACGGAGACGCTGGGGATTGGAGCGCCGTCTGTGTCTGTGCTGTGGGCAAGTCTTGTGGTTGTGACTTTAAAGACGAGAAACGTGACAACGATTGCTGCGACGATCTCGAACGGAAAGAGAGAAATGAAGAAACTGAAGTCTGTTATGTGCCCGAAGCGTTTGTTCCTGTTGCACCTGTTACCAGTACCTCAATCAGCCGGACAGATCAAGACAACGTTGGGTCTGCGTGTGTTCCTGTTGCACCTGTTACCAGTAACATAAGCCGGACAGATCGCGACAACGTTGGGTCTGCGTCTAAGCCTATTGCTATAGACCTTAAAGACCTCTGCCTATCTGCCGGTGCTCATGAGGGAAATGTGAAGCTCGACAACTGCCTCCAGAACTTGAGCATGAACTGTACTTGCGGCACATCACACTCTGAATGTGGATGCCAAGAAAACCATCAACAAGGCATGTGTACTTCCGCCATCATCATTGACATTGACATGAATGAATGTCAGTCAACGGCTGTGCTGAATAAAACAGTGCTCGACACTATCTCGTTGAGTGTCAACCGGCCACACCATCGCCTCAACAACAGCCTGATCAACTGGAGAAAGAGGAAGCGACGGCCGCGGAAAACTGTGCAGATGGCTTCGTGGGCAACAGGCCCAAGGCTAGAAGTGGAAATAGAGACACTGTAGTATAATGAAGATGTTATTTGTGTACTTGTGATGTCTTAAAAATAAATATATGTCTCGTTGAGTTGGCCTTGAATTAATAAAATTCAGTGAATAACATATTTGATTAATAAAGTGCAGTGTATAACATATTTGATCAATAAAATAAAAAAAAACACAATTCTCTCTGTTCCTTTCGCACTGTCTTTTCCATCACCTCTTTCCCCTTTCGAACTGTCTTTCGCATCACCATTCTTCATACTCTCTGTCCCTTTCGCACCGTCTTACGCACCACAATTCTCTCTTCCTTTCGCACCACTTACCTCTGTTCTTTGGCATCGTCTTTCGCACCGTTTAACGCATTACCATACTTTCGCACCACTTACCTCCGTTCTTTCGCACCGCTTTACGCACCACCATTCTCTCTCTCCCTATCGCACCACTTACCTCCGTTCTTTCGCACCGTCTTTCGCACAGTCTTACGCACCACCATTCTTTCGCACCACTCACCTCCGTTCTTTCACACCGTCTTACGCACCTCTATTCTTTCGCACCACTCACCTTCGTTCTTTCGCACCGTGCGCACCACCATTATTTCGCACCGTGCGCACCACCATTATTTCGCACCGTGCGCACCACCACCTTCGTTCTTTCGCACCGTGCGCACCACCATTCTTACGCACCGTTCGCACCACCATCCTTACGCACCGTGCGCACCACCTTTCTTTCGCACCACACACCTCCGTTCTTTCGCACCGTGCGCATCACTATTGCGCATCACTATTCTTTCGCACCGTGCGCACCATCATTCTTTCGCACCGTGCGCACCACCATTCTTTCGCACCGTGCGCACCACCATTCTTTACTACTCACCTCCTAGCTTTTTGCATTGTGCGCACCACTTTTCTTTCGCACCGTGCGCACCACATTTCATTCAAACCACACACCTCCGTTCTTTCTCACCGTGCGCATCTCTATTCTTTCGCACCGCGCGCAACACCATTCTTTCGCACCGTGCGCACCACCAATCTTTACTACTCACCTCCTAGCTTTCGCATTGTGCGCAACACCGTTCTTTCGCACCGTGGGCACCACCGTTGTCCGTTGTTTCGTACAACTCACCTCCGTTCTTTTGCATCGTGCGCACCATCATTCTTACGCTACGCACCGTGCGCACTACCGTTCTTTCGCACCGTGCGCACCACCATTCTTTCGCACCCTGCGCACCACCGTTCTTGCACACCACCATTCTTTAGCATCGTACACACCACCATACTTTCGCATCGTGCGCACCATCATTCTTTCGCACCACTCACCTTTGTTCTTTCGCAACGTGCGCACCACCATTCTTTCGCACCACTGACCTCCACTCTTTCGCACCGTGCGCACCACTCTTTCGCACCGTGCGCACCACCATTCTCCCTCTCCCTTTATATTATCTTTTAATTATGAATTTTAATTATCTCCCATTAAATATCTTATATTAAAGATATCTTTTTTAACCAAATTAGGTTAAATTATTATGGATATACCAGATAGAAAGATTTTTTAAATATTATTATTTATTTTTATTAATGAAAAATTACTCTGCCCTAGTCAGGATTCGTACTCGTGACCCCTAGAAAGACTAGAAGAATGATTGAGAGACAAACGATGTAACCACTAAACCACACATCCATGTAAGAAATAGCAGAACGAAAACTTAAGAAGAGACGGCCTTTGACTCAACTTGATAATGAACAGGTGATTGGCTACGACAAAAAATTTTCACATTTATTGAAATCAATTTATTTTGTATTTTAAGCTATTACAAACATTACCATTCTATGAAAAGTAAGAAATAGATTTAAAATTAATCAGTAAATTTACACACAAAAAAAACTGGATTCAACGAGAGGATCTAATAATAGGCAAAAAATGTCAAGATGGCGTCCAAAACGTTAGACTTGACTTCACTATACCTTTGGCTATTGCTCGAGCTAGTTGTTAAATATTTGATTACTTTGATATTAAATATTTTTGTATTATTAACTTGTACACTCAATAAAGGTATAAATTCACTTTAAAGTATTAAATGTCACTTGCTCTAGCGCAGCAAAATGGTGCTTTAAGTTTAAATCCACTTCCACGAGGTTTTGAGGTCAAACCTCCCTTTTCTATAACACAAATTTCCAGAGACATATCAAACTAGGTTTTCAAGTTATTTAGAAGGCAGTATATGACCTTGTGAGTACAGTTTCTGTTTCAGACCTTGCGATATATGGGGCAGATGATGATAGGGTCTTCAGTTTCCTTGGTCTATGGTTAACGTGCAGGGTGTCATGTGACCAGCACAACGACCAATCGCCTTTACTTTCCTCAACTATAATCAGGTTACCTTTAGATTTCTTTAGCCAGGGCCCTATGTTCAGAAGCCAAGCGCTTAACTACTTTGCCGCTAGCCTTCATGACCTTTTAGTTGGTGATGAATAGTTGTATTTGTACATTGAAATCCATACCTTGAAAATGGTAAGAAGTAAAACTACATTATAAACAATTAGTTCGTTGATAGATACCTTGAATAACAATGTTAAGTAATCTATATATATAATCCTCTAAGTAAGAGGTCAAACAACAACAACATGCAAGCGGCAAGTAAATAGGGAAGATCCCATGGCGCACGCACGCGGTGTGCATGGACCCAATCCGCACTATTTCATTCACAAAATAGCATAGACATAAATAAATATAGACTGGAAAAAGGAAGTAACTTCGTGTAACTTGAAAACACATGTATATATATCTACTATTGAATTATGATTTCTAAATTATGAAAAAAATAAAAATTGCATGATCCTCAGTCTTAGAGATTAAACACAATTTATAGACATAAAAAAAAAAGTACACACAATTGTAATGCACAAATTTTTGTTTCATAAAACTCTCTTATGAATTTGTGTAGCGAATGGAAGGGAGGTTAAAAAAGTGGAAGCCGGAAGAGATTATATTGTGTCGTAAGACTCTTGAAACTAGAACGACAATACACAGATAGATACTACTCTCAGGTTTGACTTTAGCGCTGGAAATCTGTTATATCATGTTATAAAATGGTTCAATTTAATAATTTATACACCTAAAAATTAGCACGGGTCCAAAGAAAGTTCGTGACCCACTGTGGTCGCATATGTTGTTGTATTTTTTTATTCATGAATTCACTTATAACAAGTAAATGGGAAGATCCCATGGCTCGATTATAGAACTTCTCTTCGCAGAGATAGTTTTATGTTTTAGCACATGAACGTACTAATTATAGTCCATTTAATCAAATTAACATTCAAATTTGTTTTTCTAAAGCATTGTTACATGAGTGCAGATATATTCTTAAAATTGCGTAAATTAAGGTCAATTAGCCATTTTCATAGTATTTTTCATTCATGAATTCACGCATTCACTTTACTTATATCAAGCAATTGGGAAGATCCCATGGCGCAGCATGTTGTGAATGGGAAATAATATATCCAAATCCGCACTATTTTCATTCACAAAATAGCATAGCATTTTTTTTTTACTTTAAAAAGATTTTAATAATGTCCGGAAATTTCCAGGACTTTTTCGACCGGCGGCATAGCATTTAATAACATTTCAGGAGATTTCCAGGGGGCTCATGGTAAATCAAGAGGCCGCGGGAAATCTGTTATGTTTTATAAAATCTTATCTTATATAATACAGACTTTACTTCAAAAAAGAAGATGATTACGTCCTACGCGTCATGCATTCAGTCATGACGTAAATTCTGCCAAGTCACTGGTTTTCCTGGCTTGCTTAGGCAAACCATTCTGCTCAGGCAAACCAAATGGTTCAATTTAATAATTTATACACCTAAAAATTAGCACGAGTCCAAAGAAAGTTCGGGACCCACTGTGGTCGCATATGTTGTAGTATTTTTTATTCATGAATTTACTTATAACAAGTAAATGGGAAGATCCCATGGCGCAGCATGGTGTGAATGGAAATGGTGTATCCAAATCAGCACTATTTTCATTCACAAAATAGCATAGACATAAATAAATATAGACTGGAAAAAGGAATTAACTTCATGTAACTTGATTTAATAATTTATACACCTAAAAAATTAGCACTGGTCCAAGGAAAGTGCTGGACCCACTGGGGTCGCATATGTTGTAGTGCCTAAGGCCTGCCCTGGAAAATAGCGGCGTAAGCTATGCCGCCGGTCGACTAGTAATGTATATTAGAGTAGCAGGAATAAAAGATTTCCCATTCCAAGTGTTATATTTAATTTTTTAGGATAATCTAATAATCTAATAAATTATTTGTATAGCAATATGTAATCTGGATTTTATAGATATGCCGGGTCGATTTTGACATCCTGTCCAACCCCCTTCCGCTCACAAGTAAATATAAGTTTACATTTATATATACTGCCGCTTTCATATTTTAACCATTTTCAATTAGCGAGTTGTGGTACCTTAACTTACTCTTGGGTTTGTACGTCATCAAAAGTACAACGGGGCGGGGGAGGTAATCAAGTTCTAAATTACTACTTTGTATATTGTCTGTACATTATTATTGTGTTATATGATAATTTCTTTTATATTATGTCAGTCTATTATTGTATTTTTTTTTCAGTTCGGGTTTTCTTACTTTAGTTCCGACACTTGACTTGTGAACTAATACATTCAACTGACATCACACACTTGACTTGTGAACTAATACATTCAACTCACATCACACACTTCGCTTGTGAACTATGACTCATACATTCAACTCACAACACAGACTTGACTTGCGAACTAATACATTCAACTCACATCACACACTTGACTTGTGAACTCATACCTTCAACTCATATCACAGACTTGAATTGTGAACTAATATATTCAACTCACATCACAGACTTAACTTGTGAACTAATACATTCAACTCACATCACAGACTTGACT
>JADKLZ010003886.1:26624818-26636809 GCA_021533235.1 Biomphalaria straminea
TTGGAAAATATACTTAATAAACCCCTCAGTTGTGCACCTAAAAGGCTTCAAAGCTTAATGATGCGTTTGTACCGATACGATGTTCAGTACCAGTATACCAAAGGAAGCAGATTACAGATTGCCGACACACTAAGCAGAGACCCTTTGCCAGAGCATGAAGATTTTCCCGACACCTCTATCAACACTGTAGGACTGGCACTCCCAGATATGATGTTGAACAAAGTTAGAGATGCAGTCAAAGTAGACAATGAGATGCAGATGCTAAAACAGTACATACTGAACGGTTGGCCAGACAAGCATCATATTGTACCAGAAATTAAACAGTATTGGTCACTTGCAGATGTACTGACTTATGAGGATGGCCTTCTAATGAAAGGGGAGAGAATAATTATCCCAAGAGAATTAAGAAAAGAAGTTGAGACCAAACTACATGCAGCACATTTAGGGTATGATGCCATGATGAGAAGAGCAAGGGACGCAGTTTTCTGGCCCGGAATAGCGGCAAGAATAAAAGAAATAGCTAATACATGCCAACCTTGTCAGCAAAGCAAACCGGCAAACCAGAAAGAAAGTTTAATACAGCATAATGAGGGTTCAAATCCCTGGGATAAAGTTGGAATAGATATATTTCAAATATTTGACCAACAATACCTTGCCATAGTTGACTACTATTCAAATTTTATTGAAGTAGAACATTTGCACACGACAACAAGTCAAGTTGTTATAAGAAAACTAAAAAATGTATTTGCCAGATATGGTGTCCCCAAAGTGTGCATCAGTGATTTTGGACCTCAGTTTTCATCTGCTGAATTCGCCACATTCATGGAAGCATGGGGTGTCCACCATTTAAAATCCTCACCAGGACATCATCAGTCAAATGGCAAGGCAGAGGCAGCAGTGAAAATATTAAAGAATCTGATGAAAAAATCAAAAGAAAGTAAATCGGATGCCTATGAAGCCCTATTAGAGTTCAGAAATACACCCAGGCAAGATACCAACTTAAGTCCGGCTCAGATGCTATTTGGAAGGGCAACAAGAACGTTATTGCCTAGAAAAGAATATCCTCCAAGAATTTCACAACAAGAAGCCACAGTCAAACGAGAGAAGCGACAGCAAAGTATGAGAAGACACTATGACAAAACAGCTCGTGACATGAAGTTTCTAAACGTTGGACAGAAAGTTTTTTATCAATCACCCAACGATCCAACCTGGAGACGAGGCAGAGTATGTAAACAAGTGAATGAACGTGCTTACATTATACAAGGTGACAATGGTTCCAAGTACCAAAGGAACAGAAGACACCTAAGACCCGACACCTCTAACAACATAGACTTTTCGCCAGACAGAGAAAGTGAGTGTGACATTTTTCCAGATGGAGAGAATGAGAGCAGCAGCAGTCCACCAAACTCCCAAAACACTCATCAGTACTCTCTGCGACCTAGAGCCACTCTGCAGTAGCCGTCGAGATACGGGGACTATGGTTAAAGACTGTACATATTCACTATTTTGTAAATAATGTTGATTGTTGATTTTATTTTTATTTTTTTTTTAGGGAGGAGAGGGGATGTTGATGGAATGTTATGTCCCTTTCTATATACCCAAACAATACTGTACATTATCCCCCTTTTAGGAATGCTGTTTAGAGTATAGAGAGTTGTCCCCTTGGATAGGGGTCACTACTCTGATAGCCAAGATGGCTGATTAAACTTGTTTACCTGAAAGTATGTCAAGTTCTTATGTCAACTTTATTTAACTGTTAATCTATAGGCTTCAACTTGCAGAGTGAGAGAGGAGACATAATATTAGTAGTGCGCGAATGTTTTCTTTTTAATTCGCATCTGTTAATGCAGAACAATTAAAATACAATAGCCTATAAGATGCACTTATACGGCCAATAGTAAACCAACGTAATGTTCTATGTTTTGTTGCAAATATAAGGCTCACAGCTTTGAGGCGGACACAAATTTCATTATGAACAATAAAGATTATTATTATTATTATTATTATTATTATTATTATTAGAGATCGATTAGCCCGTTAGTGAAATGTGGTACGATATATATATATAGCTAAGGGCCCCGCAAATGACGCTCGCCCAGGGCCCCGCGCACTGCTAGGCCGCCCCTGGTATCCGGTAACAGGTTTTTCTGCCATCAGTCTCTCCTTCCTCAATATGATATCTCTGAGGTCTTCCTCAGGATGGTCAAATTTGTTTTTGATTTTGTCATTAAGGATGTGCTGATGATCGGCCACTTTGTTAAGTTGGAAAGACTGCAACATAGTGGAAACTGGTCCAAGAACAGATACTAATTAACGACAATGCAAAGACAAATCAGAAACAAGAGGAGAGGCATTTATTACACATGTGCAGTTTGTTTGGTTTCACTTGCAGTCGTTATTAAAGATCCACCAAACAGCCAAAGTTACAAGACTTGCATTTCGAAACCAATGAAGTCTAATACAATCGTAATCAACAAAACGAACACGAAGACATTTACTCAGTGCTCAGAGTTATTTCAAATTTCTGCACTAAAATACTAAAATACCCAGCAAATACAATTAAATTCATAATGTATTTTCTTGCTGCTGCCAGTGCGCCGTTGATCCAAATCAACGTTTTGACTTAGACTTTGGCATGTGAATAAATTTCTTGTATTTCTTCTTCTATGAACTGGTGGATGTGTTTCACCTGCTATTTTATCGAGCGCCGACACCTACCGCAATACCGATAATACATTTGCACTCTTTACTTTTGTTCAAAGAAACTAGCTCATTTATCACATCGTAAGATAATTGGCAAGGATTTCTCCTCCAAGGCAATTTTGTTTACATAGATCTTAACTAAATATTATAAAAAGTAATTATGGCATTTTACGTCTCGAGACGATTTTTTTCCCTTTGTAACTTCTTGTACTTTCACCTTTTCTTTCTACAATTGTTGTGTATGGCATCTGCAATCCAGGACTTTCCTTTAATGCTTGCTCCTCATATGGATATATCCAATGCTACTTTTCCCCATCTGTTAGTGTCGATTTTAAAGAACTTTATGTCACCTTAGAGACAAGGTTACTGCAGCGATCGGACCCCATGATGACCTGCTAACTACTGTGAAGCTTAAAATGTATGGCCAGATAACAAGATCTTCGGAACTCGCAAAGACCTTCCTCCAGTACCAGGAAAAAGAAGAAGAGGCAGAGAAAGCCGTGGGAAGACAACATCTAAGAAAGGACGGGCCTACCATTGAAAGAGGTTTTAAACAGGGCAAAGAGAGGAAGAGAGAAAGACGGTCTACAAGTCTTGCTTGGAGTACCAACGGCCCACCAGACTAAGGGATAGCCGCGGGATAGGTAAGAGGTAACAGGTATGTCGCCTTTGTATACATCGGTATACTTTAGCAGTGGACGACCAGAAGACCTCCTGCCTTCTGTTAAATTTGGATAGTCTCTAGGTATCTGGCACTTGGGGTTTAAAGTGTCGATCTTCTACTGCTAGGACAAACATGCAAACAATGAGTCAAGAAGAGATGAACACGTGGGAGTCAAATAGCTGACCTTTGAGCTCTTCAAATACACAATGTCATGATTGAACAATTTTGAATATATATTTACATTGCTTACTGTTCATTGTTACATACTTTTAATATAAAAAGAATATAAGTAATATAGGTCTAAAAGACCTTAATACATGTTCATGTCATATGTACACAAACACACACACACACTCACACATATATATATATATATATATATATATATATATATATATATATATATAAATTCTTTTCAATACATCAAGAAGATATCTTAATACTCTTATGTGTAAAGACAGATCAGATGTTTTTCCAGCACAGTGAAAGTTCTAATTGACAATACCCGAGAAAGTAACAGCGTCATTTTTATACGTTCACTATTTTTTAGCGGCCCCCGAAAAGAAAAAGTCGTTATTAGTTTTTTTTTGTGAAATGTCTGTCCGTCCGCCCGTCCGTCCCGTTTAGATCTCGTAAACTAGAAAAGATAGTGAAAAGTATGATAGTATCTTAGACCATTTAATGTTCTGATGCAACGGCTACTTGTTTCTTTTCTGAAAGCGAAAAATCTATTTTTTTTCATAAAAATACACCACTTTTACAACTATTCACTATTAATAGTAACAAACACCGGAGGCACTTTATTTGGGGGGAAATATTTGATTTATAATAACGGTTTTAAATTTTTTGTCAATTTTGTTTTTTACATTTGTTTTGTTTAGTTATGTAAGTTCTGTCATACTAATTACTACTTACTTACTTAGCCTTAGACTTAGGTCCTCCCGCGCCGTTCGGCGCATTGGGCGGCAAGCTGTCTCCATAAAGATCTGTCATTGGCAATGTCTAAAGCCTCCTCCCATCTGGTGTCCACTGTTCTGAGGTCCTCCATGAAGGTATGACGCCAAGTTATACGAGGACGTCCCTGTTTGCGTTTTCCTCGTATTGGCCTCCATGTCATCGCAATTCTTGGTATGCGTAGTTCATTTTGTCGTAGAACATGTCCCGCAAACCTCATGTGACGTTCTGTCACAACTTCACTGAGTGTTCGACTCCCAGTTCGGCATAGGATTTCCTTGATTGAGACCCGATCTGTGTAACTGACTCTCAGAATCCGTCTCAGCCATTTTTGTTGAGCCACATTTAGTCTCTTCTCAATTTTGACAGATGACTTCCATGTCTCACATGCATATGTTGCAGTTGGAATGACAATTGTGCTGAGAAGGTGTATTTTTGTCTCGAGTCCAATGGCTTGGCTTGTCCGAATAGGCTGCAGCCTTTGGAAAATGCTCCCTGCCTTTCCTATTCGGCACACTACATCATGATATGCATCCCCATCATTTGTTATGATGCTGCCAAGGTAAGTGAACTTGTCCAACTCTTCAAGCCTTGACTCGCCAAGTCTGACATGGGCACCCTTTGCCTTATATCCCACTCGCAAAATTTTTGTCTTATCCAAGTTTATGCGGAGACCAATTTTGGATGCCTCTCTATCTAGGCTCTCCGTCATTTCTTGTATACTTTTATTTGTAGCCCCGAGTAGTGCAACGTCATCGGCGAAGTCCAAGTCCGTCATTCGGTTTTGTTCATACCATGGAATACCAAAGGCAGTCTGGTTCATTGCTTTCCTCATTATGTAGTCGATAGCTAGGAGGAAAAGGAAGGGAGATAAGATGCACCCCTGTATCACACCTGTCTCGATGCTAAAAAAAACTCTGTTGATCCTCCTTCTGTTTTAATGCAGCAACTAGACTGACTGTATAGGTGTCGTAGGATCTGGACAAATTTTTCTGGGATGCCGTATTCTCTAGCTATTTTCCAAAGTGATTCTCGGTGGACACTATCAAATGCTTTCTTAAAGTCTACGAAACTGATCGCTAGCCGTTGTTGGTACTTTGTTCTATGATATTTCGTAAAACGAAAATCTGCTCTGCACAAGATCTGCCTCTTCGGAACCCTGCTTGTTCTTCTCTGAGCCTCTCATCTACAGACTGTTGAAGCCGTCTCAACAAAACAGTGCTGAAAACTTTGCCCGGGACAGAGAGGAGAGTAATTCCCCTCCAGTTGTTGCATTCTGCCAAGTTGCCCTTTTTTGGAAGCTTTACAATGACTCCTTTTTGCCAGTCCTCAGGGACTTTTGAAGTTCTCCAGCAGAGATTTAAGAGATCAGTCATTCCGTTAACAATGCACTGTCCTCCATGTTTTAGCATTTCTGCTGACACCATGTCTAGCCCTGCTGCTTTGTTGTTCTTTAACACTGCAATGGCTATGGTAACTTCCTCTGCAGTTATTAGGTCTGTCTTGACCTTGAGATCATTGTCGGGAGAGGGGTCCCTGAATGTGTAAGTCAGGTCTGGTGAAGGTTGATTAAGGGTCTCTTTAAAAGTGCTCAATCCATCTTGCATCCTGCTCTTCTTTCGTTAGCAAAGTTTTGCCTTGCTTGTCTTTTTTCGGTGCTCCATGTCCACTCTTTGCTCCAGTGAGGTCTCGGACAATACGATGGAGAGTTTTTGTGTCGTTTCTGCTTGCGGCTGATTGCGCCTCTTGACCCTTCTGTTCAATCCAGTCACGTTTATCTCGCCGACAGCTTCTCTTTACTTTCATGTCTGCTTCCCTATACTCTTCTTTCGCTAGGCTGCGATCCTGTGTTTCATTTTTCTGATCTCGTCTAAATTTGGCCTCTTTCCTCTCGTCGATCAATTTCCATGTTCTGTCTTGTATCCACCGTTATTTGTATGAACCTCGCCTCCTTCCAATAATTTCTTCAGAGCACTCAATAGTGGTATCTCTAAAGTTGGCCAACTCTTCTTCAAGGGTCAGTATATCTGCAAGAGCCTCGAAGCGGTTCTGTAGTTTCAGTTGGAACTGTGCTGCAGTATTGCAGTCTTTAAGCTTGTCTACATTAAATGGGCGGGGTCGTGTGACTCGTTTTGGTTGGCGTTTCAGTCGGAGCCTACATTTTCCACTGACAAGGTAGTGGTCTGAGCTAATATCCGCTCCTCTGCGGGTCCGCACGTCTAATAGAGATGACCTCCATCGTTTGGAGATGCAAATGTAATCTATCTCATTGAAGGTCTCTCCATTTGGCGACCGCCATGTTTTTTTGGTTAATTTGTTTGTGCTTAAAATATGTGTTTCCAATTGAAAGGCTGTTGGATGCGCAGAGAGAAATCAACCGTTCGCCGTTATCACTGATGTCTTCTGCAGAGCCATATGGTCCCATTACATATTCAAAGCCAGTTCGGTTAGGACTGATTTTGGCGTCTCCCATCAGTAGAGTAAGGTCATGAGTGGGTGTTTCATCAAGTGTGGTTTGAAGTTGATTATAGAAATCATCTTTGATGGTATCTTCTGCATCCTCTGTAGGGGCATATACTTGGATGATAGTAATTTTAATATGGTTTGTTTGAAGTCGAGCTGTAATGATGCGGTCACTGACTGGCTTCCAAGCAATTAGTGCTGAAGCTGCTATTTTAAACATGATGATTCCTACACCACCAACGTGTTCCTTATCGTGTCCTGAGTATAGGCCTATTATGGTTTTGCCATCATTAACTGTTTGCCCACTTCATGTCCACCGCATCTCCCAGATTCCAAGGATGTCCAGCCGGTAGGAGTCAAACTCTCTTAGAAGCCGGGCCAGTTTGCCGCATTGATTGAACACTTGAAAGGAATTTTTTTTATACGGATTTTTTTTTTCATTCTCAAAGCATTGAGATCAATTAGATACACATTATAAGACATCAGGTAAGCCAGGTTGACATCTAACTTTACATTCACTTTCACCTATCGCTTGGTCTGCTAGACCTCTGCGGCACCACACAAAATCTGTCAACTAACTTTCTCCATTCGTCTCTGTCATTGGTCTTTGATAGAATGTCAATTTCACCATAAAGGAGGGGTCTTTGATTGCAGATGCCATACACAACAGAAGCAGAAAGAAAGGGGATAGTGCAACGGCGCCTGGTGACTACATATGCCCAACCTGCGATCGCAGCTGTGTATCAAGGATCGGCCTCTTCAGTCACACAAGAGCTTGCAAGGGGAAAAGATCGTCTCTCGAGACGTAAAATGCCACAGAGGTGGACCACTTCGGGGGCCAAGCTTGAGTTTGTGTTGTCTTTATAACCTTGTTTTTTAGGAGTTAATGAGCTTCTTGTAGTTTTACAAAATACTTAATACTACTTAATACTTTGACTATGACTAAAAAACTGTTTGGTAAATCTTATTGTAAAGCCAACCTACTCTTCAAGTTCAGCCTTTCAAGAATGTGAACTATGAACCGTTTCATTTCTACAACGCTATCAACAACATCCATATACAGTGTACGTGTAAATGTAGGTCTTTATTCATTATATTTAGAGCCAGATCTTAAATTTGTTTAAGGAGAAACAAAAGAGAAAAGTAAACATTGCAAGGTAAACCACAGATAAGTTAACGTTTGCTTTAGGTTAAAGCATCCAAATAATATTCTCTATCGCTAACAATAATTTCATAAACTCTAATCCGTTAACATCTAAACAATGTGCCTCTTAACACCTTATACTGGTATAATTGTGATATAATTTTACAAATTAACGTCTCTAGTTAATAAAAACATTTTTACAATAAAATTGATGTAGGCACTTTGCATACATTTGTTTTCCTAACAGATGAATAATGTGTAAGTAATAATGTACAATTTCGTACGTTTACTACTTGTTAGTAATAGTAACAACCTTGTAAGTGATAAGTAACAACCTTGTAAGTGATAAGTAACAACCTTGTAAGTGATAAATGACAATCTCTTGTAAGTTACAATTAGTAACTTTGTAAGTGATAAATGACAACCCCTTGTAACAATTAGTAACTTTGAAAGTGATCAGTCACAACCCCTTGTAAGTAACAAATAATAACTTTGTAAGTAACAAATAATAGCTTGCAAGTGATGCATGACAACCCGTTGTAAGTAACAAATATCAATCGTGTGAAAAAAAGCCTAGACCAAAGAACTGTTCAAACCTTTTGCATGCGGTTGCAATCTCTTGTGAGTAGCATGTAGAAACCTTTAGGTATAAGAAGGCATGATGTGTGACAATCTTCTAATGATATAGTATGGCATAAATAGTATTACTATATACAAATAACATCATTGGGAGACGAAAAATAAAATGTCGCAACCCGCAATGGTAAGTTATTCAAATCATTTTTTAAAGACAACGATATGACAATAAATAAGCACCAGGGCTATAACAGAAGCCCTTCCTATTTGTTGACTTCACCTGATGAACGAGACACACGAGTACATGAACTACAGTATACAGACATACATATACAGGCAACTTTGTCGGACTAAATAAAACCAAAAGACATTTGAGAAATGAGGTTTCATCAGCTACAACAAAAATAAGCAAATATAAAAAAAAAGATTTAAAAAAAAAAGATGATATTACTGTGTATCATTTAGTTTGGACCAGCCATGTAGTTTAATTTGTTTTAGACCAAGACTAACAATAATAATTAAATAATAAATTAAATAATAAATCTGTGTGATTACCACTTAATTAGTGTAAGACCATGGAAGATTGTATAGTTATCTATTGTTTATATTTCATGTTTGTGTTCACTAAGGTCAAAGAAATAATTGTGTACAATTTCAGCTTAATCCGAGACTGAGTGTCGAAGAAATAACGTGTACACACTTTTGGCCAGACAGACAGACAAACTGAGTTGATATACGCTTTGTAAAAAGACAATCAATAAACAGAAGATAGGCTTATAGTTAACTCTTGTAAGTGATAAGTGGCAATCTCCTGTATGTAACAAAACAACTTTGACAACCTCAGCAAGTAGACATAATACAAATTGAAGCTGATGAAGGCGTTGCGGCTCCATTGTTTTCCTTTGGTTTCTTGTATTTCCTAGACAGCCTTTCAACCCTGCAGCAGTAAATCTTTGTTATAAAATACATGAACATCACTTTCAAAAATTGAACGAGACACACACACACAAAATCATTCAAGTAAGTTAGAACTTACATGGTTCTAAATATGTTTTGATTGGGCGAAACTATAAATGAAACTAATTGTCGTACTTTCTACATCCAACATTGTAAGATCAATCCTTTTTTTCTTTCCACATCTGCAAACAATTGTCTGGGCTGCTTCATCCCCAGACTCAAAGCATGTTCCCTTTATAAATATTTCGAATACAGACCGAACTATTGAATCATTTTCTTTAGATTTAGAATTACAATATATTTTAGTTAATACATTTTCACTGAATCATATGTCGAGTTCAATCTATTTATAAATAGGGATCTATATTTTTAAATATATTTTTAAATGTCAAGATTGTAGTCATCTACATTATAATTGTAGTACGCACTGGCTACGCTCGTTGATTTGTTCCTAGGCTTTATATTGTTTTTTTATGGTCCCTTCTTTTATGTTTTTTTTTATCCTTATAAACGTGGTACATTTTCCCGATCAACTTTTCAATTCAACCTTTCTATTTGATTTTCAATAATTCCCCAAAAGGCGCCAGTCTAAATATAAAGCATAAATAGAAAAAGCAAAATGGGCACATTGTCTTTTCCCCCAAGTCAACTCATTTTTAATTTTACTTTCGTCATTTCTACTTCTTTTTAAATACGGGTCCAAATAAAACAAAAAAACTTAATCCTCATAGCATGAAAGCATCCAAGCAAGCCCTAACCTGGAACCCCCAAGGAAATAGGAAGAGGAGACGGCTCAGGAATACTTGGCGCCGCGATCTGGAAGCAGATGCCAAGCAGGTGGGGATAGTTGGAGATATTTCCCAGAACCGAGATATCTGGAGGAAGCTGGTTGGTGGCCGATGCCCCATGTGGCGATGAGATTAGAAATGATGAAAAAGATAAGACTTTTTTTTTGTCATTGAAAAAAAAAAAGAGAGAAAAAAAAAGAATGAAAAACGACAATAGAGTATATACAAGAATTGTTATTGAATGGACCTCATTCACCAATCGTAAACAAACAACATTTTGCCACGTGATTCTCTATATCTTCTATACAAAGTATTTCATCCATCGTGGTTGTCATGTGATACGTAATTTTTCATTGCTTTATCAATATTGAATGTGGCTAAATGTGTTTATTTACGATTGGCGAATAAGGTCCATTGGAAAATCGAAGAAAAGTTAGAGTGAATTTTTCATTGTTTTGGGCGGGGGAGTGGATACGTAATATTAAATTCACGGGCCAAAAGCCATGGATATGTGTCGGGGGGTTGGCGTTCTAAAGGAAGACGGTTCAAATCAAGTCAGAACGTGACGATGCGCAGGGTGAAAAAAAAAGGTGATTTCAGAGAAAAAGATATAGAAAAAAAGAGTAGAGAGAGATGAAAAAAAGAGAAAGGGCCGCTCATTTTATTGTAACATATACAATAATTCAAGTATGTAAGAGATCGTTAAAATTTAGCCAGTCAAAGGAAATGGATGGGATGTTTTGGTCATAATTAATAATGTTGACTCTAAAGCGTGAAAACCAATCAACGGGCGTAACCGGTGTGTAATGCTAGTCAAAATATCGATTAGAGCTTTAATTTTTTTACATTTCAGCTGATTTCTTCAATTTGAAAAGGAAAAATGTTTCTAAAAATAATCCAAAGAATAACATTCCAAAAATTGATGGTAGAGACTTTGTCTTCACATTAATCACACAAATCACATTCTAACAAAATGAGATCAAATCAATTACATCCTTTACGAATATAACATGTACACTGCATCAACATCAACACCAATAATAGAAACTTCCTTAAAAAACACAACCACTAGAGGTACATTTATAGATACATGTCATTTGTTAAACCTTTTAGTTTTGTTCCTTTCTTCAGCGATTTCCATTCATCACAAGAATCCGCCCGACTTACATTTCGATGTAATGCATGTAATACTCCAGCAGTGGATTTAGTTTGAAGAGACTCAACGCTACCATAAATTTCGGTGTCTCTGTCCCATACATCACTCTTGTTAGTCCTCAAGGAGAACCGTTGTTGTAGCCGCTTTTGTTTGTGCCGGCACATGGTGGTCAAATGTTTGAGACTCTTTCGAAATGTTGCGTTTAGGGAGAAATACACAATAGGGTTGTAGCAAGAGTGGGACATGGCCAACCAGTGAGCACAAAGCCAAACCAGCTCCATGTGAGGGTTGTTGTAGATGGCTGGATTACTATCTCCAACTAAAGTGATCACATGTAAAGGTAGCCAGCAGACAGCGTAGATAGATACAACAATAATAATCATTTTCACCAACTGTGGAGAGAAAAGGTAGACTATAGTTCATTTACACTTAGTAGACTATAGTTTATTTACACTTAGTAGACTACAGTTCATTTACACTTAGTATACTACAGTTCATTTACACTTAGTAGACTACAGTTCATTTACACTTAGTAGACTACATTTATTTACACTTAGTAGACTACAGTTCATTTACACTTAGTAGA
>JADKLZ010003886.1:26660716-26674289 GCA_021533235.1 Biomphalaria straminea
AAGGCATTCCAGGCTGAAGCACCTATCCAGTCTGCAACCATCAGAGGGATCAGTCCACCACGTGGCACCCTCTTCTTCATCACCTCAGCACCTGTCAACCTGCAGGACATCTACTGACTGATAATCAGTATATCTGAGAGACAACTCATCCCGAGTTCACAGTCACATTACAGATAAGTGAGATCAGCCAATCTAGCAAACCATACTTGAGCCACACGAGCAATCATCCCAGTGATGATACCATACTAGAACTCTCCATAAAGTTTTAGATTTTTTTGTACATTCCCCTTTTTACTTGTACTTGTAATTCTTAATATTATTTCCTATATTAACAGTGATGATACCATACTAGAACTCTCCATAAAGTTTTAGATTTATTTGTACATTCCCCTTTTTACTTGTACTTGTAATTCTTAATATTATTTCCTATATTAAATATTTGTTTGTTATTTCATACGCCTTTAGTTCTTGCTTGTGCCTGTCAATGTGCCTATAACGACTATAGCAATAGCATAATATTTACCACGTTGTGGTCCCAAGACTTAACCCCTAGAAGTCGCAGGCCATATCCCCATCGGAAAGTGCAAACGATCCGATTGGCGGACATATTCCACCACAGAGGAGTGAAAAAGCTTACCCAAACAGCAATTATAAGAATCCAGGGTCATTATGGTGGTGCCATTAGAAGTAATATCAACAACCTTCTACAGATGAAAAAGGCAATTTGGGCAATTTGGAAACACAGGTGTGGAGACCACAGTGATTGTGGCAATTGGTGTCCAAAAGAACAAAACCTAGCAGTAGCAAACAAAAATAAACTTCCCAAGTATATTACTGATGCTATGAAACCAATATTTGAGGAGTTAACATCAGATGCACTGTTGGAAAAGTGTTTACATGGTGGCACGCAAAATGCTAACGAGTCGTTCCATAATTTAATATGGAAAAAATGCCCCAAAAACCAATTTGTTGGAAGAAAAAGGCTTGAGATAGCTGTCCATGATGCCACAATTGTATATAATGATTGGGAACTTGGACGAAGGCAGATATTTCCACTTTTGGGATTACAATTGGGATATTATGCTGAAACGTCATTTCGCGCTGCGGACAAGAAAAGAATTTTGTCATCTTTAAAAGCAAATAATATGAGAAAAATGACATCCAGGAGTAATAAAAACATTCATCTAAATGCAGTGGATGCTAGGGAAGAAGGATATTTACCAGGAGGCTTTTAATTGTAAGTTTTCGTTTTCATTATTCATAGATGTTGTGGTTTTTCTTGATTTTCTCAAAATCTGCTTTTCAAAAGGTTTTGGTTTGTTTTGTCAACTTTTACAAAAACTATGCTAGCTAGAGCTTTGAAATTTGGTAGTATTGTTCTATGTCCATATTGAATGAAAACATGCTACCAGAATTACAATTTATGAAGAAGTTTTTAAGTTATGGCCTCAATACTTACCCCTACCCCAACCAGTTTCGACAGTTTTATGGCTCCCACACTAAAAAATTCATTAAAAAAAAAGTTTTCTCTCTGTTTTTAATGATTGTAGATCAAAGTGATTGAAATAACATGCTGAATACACTGTGCAAATTTTATTTGAAAATATTTAATAGATGCTAAAATATCTTGACATGTGTGTTCATATATTTTTTTTAGTTTTTGACTATTTTACCCTATTTTTGTGAAAATTTTCACTTTTTTTAGGTAATTTTTTAAATATTTTTTCCATCATTAAATGATCCATCCGAACATATAGACACTTAAAATGTAAAAGATTTGTTGATATTTCAATTTGGGGGTATAACCTGCCCTTAAACCTAACCCTAACCCCTAACCCAAATACCAACAAAGGATGTTGATCAGTTTTGTAGCGTCCATCGAAAACAGCAAGACAATAAGGAATCATGCAACAATTTGTTCAATTAAAGCGAAATCTCTAAAGAAAATCAAGCTGTTGTGTCACAGAAGAGGGTGGAATAATGTCTTTCAAAAAGTATTGCCTTTTTGAAAAAAAAACAACTATTAGCCTGGAGATGAAAATCCCCCTTCTCAATACAGACATTTACCAAACGGTCACATACGCTTCGAAACGTAGAATGTTGAAAAGAGGCTAAACGAAAGTGAGCAGAGATGTCTGATAAGGATCCCGAGATAATATTACCAATAGAAAAATCTTTTTCCGCTCAGACATTCGCCATTGAATGGAAGTGGCGACTAAAAGTCGACTGACATTTGTGAGACATCATTAAACATGACGTCGCACCTTGTAGAATTCCTGAATTTCGTGGGCACCTGCTGACAAGTGGCTTTGAAAGTCGCTTTAGACTGATTTTTGCTGAGAGAAATAGTAACCCTATGCGTCGAATATATCGCACTAGGGAGCTTAGGTCTATGTTTTTCTCAACATTTTACAACCAAAAATTGTTACGTTCGCCACTGAACTTGTCAGATAAGATGTTTAGGGGAGGTCTTAAGATCACACAATTACCCGGAGCGAAGCAACAAGCGTTTTTCTGCTTTTCTGAGCTTTAGAAACTCTTTCTCTTGGCGTCTACAACGCATTTTTTTCTCACTTTAGGAAGAGAAAAAATTAATTAAATTAAGAAGGGTTGGAACAAGTGGATACTGAACTGTGAGAGACAATTTCTTATCTTATCGTATACAATACAGACGTTACTTCAAAAAAAAGATGATTACGTCCTACGCGTCATGCATTTAGTCATACATTATAAACAATGACTTTAATTCTGCCAAGTCACTCGTTTTCCTGGCTAGCGTAGGCAATCCATTCCATGCTCTAATAGCGCTATGGTAGAAAGAGCTTTTGTACAAATTTGTCCTAGCATATGGGACGAAAAGTGTACTCTTTTTGTGTCTTTCTGAGTATTTTAATAAATTTTGTTTTTGTATTTGAAGATTATGGTTCAGTGTTTTATGTATAATTTCTTCTTTACTTTTGAGTCTTCTGTCCTAAAGGCTTTCTAAATTTAGTGATTTTACTAAAGGTGTTACTCTAGTCAAATGTGAATACTGTTTTGTTATGAATCTGACTGCTCTATTTTGTGTCTGTTCCAGTTTCTTAATGTTTTCTTGAGTTGAGGGGTCCCAAACAGAGGATGCATATTCTATTATAGGCCTAACTAAGGTTAAATAACATTTTAGTTTTATTTTTTTATTTGATTTATAGAAATTTCTTTTGATAAACCCTAATGCTTTGTTTGATTTTTTTTATTGTTTCATCAATATGGGGATTCCATGACAGTTATTCATTTATTATAACACCTAGGTATTTTGCGTTTTTAGCGGCCCCCGTAAGGGGAAAAGCCACTATTAGGTTTGTGCAAAATGTCCGTCTGTCCGTCTGTCACACTCAGGGCGCCAAAATTAGAAGAGATACGAAAAATATTTTTTACCATTAAATGCGGCTTGAAAAGTTTAGGTGCAACGGCTACTTTTAGTTTTCTAAAAGCAAACCGTTTAATTTATAAAATTAATTATGCAAGCGATTTTTTTAATAACAAAACACCAATTCTAAAACAGTTACGTAAATGTAAGGGAGGAAATGTTACTATAAGAAATTCACACAACATATAGATATCACGCACATTTTTTAAAATGAACTTTTAGCAGCGGCTTTCGTGTACTAGCGTACACGAAATGACATGATTCTAAACTAATTTCTTAATTTTTTTTAAAAATCAGATTTTTTTAAAAAATTGTTTAGTGCCCCCATTAGAATGAAAGAAGCATATTTTTGTGCGTTTTGTCTGTTGGTTGGTCTGTCCGTCACGGTTAGAAAAAAAACACTAAAGGCTTTTGAAAATATGATTTAACCTTTACTGTTCTTTCAGAAATATTGCGATAGTTTAAGGATGGGAGCATACAGGAATTGAGCCAGGGACCAACGATAAATCCGAACTAAAGTCTAGTGCGCAAACATCAAGATAAGGCAGGTTTATACCCTTCTCGCCATCCTCCGTCGTCCAGCGAGAAGTTAATTATTTTCAACTTAGAAGAAACATCCGAAACATCTTGCGAATAGGCGGATCTGACAGGGATCCGACTCCGACGGGGGTCGCCTCAGAGTTTGTGTATCACACAAACTCTCTTTGTAATCTTGTTAGTCTGTGTTACTGGTCTACCATGAATAAAATAAGTGGAATTAATTTGTTTTAGTTTTTTTGTTACTCTTAATAACTGACATTTTTCTGGGTGGAAAGACATGCCCCAATTTGATTCCCATTTTTGTAATTCATCTAATTCTATTTGTAAAATTTCTGTATCTTGTGTTGTTTTTATTGTTCTATATATTATGCAATCGTCTTCGAGTAATATGACTTTTGTTCCTGGACTAATGCAATTTGGTAAATCGTTTATGTAAATTAAATATAGTAGTGGTCCTAAGACTGTTCCTTGAGGTACGCCTGAGTTTACTATTATTGGTGTTGATTTAGAGCCATTTATTATTACAGTTTGTTCTCTCACTATCAGAAAATCTTTAGGCAGTATATTTTATTTTAAAAAGTCGCATTTCGGAAAAGTGCATTTTTACCACTTGGGTGTCGTCCCCCTCTTCCCCAGTGACGCCACTAATAGTCAGAACTATTTTCTTTTGTGACTCATGTTTGCTAACATTTTTTTCTAAATCCATACATTGTATTGACATATTAATTTTTTCCCTGTAGACGAGAAGCAATCATTTTCCATGAGTTATTGGCTTTGGTAAGACGTATTTTGTCATTAATATTTGTTTTTTCTCAGTCTGGCAGTTGTTAACATTAAACAGCTGGTCCATGTATTACATAGTTCTTAGGCCTGTACAAACAACTGGTCCATGTATTACATAGTTCAACGGTACTATTTATTACATGCTTCTTAGGCCTGTACAAACAACGGTACTATTTATTACATGCTACTTAGGCCTGTACAAACAACTAAACTATTTATTACATGCTACTTAGGCCTGTACAAACAACTAAACTAGTTATTACATGCTTCTTAGGCCTGTACAAAAAACTGAACTATTTATTACATGCTTCTTAGGCCTGTAAAAACAACTGAATTATTCATTACATGCTACTTAGGCCTGTACAAACAACTAAACTATTTATTACATACTTCTTAGGCCTGTACAAACAACTAGACTATTTATTACATGCTACTCAGGCCTGTACAAACAAGGAACTATTTATTACATACTTCTTAGGCCTGTACAAACAACGGAACTATGTATTACATACTCTTTAGCCCTGTACAAACAACTGGTCAATGTATTACATGCTTTTTCCCGAGAGAGAGAGAGAGAGAGAGAGATTGTTGAATTAAAAATATGCTGTTTGTTCTTTTATCCTAAAATAAAGGAACTAATTGTTTAGAGGCAGAACACTAGAAACGTTATAAGGTCCTAAGTCTGAGGCTTAGAAAAAGGAGGCTGGCCATAAAATACCATTACTGTAACAAAACTTGGATCAAATTGAATTTTCTCTCGAAAGACAAGACAAAAGAAAAAGTATCGGGTCCAGAGAAATTAAATCACTGACGTCACAGATGTTACACTGATGCCGGAAACTACTTTATTTGATCTATGTAGATGTGGGCATGTATACATAGAACTGTTGCCGAATATGTGTTTGAACTTTTCCTAATATGGTCAAAGAAAATTAAATAATCATACATTGTAAATTATACTTATTTTTTTAAATCGATCCAATAGTTTGTTTTTTATTATATATTGTCGTCGAATTTAAACAGGTTTGTCAGTGTTAATCAATAGGAACGAATCATAGCAAATATTCTAAGTAGACAATGATCGATATTGCTACACACTTGTCCTTTCTTTGTTAAATACTAAATTAGGCCGAAAGTACTTTTTCTTTATAAATCTTTGCATGACATCAGTTCTATTTTAAAATGAAACAGTCCTTATTAGGCTGTGAAGTGTAACCCATGGACAATCTGCAGAAAACAAGCAATAAAAAAAAAAGAATATATTTTTAAAACCAAAGCATATGTAGTAGGAAATAACCGCTCATTACTGCCATTTATCAGAATAAAATCAACGTATTGATATTTTAAGCAATCTTTATAGTTTATATTATGTCGTTCCCCTTCTGGTATGTTGTACGATCTGGTGGGAGTAGGGGGAAACGATTACTTTAATCCCACCCCTCCACGACCCATATTTTTTCCGTGGGGGAGGGCGGTCCAATATTTTGTAGAAATCACAGTTTCCTAACATAATTATTTATATCTATCTATATGATATAAGCTACTTATTGATACATATACATAGCCGATCTTTATATTATGTCGTTCCCCTTCTGGTATCTTGGCCGCTTCTAATGCGGTGGGTGGGGGTACTGCCCTTCCCACTCCAGACTTTTAAGAGGTGGAAAAGTGTGTGTGGATGGTCCAATTTTTAAGCAGATATCGTAGTATGTGAACGAGTGAACAAAATTAGTTGAATATCTTTATAATATAAGCTACTAATCGATATTTAAACAAAATGGTATAATACGTCTCATTAGACTTTAATTAAATCATTAGTAAATATGAAATGAAAAAAGGGTTGTATCAGATAGTAGGGGCGATAGATCCAATCGCCCCCCCCCCCAACCGGGCGGATTAATACTTATTCTTTTGTATTCTATTTTAAAAAATATTTAAAAAATGACAAAATATGTCACTAATATACGTTCTATTACTATAAATTAAATGTTTATATCGAGTCGCCCCCCCCCCCCAATTCTGTAGTGCCGAAACGCTATCATTAGAAATACTTATTAAAAGGAGAAAGGATTGTTACATGATAATCGTTTCCACTCTACCGCCCCGACGAAGACATAAAAATTGTTTTTAAAATAGACATAGCGACAGAATGCGCATGAATAATCATAATTATTTAAAGAAAGACTGTCGTTTGGAAAATTTAGAATTCATAAGAAATTTTAAAGCATAAGAGCAACAATTGAGATGAGTTCTGAAACCAAATATTTTTTTTTCCTGGTCGCCTTTTCCCAACCTTTACTCAATCTGAGATTTTTCTATCGTATAAATAACGTTAGGACTATAACTTACAATTTATATATGAATCCTAAAAATACACAAAATAAATTGAGTAAAATTCATCTACTTTATTTCTCCACCATCTTCTGAATTTTTCCGTAGCTCTGAATTATAGTTCTGTTTAAAAAAAAACGAAATTACAAACAGGCATATTGAACAAAATTAATAACTTAATTTTTTTTTTTTTAATTTTTTTTTTCGAAGTCATTTTTTTTAGAGAGGGCGCGGTGGCTGAGCGGTAAAGCGCTTGGCTTCCGTACTGGAGGTCCCGGGTTCAAATCCTAGTGAAGGCTGGGATTTTTATTTCGGGATTTTCGGGCGCCCTTGAGTCCACCCAGCTCTAATGGCTACCTGACATTAGTTGGGGAAAAATAAAGGCGGTTGGTCGTTGTGCTGGCCACATGACACCCTCGTTAACCGTGGGCCACAGAATCAGATGACCTTTATATCATCTGCCCTATAGACCACTAGGTCTGAAAGGGGAACTTTACTTTTTACTCTTTACATTTTTTTTGGCGGAGACTCTCAAAGCCTAAGTCTAAATGTGTGGAGTAGATTTTCTTTTCAAGGAGCAAATCTGTTGTACATATAATTTATTATAATGTAGTTAGGCATTATTAGCATTAGCATTATTCAAAAGGTTCTTAAAAATTAGACATTTTGCGCGCGTCAAAACAGTGGAGTTTAACTATCGTTCTGTGGCGTCTTATTCTGACCAATACAGGCCTATTAAAAGAGGTCTCGCTTAGCATGAAGATAATAATACCATAAATACGCCTAATAAAGATATATCTAACTTTCACTCCTTGTATCACTTATACTTCAGTATCGGCCATTGGCCCCCCCCCCCCATGTTACTTTATTTTACGAAATTTGAACTGCCTTTTTTTTTTTTAGTAGGACAAATAATGAGCTGAAGATGCAAAGAGAATATGTTGCTAGCATTGAAAAATAAGACCCTTGGCGTAGCGACTCCGAACCGAAAACCGCTTGGACAGCGCTCCCTCCATACCCCTAGCTGACACCAGCGTGACTTTTTGTTTTTGCCAAAGTTTGAGAATCACTGCTTCAGTTGTAATATGATCACTTTTTTTATATTCTCTTTACATATGTATAATATATATTTTATATTACTTCTAGTCGACCTGCGGCGTAGCATACGCCGTTATTTTGCAGGGCCGGACTTAGGCCAATGCAACCTATGCGACCGCACGGTCCCCGCCCTCTCATTGGTCCCTCGCTAATTTTAGGTGTAAATTATTAAATTAAACCATTTTATAACTTATAACAAAATTCCCGCAGCCTCCTGATTTACCAGGAGCTCCTTGAAAGCTCCTGAAATAGAAAAATATACGAACAAGCTGGGAAATCTCTGGAAATTATTAAAATCGTTTGAAAACTCAAAAAATAATAATCCTGAAATTATTAAACAATAATTTCAAAATCGAAAACGCCAATCTTACGCGCGATGAAAAAAAACGGCATTATGCAATACCCGTAATTGTGGAATCTGGTAAAAGAAGCATCTCGCGCCTCAAACTAATGAAGAATTACTTGAGGTCAACAATTCTCAAACATATATTGAAACATCTGGTAGTTCTTGCTATTAAGCGTGAACTATGTAGGAAAGAAAATGTATAACATAATATATCGTATGGCTTCGCTACACGCAAGTCTTGTAAAGTAATTATGTATTTAGTAAAGATTGAATAAATGCAAAGACGAATTTATTTACTAATATAAACTCTTAATTTAAAGTGCAGGAAATAGTCATCTTCCGGAATTTGAAAAGTCTAAATGTGTCTCAATAAAGATAGCTAAGACGGATTTTAGGAGTCAGTTATGGAGATCGGGTCTCAATCAAGGAAATCCTATACCAAACTAGGTGTCGACCCCTAAGTAAGGTTGTGACAGGGCGTCGCATGAGGCTTCAGACATTGCCAGTGACAACTTTTTGCGTAAGCAGTTTTCCGCCAACGCGCCGAACGACATTTTGTTGGCTTTTAAACCGGAAATAGTGCTTGGTGGCGGGGCTCCGCCACACGCTGTTGGAGCTCACAGCTCTCCTCCAGACCCCCTTGCTGGCATTGGCGGGGAGTCTACAATTTTCCCACTAACTCTAGGAAGAACCTATTCTAGGGTACAATAAACGTCTTCCGAAAGAATGAAGTGAATGCGCACACACACATATGTGAATTTTTTTTTACGGGGGAGGGGAATTCCCCTGAACTCCCCCCCCCCGCAAAAATCCTGTCTACGCCCATGATAAGGGCTTTAACTATTTAAGAGTTTTAGGCTTTTAAAAAGTTAATTAATTAATTAATATTTTTGAAATAATTAGTTGTTTTTTTAAATGCCATACTCTAGATAAATTATCTTCCAAGTCTGACCAGCTCAATCTGCTCCCTAACATTCATATGTCAGTAAGAGTATTTTCACCCAACTTAGCTCAACGAGCAGGCCAGAAGCTGGACTTTTCGAGCATTTGATATTTCAGACATTAGTCATTTAGGATAACAATATCAGGTGGCCGAGCCTTGCTCGGTTAAATAATTTTATATACCCGAAGTCATTTTTGGAATTTTTTTTTTATAATTACGAAAATGAACGATTGGATAAAGACTACTAATTCGAAAAATTTCTTTAGTATTCTGTTTGTTCTATATGTAAATTGGTACGTTCAGACATTTAATTTTGGAATTAGTATATTCAATTATGGCTTTAGTACGAAACATCGAGTGACGCAAATTTCTACGTTATTGGGGAAAACTTCAAAGACTTTCTTACAAGCCAATAATAGTAGGCCTACGATAGTTTTACGCTGTCTAGACTGTAGGAGGACTTAAGAGACTTGATATTTAATCGCCATGTACAATTACATATAGAACAAACAGAACACTAAAGAAACTCTTCAGATTATTTTACGGGATATGTGCCCTGCTCAGCCAGACTGTAAGACTATAAGAAGTTCATACCGGCTTTTGCCATCCATCTATCCCAGTGGTGCTACTGGTGCTACAGCCCATGGAAGGATATGGCCTGCTTTTACACATCCCTCCATTCAGATATCTTTTAGGCCTTTCGTCACCACACCCTAACCCCAAGTTTTTTACTGAGGTTTATAGTTAAATCAAAAGTGGCTGCAGCGTACGCAAACTCGTTGACCGCTTAGAATATTGTGTGTTGGTTTCCTTTTCGAGTCGATGTGAAGCTCGAAGTCGCAGATCCTCAAGTTTCCTTAAACGCTCCTCAGAATTTTCTAGCTTAAAGATATTACTAATGATTGCATTTGCTATAGCTGAAGATGCTCTGGGATTTATCGTATTTGAAGACTGATGAGTCACTGGAGACAGGCAATTTATCGAGGTTGAAGGCTGGTGAGTGACTGAAGACTGGCAATTTATCGAAGTTGAAGAATGGTGAGTGACTGAGGACGGGCAATTTATCGAAGTTGAAGGATGGTGAGTGACTGAAGACAGGCAATTTATTAAAGTTGAATCCAGTTCATTTAAAATCAAAGAAAGGCGAGGGACTTTAGCTGGATCAGCGTCATCGTTTCCTTCTCTTGAATCTTGGTTGAAGTTGAATAACTGGCGTTTTTTCTTGGCCGCGGCATCTTCCTAGTAGCAATAGTTTAAATTGTTTTTTTTTTTATTTTAAAACAATACAATTGGTATACTATATTATACTACTGAACATTAAAATTACGAATAATAACGTTATGTCAATAAAATATTAACTTCACGTCAATAATAATAATAATAATAATAATAACAACTGACCTCACAGATACCTTCTATGCTCTGGGCATTCCTAGGAACACTCTCGTTGCCTGTCAGAGGGCGGTACTGCTGCAGACCTGCCACATCACCAGAAAATTCCTCAGTGGAAACTGATAAAGGGAATACGATGAATTTTGTCTCCCTTTAACGAAACTCGACCCTGGCTCCGCCAGAGAAAGAATACTCGTTCTTTTCAAACATAATAATAAAATTATTATGTTTATATAAATAATGTTTGTCTAACTGAATCTATATAAAAGACCTTCTAAAAAAAAACAAAGATTTAGATCGAACAAAATTATAATAATATTTGTCTTCTATAAATTTAGAGTGGAATTGGCAATGCTGTTACATCTAGATCTAGTCTAGGAAAAAAAGCGATTGAAATCTGGCTGAAATCCTATAGCTCAGACGTAGACGTCTAGATCTATTTGTTTTCTTCTAGAAATTACAACAGAAAACCTATTAGATTATTATTAGATCTCTTCAACGCCGCAAACCTCCTGCTATTAGGGAAGAATAACGGCGAGCAACATGGCGGTTTTTTCGACGGAGAACTGAGAATCTAGTTGTAAGTCTAGAATCAAGACCTAGATCTAGACGTAGATTGTTTGTTTGTTCTTTTAGGCCTACATGTTTCGGATGTTCCTTCAGAGTTGAAGATAGTTACTTCCTAGTCCAAACCTCCCGCAGGACGACGGGGGATGGGAGCGGGCAGGGTTTGAACCCGGGACCATCGATAAATCCAAACGACAGTCCAGCGTGCAAACCGCTCGACCAGGCAGACATCCAGATTCCAGATTCGGCGTCCATATCTTTCTTTTCGGCCTACATTATAGCTAATTAAAAATATACAATTAATCAAATTCTTATTTTAACGTGCCTTATAATAAAGGGATCAAGCGATTAATTTGTAGAAACACTTGGAAACACTTGAGTGTCTTCAGATAACCACGTGCTTGATTGATGTTCACTGTTTTAAACCTTCAACTACGGTGCGCAAATATCTAGTTGTGTCTATTCATTCAAACGCGATAAAACTTGTTGCAAAGAAATGCTTTAGTGAACGGATGTAAGCCAGTGACGTAGGAGGTGTCAAGTTTTTTTTCCCTTTGACGTCGTGGGAAAAAATTTCATTCATAAATTCTCCATGTCATTCATAAAACCTTCAAACCAAAATAAGTTTTTCCATAATGAGACATTTTTCAAACCGATATAACGGTCAAACTCGAGTTTTCCCGATGTGGCCAATGAGTTGAGAATTTTTTTCTCACTAACATTTAGATACGTTGAAATTTTAAAGAAAATCGTTAGAGCCGTTTTCGAAATAGAAGAAATATATATATATATATATATATATATATAAAAGAATTGCTCGCTTAAGAGTATAGGATATTATTATTAAATGAAACTAAATGCTAGACAATGGCTTTGTCTGCGTTTGGTATGGCAAATATGAAGGTCCAAATAAGGTGGCGCTAAAGGATTCAATAAGATCGCTCTTCTGGATTATTTTACATTTTATTTTCTTAGCCGACCAGAAGGTCTAGAAATCGCCCGGAGATTCTACAGTGGACAAACTAAGATCTTAAGTATAGCGAGGAACACTGATATCTGGAAGGTGGACATCTGAGACCATGTAAGAACGAAGTGGAACCAGAGACTTCACGATGCCTTTGTTTGTGATCATTATTGCCTCATTATGATCTAGTAAATGAACATTTTCATTACCTGAATCCCCATTAATAAATCCGTTAAACCTAAATTCGCAACAGTAATTACCTTTTGCATTTCGCGAGAACCAACTAAATACGTTATTGACACTGAAGGATACTTTAAAGTCGCCACACTGTTTCCGATGACGACTGCTGTAGGCACATCTATAGCTGAATCTATTATCCCAATATCGCTGGACGCTCTTCTAAATACGAAATCAATTCCTTGTTAGAAGATAGCTGGACATTAAATTAATCTCTGCCCTCAAGGAATGTGACTTGATTAGCAGTAGGCTTCTTTTCGTTCGAGACAGAGAACAGAACAAATCAATGACAAACTTGTTTCATTGCGCTTCTCCTTAAAAAAAAGCACTGATACATATATATTCATGAATTTGTTGTGTTCATTAGTTGAATAATTGCTCAATAAAAGTATTAGTTCAACCTATGAAAATTATATTTCACAAGTTTTTTCGTAAAATATGTCACAAGGCGTGATTATTAATATATTTTAATAGATGATAAATTGTAATTTACATCCAAAATTTGTTTATCAATCTATTGATATGGTTATTGGTATCTAAAAGAGTTTCTTGAAATCAATCAAAGCTGTATGGTTTATCTCCCATACAAAGTGAGATGGAAACAAACTTTCTTTGGACCCAAGTCAAATATGACTGCATCAGAGATATGCTATTCGCAGATGACTGTGACATAAATGACTCAAATGAAGAGGATCTTCAAAAAAGCTTGTCCCTCTTCGCCAACACCTGCAAACAAATTGGCCTCTGCATAACTGTAAAGTGCTCCACCAACCTCCTTGAAACAGTCACAATATCAGACATTCTTACAGATGGCCAAAAGCTAGCAAATGTAAAAAGGTTTATGGGAAGCATCATATCAGTAAAAGAATAGCATTACCATATCAGTAAATGCCAACCTAGATGACGAGGTAGACTTTCGTGTTGCCACAACTTGCCTGTGCCGCTTTCGGCAGACTTAAAAAAAAA
>JADKLZ010003886.1:26674299-26698671 GCA_021533235.1 Biomphalaria straminea
TTTTTTTTTTGTTAATGATGCTACCTGAATGCTCTTAGATTTACTTTATCAATGGATTCCAGCAAATTATCTAAATGTGAAATACTTCTTTTTTTTTCTGGGGGGAGGGGGAAGCTAAATCACAAAATCCTCCATTGCAGCACTCATGAAATAGTTTTGCTTAACTTTATTATAGTTGAGGAATTGGATGACAAAGTTTGAATTTAGATTAATTGTGTTAATAAAGCCAATGACTTTTATTGGGGAGAGGTTGAACCTTAAAGCCCCTCTCTACGATCTTGCAATGGGTAATTGTAGTTTTTATTTAGTTTTTAGTTTTTTAATTTTCAATAACCCTTTGCTTTGATCATTGAATTTTACAATTCTAGTTTGGTTTATTTTTTTTTTATTGGAGTGTTGTAGCATCTTATAACCCACTGGTTAGGTGATGATTGTGGCTGAATTGTTTTTTTTATTGGAGTGTTGTAGCATCTTATAACCCACTGGTTAGGTGATGATTGTGGCTGAATTGTTTTTTTTTATTGGAGTGTTGTAGCATCTTATAATTCACTGGTTAGGTGATGATTGTGGCTGAATTGTTTTTTTTTTTATTGGAGAGGAGGGGTTAACCTCAAAACCCCAAATATCTACGCTTATGGAATTCCGTGACTTTATTTGTCTTAATTTTTTTATTGAAGGTTTTAACCTCAAAATCCCCCTTGGATTACTTAATTTTTTTTTCATTGGACTTGGTTTTTAACCTCAACCCCTCCCCTCTTGACTACGCTCATGAAATATACTGAGTATAGTGAGTGTAGTTTTTCTGTAGTTTTTTTTTTTTTATTATTGAAAGGGATTTTAAACCTCGAATCCCCGTCCCTTGTCTACGCTCATGGAGTATCGTTTTTCTATTTTTTTTATATTAGAAGGGCATTTTAACCTCAAAACCCCCCATGGGCTAGACTAATGACTTGAATGTAGTTTTGCTTAAGTTTAAAAAAAAAAGGAAAATTATAATGAGGAGGATTTCATTTCGAAGAGGGTGTTTGAACATTTAAAAACCCGGGCTACGCTCATGAAACGGCTCTTACGATTTAGAAAGAATACAGAACCTCTGTATAAAAGTGTGTTTGTGTGTGTGTGTGTGTGTGTGTGGGAAATGACTTCAGTTTCAAATGTCAAGTCCATAGTTAATGATAATGTGTAGAACAATTATAGAACAACAAAACTTTTATTTAAAAGTAGGCTTCTATACAAAATCAACAAGATTACAAAGAGAGTTTGTGTGATACACAAACTCAGAGGCGGCCCCCGTCGGAGTCGGATCCCTGTCAGATCCGCTTTGATCTCTCAACGGACGGACAGACAGACAGACAGACGGACAGACAGGCCACACAAAACTAATATACATCTTCCGTGCTTTGATCTCTCAACGTTAGCCTTGTAAAGCCGATGTTCAAGGCAATTGCCACACTTGTTTTATGAGTTGATTACTTTACGAGTAAATACTGGTATGTTACTCGTATGTTGGAACAAAAAAAAAAGTGAAAACATTTGCAGTATATTAGATTATTAATTGTCTTAAAGTAGGTTTCATTTATATTGCATACTAATTAGGTTTTTTCTCTTTAAATACTGTTTGCATAAAATATTTTTAAAAATTAGATTTTGAGCTTTTAGAAAAAAAAAAAGTAGCCGTTGCATCAGAACTTTGAATGCTCTATATTATCGTGATGTCAGATTTTCATTTTCTCTTCTACTTTCTGAGCACTAAACGGGACGGACGGACAGACGGACAGACAGACAGACAGACAGACAGACAGACAGACAGACGGACAGACAGGCCACACAAAACTAATAGCGTCTTTTCCCCTTTCGGGGGCCGCTAAAAATTACAAATGTAAAAAATTGCCATAGTGAATATAAGGCAATATAAGGGCATATTAAAAGTGTGAGCGTACGTGTGTCTGTGGGGGGGGGGTATAATACGATTTGTGGAGATTGAATGCGTCACTAAATCTAAATATATGATTTAGATCTTTGATTAAATTGGTTTCTATTGTCATTATTAGATATTCAATTGTTTATGTATTCAATCTGCATCTGTATGCTTACTTTTTGGGTTAGGTGTTTAACTTTGATATACTTTTTATAAACTCTGCCTTAGGTTTTCCTTCTATTTGCAAATTTGACCTATAAAATAGTAAAACAGCATTTATTTTTTTTTTAAATATGTATTTAGTTGGTATTTGATTTTCTGTAGCCAAATGTTTTAAAGATGTCTTTTAATGAGATTCCAGAGGTCATCCACTAGACGGTTACTTTCTTTTTCTGATAAGAATATTTTTGAAAGGTTAATGCAGCTTCATGTAACGGTGTTTGGTTGCTTCATTAATTCATTCTCGGCACCTTCAACGCACTCTTTTACAGTTCCTTTATTCAGTTTAAAAATTCATGGGCTTAGAATCTTGGGTGGGTGAGTGGGTGAATGTGGTTTTCGAGAACAGTTCTAACCATTTTCCTAGAACTTTGATAGTTGATGACAGTTGATGTCTATCTTTTGAAAAAGAATTAATGTCTTCTATATGGCCAAAATTGGAAAACTCTTGATTAACGGTTATAATTTTTCAAATACAAAAAACATGCATAAATGTACCCTGCGGGACCAAGTAAAACAAAGGACGTTTGGGCCACGAGGCCTTCATCAGCTACAAAACAAACAAAAAATAATAAACAATTAACACAAAAGAGTCGTAAGGTAACTTATCTGTCCGATGTTGTTCTCTATCGAGGCAGAAAAGAAATGAGCTACGCTGAGTGTAAAAGCGCGGGAATTCGGAAGGGGGCGGAGAGGTCATGCAAAGATGAATGGAAAGAGGGGGTAGTAAAGTGACCATCGCATATTAAACAGAGGTGTGTTGGTTGTTGATCCCGTTAGGTTGGAGGGTACCTGACATAAAAATAAGTTTATTTTCGGTCTGCAGACGGGTGTTTTTGTCATTGCATTGTTGTATAGCAGTGATGATGAGATCATGATGTGTATTATTAAAATGGATAGAGACGTGCTTAGTTGCAAAGTTACGAATGTCTCTAAGGTGTTCTTGGAGTCGTGTTTTTAAAGTCCTGCCCGTGTTTCCAATATAGACCATTTGGCACCTTGAGCATAAGATGGCATATATGACTCCTCTGCTATTGCAGTTAAATTTGCCACTGATCTTGATGGTCATTTTAGGACAGGTGATGGTGGGGGTGGCGAGCGTGTGTTTGCAGGTCTGACAGTTATGTCGCTTACATGGCCAAGTGCCAGGTTCGCTTGAAATGTTGTGGAGTTTAGTGTGTACTAAGATGTCGTCTAGATCTGTGTTTCCTTGTATATACCTGTCACAGGCTAGTTTTAGAAACCCTGTGACATGATGTGACATTTGTTCACTTAGTTAATATTGCGTGCTCTCAGCACGAGGAAAATTTTGGGGACTCTTGAGCAAGGGTCGATGTTAATCAGTTAATGTTGAGCTCCAGTAGAGTAAGGATATAGTTATACTCTGTCTGTTTTCTGTACTTTGTATTTAAAGAAGTTAAGCGTTGAATTAAGTGTATTTCCTTGGATTTAGGGATTTATTGATCATATATCAAAGTCAATGTATTTGCTGTGGCGTGTGACTGCCAGTGAATTATACTTATGTTATATTTTCTAAATAAAACTTTTGTCTGCAGAATGGGACTTTACTTCTTGTGACAAGTAGGTCAAAGATGGTGGCCGTTTAGGTGTCTAGGGGGTTTATATAATTTGAGGACCTTGACTTGCACATAAACTAACAGGCACAGCGTTATGAATGCAGGCAACAAATACTTTTTATGTAAAATGTATGTACAGTTTAATAATAAGAATGAAAATATATAAAAGGTAAAATGCTGTACAGTGTTAGGGCGGGGCCTAATTATTTACATAAATGGGACTATCATCATGAGATCTGAGAACCAAGTGGTCTGAGTGTCATTAGGCTGGTTGCTTAGCTTTAAGCCCTATGCTGCTCTGACGAGACTGGTGTGTCTGATGCTGAGTTGTCTGTGGGTGGGCTGGCGTGATTGATCCTAGCGCACGGGACAGTCCAACTATACGTAGCTGCAGGGACGGGTCTTCTGGCAAGCGGTTGTTGGTCGGACTCTTGTGGATAGTAAGTAAGGCTGGTATCTTCAGATCTGGTGTCAGCAGACTGGTATCAGCGTTACGAAAATAGGGCTTCCAAGTGGATGTAGCCTGTAATAAAAGCACCAATCCAATAGTAATGAAAAGATATGAAATAAACATAGTAAGCGAAAGCTCGTAAAGCTCAAAACAGAGAAGTGTATCATTTCTCTCAGCTCCTCAGAATGAGAATGACAAGAAATAGGAAATTATATCTCTTCTACACGCGTGGGCAAGGAGGCGGGGCTTCCCAGGTGTTTAGGATGTCTGACGTGCCTAGGAGAAGATTATCGCTTGACCTTGCCGCGCGTTTCATGTATGGACATAGGGATGGGCCCTTATTGAATGACCACGAGACGATAGTCTCGTGTCCCTTTGTATCCCAATATGGTCGGGCGACAGAGACTATTTATCTTACGCGACAGGGATTAGATGCGCGATAAAGTCCTTGTTGTCGATTTGAAAAAAGGTCCATTTGAATTGACCCGTCCCCCGAAAGGGGGGGGGGTGCGGCAGGATGTTAGGTCAAGATATTTAGAGGCGTGTTTATTCTTGTCGATAAAGAATGTGCTAGACGTGTGTCAGATTAAGAAATTACAGCGTGACATGGATGCCTAGAGAAAAAGGGGTGGTAGTTATAGCAGCTCTAGATAGCCACAAGGGCTAGGTTAGGGGAGTAAGATAAGAGGAAAAAAATAAATTGATTAAATGCCTAGACGAGTGATACCTTAAGTGGGCGAAATTTATTTTTGTCACACTTCTCATTCTGAACGTATGTATGAACGTATGAACGAATGTGTAGCAAGTGAGCCCAACAATAAATAGTCCTAGGAATTGAAGCATCAAGTAATTAAGTACATCTATAAGGCCAGAAGAGGTCCTAGCACGCAAGACACTAGCATACACGACATTCGCGTTAACAGCCAGCACAACAGCTTTACAATACCTTATTGCTTTCAACTCTGCTAATGATTGATGAATTCAAGCTTAACAGTATTTAGAAACATAAAAAAAATAGGCCTATCAGAATCTAATCTATGTAGAATGAGTGCGTAGTTTGGTCAATGTAAAATATGTAAATATATATTTAACTAGTTACTAATGTAAATCTCTCAAAGGTTAAGTGCAATCTGGATTTTATAGTGAGTGGATCTATGTGTTCATGATTTTCAGACTGATCATCAGACTTGTAATTTAAAGTCAAAGGACCGCTTCTGGCTCTGGCCTCAATGGCTTCCTTAATTATTAGGGCTACTGATTTCATCATGGTTTCTGTAATTAAAGGGCACGGAATTAAGCCTATGGGTGTCAGGTGTGTAAAAAGTCATTCTGGCCCGATACACAGTGGCTAAGTACGCATCGTATGTAAAAAAAAAAGAGTTAAATCAAGGAGTTACTTGACACTCAAACTGTTAAGAATATCGTTATCAAATCAAGACACTTAACGCGGGAGTAATATTCAAGTCAACATATTAGGAAAAGAGATTTTCATCCAAGTAAGCAAACTAGGTATTCGTGATTGAGAATTTTCACACAATAAGCAAACTTATAGTTCGGTTACTTCCGTAGAGGTGTGGCTTGAAGTCCAGTTCTTAATTTAAATCTGCTACCAAGTAAAGAAACTCAGTTCTCTCGCGTGACCTCTAGATCGTAACTACGTCCATCGTATTTGACTTGTGTCACCTGTCTATCAATAAAGTCTACGTGATAAAAGGGGTTGGAAGTTGTCCATCTCTACCCTTGTTACCTGTGTAGAGGTATGGCTTGAAAGCCCAGATTCTGCTTCAAGTAAACAAAATCAGTTCCTTCATAAGATGTGACTTCTAGACAGTGTCAACATGTCTATATGAACTCAATCTTATGGACAAAACCAACAAAAGAAGTTGGGGGTTGTTCATCTATACCTCTAGAGTTATACCTGCACATATAGACAGACGTCAGGTCAACGTGAAAGAGTTAAGGAATATTATATGTTAACCATTCAAAGGTCAAGACAAAATTGTACAATGTGCTACCAATCGCTGCTATGTATTTAATACGAATTTAAAATATAAAGTTTTATTTTTATTTAGATGAACACGTCTTGTCTTTGTACTAAGGAGATATTTGGTGCATAGTTATTGTTTTAAAGGCAAATTCTTTTATTTGAAACATACACTTTAATGTTTTTCAGAACTGACATTATTGAATCAAGTCTACTTTATGAATATTGGTTTTTATTGACGTAGAGATTTAGTTTGACGGTTACCTTCATTAAGTATGAAACTTCTTGTTCGATATCGTTTATCAGCGTTGACGTTTTTAGCCTTTTGGCTGCATTGTTTCTGTATTTAAGTGTTTGACTTATCTGAAAAGACTTAACCCGGAGGCGACTAACAAAATTAATAGAAATATAGGTACTACGATGTAGTTTTTAGTATCCGGCCAACTATTCGCCAGTGATAATTGGCCCAAGCGAATATCGCCGAATAGTGAAAATTGGTAGAAGCCGAAGCCGAAACCGGAGTGACTATCTGGTGCATCTTTATATTATCTATTATATTATATATAAATTTTTCTTTTTGTATGACGATGAATAATCTTACTTTTATCGTGTTTCTAAACTGTACCTTTTTTCTATCATTATACTTAAGAAAAGATATCAAACATGTGTCGGTATACTGCTTGTAGTATATGACTAAAAGTAAAAAAAAAAGAATCTTATTTAAGTGATCAAAGAAGAAAGGGCAATTGATTTTAAATATAAAAGTTATTTAACAAAAAGACTTTCTTTAAAAAAAAAGAATGAAACACTAGAGATTAGAGAAGTGTAGGCTGACCTTGTCTTACCTGAATATAGGTCACCACTTGGCACATAAATTCTCCATAGGGCCAGTATAAAAGGATTAAATTGGCGATGAAAGTAAACGGGTTACATATCACAGCTTTGACTATATCACTGATAGCTATGTTGAGTAAAAACAAGTTGGTTAGAGACCTCATCTTTGGATTCATGACAATAATGTACGAGAAGAGAAGATTGCCTCCTACCGCTACTAAAATAATCAGGACATACATAAGAACAATAATGACTTGTGCGTAGACGGGTTGTTCGTTGGACACACCTGCCAGGCTTTTGTTGCTGTTGTTCATTATGTGGCCCGTGTGAGCGAAAGTAGTCATGTCATGGGATGGCCAACTTGTGTTCAACCTGTTTGCACCAAGATTGTACACATTATTATTTGTGGCGTGAGTTACAATCAATAAGGAATCCATGCAGTGACGTTGAATCATTGGAAGCACTAGTAGTATTTCCCCCTGAATCAGTAACTTTAATGTTAACATGGGGTAAAAAACTCATTGACTAAGGATACATTCAGTTGAAGGCATCCATTTTATGGAACGTCCCTGGCAGATATAAGCGTGAAGATCTCCATAGTTCCAATTCTCAGTTGTCATATGTACAATTGTATAAATCTTTAATCGCATACTTTTGACAGGGTGATACACAGTTCGTTATGCTGCCTTTTTTTTCATCAAGTCTAGTGCAGTGTATGACATGCTAGTATCTGAAAAACAAAAGTTTCTATTAAAACATGATCCCACTTAAATAGTCCTCTAATTGAGTTTTAACTATTTCTTATGTCCGTCGCAATGATGTGATGAAAAAGACATTAATTTTTTCTTGGTTTAAACCATCCAACTTATACGATATGAATCTTAATGTAAGCGAATGATTGGATTAAAATATGCCTATCATATAACCAGTGGCGTCAAGTGGAGGGTGAGGACCGCACTGGGTGACCCGGTAGGAGAAAAACCCAAGTGGTTAAAATGTACTTTTTGCAAAAAAAAAATAAAAAACAGAAAACTTAAAAAAGGTTAGTAAAAAGATTCAAAAGAATAATATAAAATTATGCATAATGGGTGAAAAATGAAAAGTAAAAATGTTTTATCACTTCTGTGGTTTTGATAATAAGTGAACATGTTAAGAATTAGAGAATCGCGAGAAGACTAAAGAACCTCGGCACTCGGACTAAAACAATTGACAGGGAAGTCATTGCTATGATCAACGTAAAGAAGAAAAAAAGAGGCACATCTGGCACTGCTTGATAGCACAGTGTTAGTTGCAAAGAAAAAAATCCTTAATGTTTTTTCTTAATGTTATAAATTGTTTTTAAAATTTTAACGTAAAGAGACAAATGATATGATACAAAGTATTGTGGTATCTTGTATCATGGCACACCTATCTCTGAAGTTATGAACTATTTCAACATTAGCAATGGTATCGTTCAAATGACACAAATGTTTTATGATTTTTTTCTTCAAGCTGAATGTACCAGCTCTATTATCTTGAAATTCTGGAAATGGATGGGCCTGACTTTATATATATGGGCGAAATGAAATCCTCCCCCCTTGGGTGGGGCGAGTCGGAATTAAGTGACTGTATTGTTGCTTTGATTTTGTTTATTTTAGGTGAGATTTTAATACTAAACCATCACTTGCCATAGCGCAGCCAAGGGGTTTTTAAGTTTAAAACTCCCTACCAGTGGGTTTTGCGGTTAAACCTCCCTCTTCTATAAAAAAAAAAATAAAACGACAATCCTAAAATTCCAAGACGATAGCTAAGGAAGATTTAGATTTACAACCCCCCTCCGAAATTTACGATACCTTCTCCATTCTTCTTCAGTTTAAAAAAGCGAAGTACACACTCAAAATTCTATGACAGTAGCCGAAGGGTTTTGAGTTTAAACCCCCTTTCAGCGGGCTTTGAAGCTAAAAAAAAATACTTGAACATAAAAAAAAACAAATTACACACCCGATATGATATGAGCGTTGCCAAAGGGATTTCAGCGGCGTTTGAAGCTAAACATATACCTCTTCAATATAAAAAAAACATATTACGCACTCAAAATGCTTTTAGCATAGCAAAAGCGGGTTTTGAGTTTGAACCCCACTTTAGCGGGGTTTGATGCTAAAAAAATGCATCTTCAATAAAGTTAATTATACACTAAAATTCTTTGAGCGTAGCTAAGCCAAAGGGGGGGGGAGTGAGTTGAACCCCCTCCTCCTCCAGATAGCTTTTTTTAAAGTTTAAAAACCCTTCAGATGGTTTTAAAATCCATCTACAGAGGGTTTTGGGGTTGAAAACACCCTCTTTAATATTATTCTAAAGCAAACTTCTCTCACCAAATTCTATGAGCGTAGCTAAATAGGGATTTAAATTTGTTTAAAAATACTTCAGAGATTTTTTAAAGTTTAAAACACCTCAACAGATGATTATGACGATAAAACTTTCCTTTTCGATACAAAATCTAAAGCAAACTACAGCAAGATAATTCCAAGAGCGTAGCCAAGAGAGGTTACAAATGTCTACAGTGAATAGTCCGTCAAAATTGAAAAAGACTAAATGTGACTCAACAAAGATAGGTAAGAGGAATTTTAGGAGTCAGTTATAGAGATTGGTTCTCAATCAAGGAAACCTTATGCCAAACTGGGAGTCAACACTTTAGTAAGGTTGGGACAAAGCGTCGCATGAAGTTTTCGGGACATGTTCTCCGACAAAATTAATTACGCATACAAAGAGTTGAGATGACATGGAGGCCATTACGGGGAAGGCGCAAACAGGGACATCCTAGTACAACTTCACGCCACTTTTTAATGGAGGTCCTCAGAGCAGGTAGGAAAAGGCTTCAGACATTTCCAGAGATAGATTTTTGTGGAAACAGCTTTCCGCCCAGCGCGCCGAACGGCGCGGGAAGATCTATGTTATTATGAATAGCACATTAGGTTTTTGTAATAAAACTTTTTAATACCAGGATAATGCATGTAGATACCTAAGAATATGTTGTTATTTGTTGGCTTTTAATACCGGTAATGATAGCATGTAAACAGATATTAGCTTTGATGATGTATACATCAGACATTTATTATCTTCTACAACAGATAACTTTTAAATGCTAAGCTTTTAATAATAACAATAATTGTCATTGTTATTGTGTATCGATTATTTAATTCGTCGTCAGTACAAAACTAGCACTATTATGTTTAATTGTTTCCGTTAGGATCACTTTTAAGTCTACTAAGGAAAGCATTTCATTTGATGTTAAATATTTATTCTAATCTAAAATCTTCGCCTCCGAAAAGCTAACTAGCGTTAGCTGCTTTAAATACCTCGGAGCTATTGTCTCGGATGAGGGAACAAAGCCCGAACTAATGGTCCGAATAGCACAGTCCACAGCGGCCCTTTCTACACTCAAGTTGATATGGAAAGACAAAGGGTTAGTCCTTGGCACCAAAATCAGACTGATGCGCTCCCTGGTCATGGCCACATTTCTATATGCTTGTGAGTCTTGGACGCTGACTGCAGAGCTAGAGAGGAGGATCCTAGCAATGGAAATGAGATGCTACAGAAGGATCCTAGGCATCACATTTAAAGACCGCATCACAAATCAAGAGATTAAAGACAGGGTTACGGCAGCGATCGGACCCCATGATGACCTGCTAAATACTGTGAAGAAACGAAAGCTCAAAATGTATGGCCATGTAACAAGATCTTCGGGACTCGCAAAGACCTTCCTCCAAGGAAAAGTACCAGGAAAAACAAAAAGAGGCAGACAGAGAAAGCGGTGGGAAGATAACATCAAAGAATGGACAAGCCTACCATTGAACGAGGTTTTAATCAGGGCAAAGGATAGAGAGGAATGGAGAAAGATGGGGTCCACAAGTCTTGCTTGGTGCCCCAACGGTCCACCTGACTAAGGGATAGGTAACAGGTAGGTAACAGGTAAAAACTTACTTTTTAATCTTTGCAATAATTAATGATAAAATGTCAAAACAACGAAATTTTAAAATTAGATTCGACACTCATTTTAACATTCAGTAACAACTATCAACGAATGTAGGTAATTAGCTGACTTTATTATGGCGTAACAAAAAGAACTAAACAAAAAACTTTTATCGAGAAAAGATTTGAGGGCAAAACTGAGGGGGGGGGGACTCCATGAACTTATCGCACCGGGTGACACCCATCCTAGTGACTATTGGCTACAGAGCTCTTTAATTTAAAATGAGTAGTATTTTGTTTTTGCTAAATAAGGTGTATTAATTATAGATTTCTAATGAATAATAGGTGACCGGTCACTTCATCCCCGGTCATTTCATCCCCAGTCACTTCATCCCGGTCACTTCATCCCCTGGTCACTTCATCCCCCGGTCACTTCATCCCTCGGTCATTTCATCCCCTGGTCACTTCATCCCCCGGTCATTTCATCCCCTGATATTTTCATCATTTTATCTAACAAATTGTATTTTTAAAAATCATTAAATGAGCAATATATGATGTATTAATTTCTTATTTAAATTACACAATTGTAACACGATAGATTAGAATAAAATTAAAAATAAATGACATTAAAACTTTAACAAATTTGTATGCAATAAGCAAGGCTAAAAATGACGCGCCCATTTTCAATAAACAGTGATTGAAAAAAAAATAAAGTGAAAATGGTCGTACTTCCACCACACCTTGGCCTTTGATGATAAGTTATCAGCGGCATGATCATAATTATTGTTATCGCACGTCTATCTCTAAAAAGATTCCCACTACCTGCACCACACATTGGCCTTTGATGACAGCTTATCAGCGTCACGGTCATAATTATTCTAATCGTACTTCTACCTCTCAAAAGATTTCGACTACTTGTACCATACCTTGGCCTTTGATCCTTTCGCTATAGCTAAGTACAAATCCAGATTTATCTTATAATATAAGATTTCTCATTAAGAATACATAGCGGGAGAGGAAACACCATAAAAGCATTAGTAACATGTCATAAAATGTCAAAAAGCATTCTACATAATCATATTTATATATAAAATATTTAATTGGGGATGAAATGACCGGGGAATGAAGTGACCGGGGGATGAAGTGACCAGGGGATGAAGTGACCAGGGGATGAAGTGACCAGGGGATGAAATGACCGGGGATGAAGTGACCGGGGATGAAATGACCGGGGATGAAGTGACCGGGGATGAAGTGACCGGGGATGAAGTGACCGGGAACCGAATAATATACATACTATTTTATATACATACATGTTTTTTTTTACTTTGAAGTAAATGTTTTAAAATTCATACTAACTGATCTAAATGTTCAGAAAGTATAACAATAGCATGTAAACAGATATTATTAGCTTTGATGATGTATACTTTATATTTTAAACGTTGTGTCCTAGCAGACATTTATTATCTTCTACACCAGATAACTAGCAAGCACTGGCGGATCTAGGTTGTTAACATGTTAACAACATTAGTTACACACACACACACCTACACACACATATAAATAAATATATATATATATATATATATATATATATATATATATATATATATATATATGTATAATATGTGTACAAAGTTTTTTGTGACATTACGCACCGGTACGTAACATCACCTTTTCAATGTGGGGAAAAAATATTACTTTTCTTGTATATTGATAAAAACTTTCGATACATCATTAACTCTTTCTCTCCTAATCGACGATACCATCGATGATATGACCTACCTCATTAATTATTTCTTCTCTTCTAATTTGTTTAAACTTGACTTTGTGTTATATAAAAAGAGCATGCATTTCCCATTAATTTTATACCAAATGTAACATTTTCTTGATAATAAACAACAAAGCTATTGACGCCCAATCATAACAGGGTAGTGAAATAGTAATGAGCGAAATGAAGAATTCCTTCAAAACGTGGAAAAATAATTACGGAGAGAAAGAGTTAACTTTACACAATGCTTTTGAGGACATCTATAATTGGATGCCCATCATGGGGCGTATAATTTGTATGCCGGATTGTATAGAATTGCCCGAGCCGATTTTGACACCTAGTCAGCCCCTGATAGAGACAGTACTAGCTAAAGGATGATATGCCTTGTGTAAAGAATTACGTCGTTATTTAACTAAAGATAACTCTATAAAACCATCTCCTTTCATTCACTTGGATAGCTCTGTGCTAATGTTTTTACTTCAGGAAGCTTGAGATCTCGTGTTCGAATTCAAGTCAAACATTTTTTCCTTTAAATTGTTTAAAAAAACAAACAATCACGGAAAACTTTTCCCAGATACTTCATCCCCCCCCCCCCGCAAGGGGCTTCACACAGGGGATGGGACCATTGACTATTTAGCATGCTGAAACTGCGCTGAACAAAAACAATTAGAAACATGAAAAATATACTACTAATCAATTTAATTAAAAAATGCAAAGCTCATCTAAGAGAAAGAACTCTGCACTTACAAAATAATTAATTGCCAATAATAAGTTGACTAATATGTTAATTTTTTAAAGTCATTCGTGTTTTGCGAGGTACATTAAACAATCATTTAAAGTTTCAGAGAATACGAAAAACATGCAATTATGTAACCCTGACGGACCAAGTTAAACAAATGACGTTTGGGGTATGAGGCCTTCAACAGCTACAAAAAATATAAATAACCAACAATTAACACAAAATAGTCTTAAGTTAACTTATCTATCTGATGTTGTTCTCTATCAAGGTATAAAATAAATGAGCTACGCAGATTTGCATGTTTTTCGTTTTTTCTATACAGTAGTTTTTCCCTGCAGCGGTAAATCTTTGTTGTTGTTTTTTTTTTATCCGAGAATGAGTGTGGGAGAAAACACGTGTGCAATTATTTAAGGACAATGAAACCCAACATATTTAACAATATCTGTGAATACTGTAGAATTATTTTTCCTTGTTGGTATCAAACACAATAATTAATAACATGTAATTAATTGACTAATTGTTTTTTTTATTGATTCATGTCTTGTCTTGCAATAAAAATAATTTTGTCAAGTTTCAACTTGATCATAGAATGGCTGTGAGAGCGATAACGTGTTCAAACTTTGACAAGACAGAAAGACAAAGTGAGTTGATATAAGCTTGGTGAGAATATTTGCACTCGCACAGGTTTAGTATTGATAGTCTAGATCTATTTCAGATTACTTATATGATTGATTCAAAATAATGATACAATTACACTTCAAATAATCTTTTTTTTTAATAAACGTTCTATTTGTTTTCTATCAGATTTCAGATTCACGTTTGATGTGTAATTATTCTTAGAACAAAATGTATGTTTGGAGCTTAATTTTGTAGAAAAAAAAACGAAATGAAACAGTCATACATTTTTGTTCATAACTAAATGTTTCATTAATATTTGGTTTCTCCAACTAAAAATTGAGAAAACGGAAGGATGTCATCCTGTGCACTTATACACACACACTAGTATAATGAAAAGTTATACAATGTTTTATTCAATTATCGCCAGAGTACTTCGCGTCATTTGTATACATATGAGAATTGTTAAATTAGAAAGAGTTCATTCTTTAAAACAGATTTATGAGTCCAATTCTATTCAGTTAAAAAAAAACAGAGAGAGAAAGAATAGAATTCATAAAAATGACCAAAAGAGGTTAGAGCGTTAAAAAAATGTTATTTGAATTGGTGTAAACTGTGTATTAAAGTATATGACCTCTTTCCTTAGAGCTTAGATCATATTTAGTCCTTATTGCAAATATTTGTTACACTACGAACAACCTTTTTATAGACATTAAATAATACATAATGCATGCGTGAAGAAAAAAAACCTGTAAAGCCAATATATATATATATATATATATTAATATTTATGCGCAAAAAGTCTAGCTGATTCACACTTCGGCTCGTTTTTGTGTACATAAACAGATGGCCTACATCATAGCAGTGAATTGCAGAGAATTTGGAAATCATCTCTGGACTTTAAACATTTTGAATATCTTTAGAGAATTGATCAATGAGATTATTCATGAGAAGATAAAGGAAGGAAGTGAAGGCAGAGAGGAAATGTAAAACAGACAACATGCAAACCATATTTCAGCCTTTGGTTTAGTTCTCTTTGCAATGCCATATTTAATGTCAACTTGCAGCCTCTTTTTGGTATTTAATGTCAACTTACAGCCTCTTTTTGGTATTTAATGTCAACTTACAGCCACTTTTTGGTATTTAATGTCAGCTTACAGCCTCTTTTTGGTATTTAATGTCAGCTTACCACTTTTTGGTATTTAATGTCAGCTTACAGCCTCTTTTTGGTATTTAATGTCAGCTTACAGCCTCTTTTTGGTTCTATTCCTCCTAGTAGCTTGCAAACTCTTCATGGGTTAAAAAAAATTGACACCGGAGGAGTAGTTCGAAAACGCTCTAATGAAATACCACCACATCTGTCAAGTACTATTTCTTTCCTTTGTTAAAGATGCCAAATAAAATAATTAATTACCAATTGTTAATTAATTGCTTAATTTTGTAAAACTGATTCTTGTGTTCTCAGGTAAAAGAAAATGTAAATGAATCAGTTATGTGGATCAGTCATGTCATTAAATTTGCAATAGATCTAGAATACCAACAATAAATCTGTGCGATTAATATTTTTACCAATTATTTTCGTTTGCATGCTTTTTATCTTTCTCAATAAGCTCAGATCCTATCACTTATCTACATCAGTTGGGACTATTGGTAAGGGAAAACGAAAGGGATACCTGGTTGGATTGTACCGTAATTAATATTTAGAAGCATTTATAAAACAAATTACAACACAACAACCAATTCGAACTAATGGCTCTTGCCTCCTCGGACAGAGTTGCAAACCACTCTGCTAGCGAGGTATGTATGAATGGAGAAGAATGTATAACTATATTTTGTTTATTTAATTTAGAGCGGCGACCTATAAAGGAGACTAATTCTGCGTATACAACTAATTCAGTCAAGTAAAATTTCTCTCCCTTGTTTGAGATACCAAACAAAATAATTACTTAATAGTTAATTAACGAATCGGTTAATTTATTTTAGATTTTTTTGTCAAAAAAAATTTTGTTGATAGTGTGTAGTTCATAGATTTTGATATTCTTTCTAAATATATTGAAACCTGCCTTTTTACCTGTCCGAGCAGATCACTTCTAAAATAATGTTCCAAACAATAGATCTAGTTCTATTACTAATTTATCTGTTTTCTGACACACAAATTACTTACATTTGAAATAAAATGTTTACTTTTGTTTTTGTTTCTTTAAATATACATTAGTATGTATAGAAGGCTAATTAAATAAAAAAAAAATGAATGTTTCTTATTACTAGTCTATCGGCGGCATAGCATACGCCGCTATTTACCAGGGCAGGCCTTAGGCACTGCAACATATGCGACCGCAGTGGGTCCCGCACTTTCATTGGACCCGTGCTAATTTTTTAGGTGCATAAATTATTAAATCAAGTTACATGAAGTTAATTCCTTTTTCCAGTCTATATTTAATTTATGTCTATGCTATTTTGTGAATGAAAATAGTGCGATTTTGATACACAATTTTCATTCACACCATGCTGCGCCATGGGATCTTCCCATTTACTTGTTATAAGTGAATTCATGAATAAACAAGATTACAAAGAGAGTTTGTGTGATACACAAACTCAGAGGCGGCCCCCGTCGGAGTCGGATCCCTGTCAGATCCGCCTATTCGCAAGATGTTTCGGATGTTCCTTCTAGGTCCCTGGCTCAATTCCTGTATGCTCCCATCCTTAAACTATCGCAATATTTCTGAAAGAACAGTAAAGGTTAAATCATATTTTCAAAAGCCTTTAGTGTTTTTTTCTAACCGTGACGAACAGACCAACCAACAGACAAAACGCACAAAAATATGCTTGTTTCATTCTAATGGGGGCACTAGACAATTTTATTTTTTTAATCTGAGTTTTAAAAAAAATTAAGAAATTAGTTTAGAATCATGTCATTTCCGGGCTTTACGCTAGTACACGAAAGCCGCTGCTTAAAGTTCATTTTAAAAAATGTGCGTGATATCTACATGCCGAAAGCATTTCTTATAGTAACATTTCCTCCCTTACATTTACGTAATTGTTTTAGAATTGGTGTTTTGTTATTAAAAAATCGCTTGCATAAGTAATTTTATAAATTAAACGGTTTGCTTTTAGAAAACTAAAAGTAGCCGTTGCACCTAAACTTTTCAAGCCACATTTAATGGTGAAATAATATTTTTCGTATCTCTTCTAGTTTTGGCGCTCTGAGTCTGACAGACGGACAGACAGAAAGAAATTCATTTTAAAAAATGTGCGTGATATCTACATGCCAAGTGCATTTTTTCTAGTAACATTTCTTCCCTTACATTTACGTAATTGTTTCAGAATTGGTGTTTTGTTATTAAAAAATCGCTTGCATAATTAATTTTATAAATTAAACGGTTTGCTTTTAGAAAACCAAAAGTAGCCGTTGCACCTAAACTTTTCAAGCCGCATTTAATGGTGAAAAAATATTTTTCGTATCTCTTCTAGTTTTGGCGCCCTGAGTGTGACAGACGGACAGACGGACATTTTGCACAAACCTAATAGCGGCTTTTCCCCTTACGGGGGCCGCTAAAAATACTACAACATATGCGACCATAGTGGGTCCCAAACTTTCTTTGGACCCGTGCTAATTTTTAGGTGTATAAATTATAAAATTGAACCATTTTATAAAACATAACAGATTTCCCGCGGCCTCTTGATTTACCAGGAGCCCCCTGGAAATCTCCTGAAATGTTATTAAATGCTATGCCGCCGGTCGAAAAAGTCCTGGAAATTTCCGGACATTATTAAAATCTTTTTAAAGTAAAAAAAAAATGCTATGCTATTTCGTGAATGAAAATTGTGCGGATTTGGATATATTATTTCCCATTCACACCATGCTGCGCCATAGGATCTTCCCATTTGCTTGTTATAAGTAAAGCGAATGCGTGAATTCATGAATGAAAAATACTATGAATGGAGCTAAAAAAAATGGCTAATTAACCTTAATTTACACGATATTAAGAATATAGCTGCACATGTAACAATGCTTTAGAAAAACAAATTTGAATGTTAATTTGATTAAATGGACTATAATTAGTGTGTTCATGTGCTAAAGCATAAAACTATCTGTTCGAAGAGTTGAATTCGAGTTTTAGATCTAGATCTAGATCTAGGAATAGAGAGATGAGTTACCTTTCGTAATCATGTCTAATGAACGAATGTGCGTAATTAAAGTACTTTCTAAAGTGAAACCTGAGAGTATACTCTATCTGTGTATTGTTGTTCTAGTTTCAATAGTCTAACGACACAATAATGTGGAAATACTTTTAATATTATGACAATAATCTGAGAAGAAGAGATAATTATATAAACACCACTTTCATTCACAAAATAGTGCGGATTGGGATGCACCAATTTCCATTCACACCGCGTGCTGCGCCATGGGATCTTCCCTATTTACTTGTTGTTGCTTGCATGTTGTTGTTTGACCTTTTACTTTGAGGATTATATATATAGATACAAGTAAAGTCAAAAGTAAAGTGCAATATTTGAGATTTAACCAAAGGCGAAAGTATTTGTTCCTTTGAGCGAGAATTGGTCATCTACAAATCCATTAATTAAATAATCATTTAATAAGTTCAGTTAGGCAAGGATTACATTGAGCTATATCTTCACAAAAATCGGTTCATTAAATACATATGAATATGTAATAATAATAACATTAAAAAATAATAACAAATCTCCTAACTCTGTGGCAATATCATATCGTAAGTCGGCATTACAATAGCACCCGGTATTAGCAACACTTTCGCTACGTACACGTTTCTGAGAAGAGTTATGGTTATTTTTAGTTAGTATTCATAACTTCTGATATTAATGTTGAAAATATTGAAAGCTAATCTCTAAGACTGAAGATCATGCAATTTTAATTTTTTTTAATTTTTCATAATTCGGAAATCAGAATACAATAGATATACATGTTTTCAAGTTACATTAAGTTACTTCCTTTTTCTATATTTATTTATATCTATGATTTTATTACAAAAATTTGAAATAATTTTCTCTTGCCAATTTTGTGCAAGGTAATGTATAGAAAAAGATTCCACACAAAATCCAACAATAAGCCATCTGTGCTATACAAAAAGGTTTCAAAATTTTTAGTACTAATATATGAGGTTAAAAAAATCAAGAGACCAACCTTACCTTCTTCCATAGACGTGTGGAGGTGGAAAGTAATACCAAAGTGGTTCTATAATTAGACCTGCTACATTTATTTTTATTAGTATTACATTTTTGATTTGACAAAGTTTTCAATAAACTAATTGTTATGGAGATATGGCTCATTGCGAGCCTGACATAATGGACGTGATCATAAAATGTATGGTTGAATTTCGGGCAAGGAATAACGACCAATCTCTCTCGGCATTTTGAAGAAGCCTTTCCTTTCATTGAAATATCTATAAGGCTGATGGTGGCCTCTGTTATAATATTAATTGATTTTTTTAAATTCAACAACTATGTGTGTAGAAAATGTATCCTTTCTTTTAAAGCAAGAATACAAAGAGAGTTTGTGTTATCACACAAACTAAGAGGCGGCCATCGCCAGATTTCGCCATTGGGCAAGGACTATTCGAGCAACGGTCTTGTATTGATTGTCTAAAGTAATAAAGTATCAGAAGAGCGATTTCAGTGAATCATTTGACATTGTTTTTACCATGAAAACAAACGGAACAAAATATTATCAGTAATGAGATTTCTTAGACAGACAACAGAAAACTAATAGCGACTTTTCACGAGGTCTAACTTAGACTCCTAGGTACACGTAAGGCAAGCCATTGCACGAGCCACTGAGTCATATATTTTGGACTTCAAATCTTTACTTCTATTAGATCAAGTCGTACAATGATACATTTTCAGTAGAAAACAATATTTTAAAATTGTATTTGTCTAGCATCAGGGGCGTAGCTAGGGGTTCGGGGGCCCGGGGGGATCGACCTCTTTGGGGGCCCCTTGCATTTTGGCATTCGACATATGACATGACATAATGGACGCAAAAAATATATAAGTCCAAGATCAAATTGGTTCAGTATATCAGTAAACTTAACCAAAAAAAATCATTAAGACTCTTTTAATAAATAATACCGTTGTTTATTAGCTAAATAATGCACACGTGACAAATCTCAACTCATATCGCTTTACTTCAAGCATTCTGTGCAGCAAAGGAATCTATAACATCATCTACATCGATACTTTCTAGTATGTCTGACTTCACTGACATTAAAGCCGTTATAAGCCTTTCTTGCGTCATTGTGCTCCTGAGATAGTTTTTGATGAACTTGAGCTTTCAGAATGACGCAAAGGAAGTGGCCTGAGTAAGCGGTATTCGGAGGAGGTTGCAAGATTTGAACACACGCAATTACCGTATGAAGCCCGTTTCCACAATATGTCTATTGTGGATCGTACTATTGGTTTGTTGATGAAAACTGCTCGTACATCAATGACATCATTGAACAAGCGATTTGCCATTTATTTCATCATACAAACAGGAAAAAGTAACACAGTTTGTCATTAGCGTGTCATCATCCAACAGGTGTCTTGGTTCAAGAAGAAACCCAAAGGTATCCATTTTTTTCAGCCTTTGTAATCTGTCCTTCATCCCCATTTGAAATCTGTCCAGCACTTCTGTCGCAACACGTTTGAATTGCAGTTCTATTGACAGTCCTACATTAGAACTCAACTTCCCATAAAGTCTTTTCTTTCTTCTGGTTGTTTTGATTAAAGGGAATTTATAGTATTCACAACCTTCTTTTGCTTTTTCGTTGGATTGGGTGATCAGATTCGTCCGTTTCTCATCATTTTGCAGAAAGCATGAATGGGTTTCAATTTATTTATTGTTTATGTTTTGTGCAAAAGCAAAAGGATTCATAATGTACTAAAGTAGGAAGGATCCATATCTTACTACATTCGAGTATAGAAATATTCCGATAAGCATAACAACTGCTGATGAGTAGAAGACTCAGGGACATCATTCCAACTGATCCCAAACTATTGAAACCATCGGTAACTGAAAACAAACGACAGATGAAAAGCAAAGTGAAATACGATGCAAACGCAAGACTACCTAAAGATTACCCTGTCGGAGAGAAAGTGAGAGTTCGTCTAGGACAAAGATGGCAGAAAGAAGTTGTCATAAAAACATTCCTCACCCAGATCTTACATCATAAACAAACGATGGGAAAACATACAGAAGAAATCAACGCTTTTTGAACAAGAGTTTCGATGAAGATATCTCTGGGTACTATGATACCGATGAAGGCAACGAACAGTAAACTGTTAGAACAAACGAAACAGACAGTTATAGACCAACGTTTAGAGAACCCGTTGTACCAGTCAAGACAACCAGAAGTGGTCGAATTGTTAAAGGTCCTAGTAGATATCAGTTTAAGAACTTTAAAAGGAAGGATGTGATAATAACTTGAAAAGGAAGTATCTCTGGGGTTAATTTGGAAAAAAAAGTTGAACAATTCATGTACAGTTTAAAAAAAAGGTGACAATTGTTGGATGTATCTCAGCAGAATGAAAAGCTGCCAGGTTGAGAGAGTGGTTATTAAAGTTCAGAAATATTGCTTTTGGATTTATGCCTAACAGACGTATTCGCAAGCCAGACAGACGGCCACTCATTGTGGCTGCGTTATCATAGGTTTAACCAATGCATTATGCTGTTTTGTAGCCCCACCCTGATCAACCCGAATAGACAATTCTAGCATTATTAAGAATAACTATTGGATTTGTTATACTGGAATTCGTTGTATACAGTTTTATTCGTGGCCAGTAGGGGCCTTAGGGAGTGGCAAGTGGGGCAGCCGCCCCAGGCCCCGCGCTTGAGGGGGCCCCGCGATCGGAGATTTTATTGACACAAACATTCATCATCACATACTTTCCTAATAAAATCCGATTGGATGTCGATGTTTCTATACGAAATAAAATATTTGGATCGGTTGCCTATTCGTTTTTTTCCCAATAGGCGATGGCCATGTTTTGTAACAAAAAGGAAGGCCCACAGCGTTAAGGCAGACATAATGTCTTTTTATTGTTACAGCGTTAGAGACGGATTAGCCGGTTAGCGTGATGTGGTACGGTATTTATATAGTTTATCCTTACGGGGCCCCGCACATGACACTCGCCAAGGGCCCCGCGCACTGCTAAGGATGCCCCTGTTCGTGGCAACAGAGAGAGTAATATTCTTAGTTTTTGCTACAAGCACATTTTTATCTCTTTTGAAAGTAAAATAAATCGGCAACAAATCTATTAAAGATTTGCATTTTAAAATGTAAAACTAACTTTAACTTTTCTCTTTCGGAAAACATATTTTAACTCTTTCTCTCCGTAATTATTTACCATATTCTAGTGAAATCAACGATGGTATCGTCCGTTAGGAGGGAAAGAGTTAAAACGTACTGGTACTTGACTTAACTTGACACTATTTGTCAATCAAATATATTAATTTATGTATTTACAAACAAATTTCGGACACCCGTTTGGCCCCCCAAGTGGGGGCCCGGGGGGATTTTCAAAAGCTCCCCCCTTAGCTACGCCACTGTCTAGCATAAACTTTAATGCTCTATGGTCCATAGTTTCTTGTGAACCAGTGGGGGGAGGTAGGCCCTATGTGTGTGAAGGTTTCCGTTGTACGTTTACAAAAACAATATAAAAAAACAACTCGAGCTCGCGCCCCCACTTCTAGTCAATTTAATCTTTCTCCCTTGGTCTTAAGACTCTAGTGTTAATTGACAATGTTTATCAAACGAACTAATTTAGAAAACTATTTTAATGTTGTTAACAAAGCTTATATCAATTCACTTTGTGTGGAATGCTAAGACTAAATTGAAATTATTTATTGTCGATGACAAAACATGAATTTATAATAAAAAAAACAAGGTTATATATATATATATATATAAACAGTTTGTAAGGACACACAAACTCAAAATCGACCCCCGAATTGGTTTACCTTGAGTCAAAGCATTTCCACATATTCATTTAGCATACACTTATATTTTTTGTAAATAATAATTATTAAACTGGTCAATACATTCAATATTATTAACATGCTAGGCCTACATGTAATAAAGAGAAACTAAAAAAGATTTATTGTTCTTACAAAATTAGATAAATTAGAAACGCCACACAAAAAAAATAGATAGGTAGTGAGCTAGCTATAAATGATTTGAACTAGACCATCCCTTCGCAAAAAAAATAATAAATAAATAAATAAATAAATAATATTTCCATTGTCATTTGTCATAAAAACTAGACATAGATCTAGACCTAGTTTTAGATCTAAATCTAGAGTCAAGCTCTAAGTCTAGGTCTAGAACTAGATCTAAGTCTAGATCTAGAAATAGATCTAGGCCTAAGCCTAATCTAGAATTAGATCTAAAAATCAAAGTCTAGATCTAGATCTAAGTGTAGATATAATTCTAGATATAGAACTACATATAGAATCATGATATGGAATCTACTACAGGGCTAGTCGTAGGCCACTGCAACCTATGCCGCCGCAGTGGGCCCCGCACTTTCATAGGCCCCGCGCGATGCGAATTCTAGGTGTAAATTATTAAATTAAACCATTTTAACTTTTCATTAAATGGTTCCGGAATTCTTCTGATATTATAAAATATAACAAAAAGTCATGAAAATAACCTGCAATTATTAAAATCTCCTGAAAACTGATGCCAATCTTAAAACAGACAAAGTTGTCATTTTGGGCAATCATTTAATATGGAAAACGCCAATCCTACTCGCGATTAAAAAAACAACAACACGACATTGACATTCATTTAATAAAAATGTAAAAATAAGCCGAATTTTTACCCAAACAACAAATTCAAATGCTCAATTTACTTCAATAGTCACTTGCATACAAATATAGATATAAATCTATCTCAACCTCCTAGAAAAAAAACAGGAAAGCGATATTTTGCTAGTCGATAGTAAATCTAAAAGGCGGATCTGAATGTTTATAGGCTTTTTGTTGGAAAACTACTATCTCGTAAAATTAATTTGATAGTGATTTTAAACTTAGTAAAGTATCAATAAAATGCAAAGACGAATTTCTTTTCTAATACAAAATCTTAATTTTCACTTATTAAACCAAAATTAGGCACGCGCAATCCATTTCGCACAGGGCCCCGCAACCTGTAGGACCGGCCCTGATCTACTATATCTATACTAGAACTTGTATGAATTTACAAGTTTAATCCTAAAATTACTAGACCTAGGCCTAGGCCAATGTTATGATCATAAATAGTAAGCCTTTTGTCACTGGAAAATGCCACTATATATATATATAT
>JADKLZ010003886.1:26711110-26727618 GCA_021533235.1 Biomphalaria straminea
AATTAACTGATAGGAGACTAGGAGCAAGAAACATGGTATAATTAACTTATAGGAGACTAGAAGCAAGAAACATGGTATAATAGACTGATAGGAGACTAGAAGGGGGGTTTCGAATTAAGACCCCCTCCTTTAAGTTTTAAGTTTAACAGTCCTCCAGATGGTTTGCAGTTTAAAATCCCCTACAGATAATTTTGAGGTTGAAAACCCCCCTCTTCAATATTATTCTATAGTAAACTACAGTCACCAAGTTATATGAGCGTAGCTAAAGGGATTTTGAGTTTGTTTAAAATCCAGAGATTTTTTAGTTTTGACGATAAAACTTCCCTTTTCGATATAAAGTCTAAAGCAAACTAGTCACCAAATTTTGAGAGCGTAGCCAAGAGAGGTTACACATTTCTACCAGTCGCTGGGCTCTGATAATAAAGTCCACTGAATAGCATGGAGGTCATCTGGCGAAATAGAAAAAAAAAAGACGGTTTTCTCCTATTAGCTATTTTCATGTTTTTTGTTCAGAGATGGCGTGGTAAAAAATTTATATATGAACATTTTTCCTTGAAATTTGGCAAAAATAATGTATATACAAGAATGAAAATGAAGCAGAATAAATACAAAATGTTTAAAAATTTTAGAGTTATTAATTTTTTTCTATGCCTACAACCCTAAAAAAACATGTCTAGAGTTATAACTTTTCAAGAAATCTTGATATGAAAATAAACTATTTTTCATCATTCTAGCTAAAAATAGCCCATAAATTTTTTTTTCTAAAAAACTTGATAAGATACGACCAAAAATTATTTATTTTCTTCTTATTTGCATGCCTACACATAATAAAAAATAATTTTTATTATTAAATTATGTAATTTCTATTTGGGTTTAAGCTGTCCTTAAAATAAGTATGATAAATTCATCTGGAATTACATAAACTCTGTCGTCATATTTGACTACTCTGTTGGAAAACGTCAAGTTTTCGTCTGTAAAGGGAGGGGGTGGAGTGAAAACGATTAATCCTCACTTTTATAATTTCTGCTAATGATTGCATTTGGCATTAATGAATATGGGGGTGGGGCAACTCGATATAAAAAATATAATTTATACTATATATAAATTATATTAATGACAATTTTTTTATTTTGTATTTTTTTAACTAAAATACAAAAAAGTATTGGTTTGTCCCGATGGGCGGAGGGCGATTGCGTGTATCGCCCCTCCCACCTGGTACAAACCTTTTTCATTCTATATTTACTACTGATAAAATGTGAGATTATAGTGTGGTGCGACATAATATACAAATGTGTTCAAAGATTAATATGTAGCTTATTTTATATAGATATTCTACTAAATTTGTTCACAAACTATGATTTCTCCATCAAATTAGGACAGCCCCCACTCAAGGGGCTAAAGTGGGGAGGGCAGTAGATGCAATCACCTTCCACCCACCCCACCAAATAGGCCAAGTTACCAGAGGGAAGCGACATAATATAACAATCATATAGTAATTGGACTACTTGTGTTCAATAACTATAATTTCTCTAAAAAAATAGGACGGCCTCTACCCCACTCAAAGAATTTAGATGGGATGGGCAATAGCTGTATCCCCTCTTTCCCAGTCGACCAACAGGGGAACTACATTGTGACAAGTAGGTCAAAGATGGTGGCCCTTTAGGGGTCTAGGGGGTTTATAGAATTTGAGGACCTTGACTTGAACATAAACTAACAGGCACAGCGTTATGAATGCAGGCAACAAATACTATTATGTAAAATATATGTACAGTTTAATTATAAAAAGGAAAAATAAATAAAAGGTAAAATGCTGTACAGTGTTAGGATGGGGCCTAACTATTTACATAGAAAGGTGACTATCATCATGAGATATGAGAACCAAGTGGTCTGAGTGTCATTAGGCTGGTTGCTTAGCTTTAAGTCCTATGCTGCTCTGACGAGACTGGTATGGCTGATGCTAACGTTGTCTGTAGGTGGGCTGGCGTGATGGATCCTAGCGCACGGGACAGTCCAACGATACGTAGCTGCAGTGACGGGTCTTCTGGCTAGCTATTGTGTGTAGTAGGTAAGGCTGATATCTTCAGATCTGGTGTCAGCAGACTGCTAACAACGTTACGAAGATGAGGCTTCCAGTGAGTGTAGCCTGTAATAAAAGCTGCAACGAGATGCGTAGCTCGGCTTAGCCATAATGATGACACTGGGAGGTAGACGCCTTTCCATGAAGGACCTCTATAGAATGTTATATAGAAACTATAAACTAGTTTCACATTAGTAAGGGGCGTTAATCAATTAAATATTACATCTCAATTAGGGGAGATGGCAATAGTACTAATAATAGTGAAGTCTCACAAAGGGAAACAACAAATATTAACGTAATAATTGATGTGAGGAAACTATAACGTAGTTCCATAAATATCAAAGGGAGCTAACATATATATATATATATATATATATATATATATAAATCGTATCTCATCAGGGGAGACAATAATAGTGATAGTGGAGAAGTCCCGTAAAGGGGAGTAACAATAAGTCAACAGTGATGTACACCCGCCAAGGTGAGATAATCACGAGTAGCTAGAATAACGAGATGAAAGGGAAGGGGGGAGATGGCTGATGGTCAGTGACCAGGTGGCTATTGTTTACATCTGGCCGTGTGGCCTGAATAATAGATCGAGTGTGAATGGAGACAGAGGAAGGGGGAGATAATCCATGTCTCTTCTAAGCATTATCAAGGTGGTCAGCCGAGATAAAGAAATAAAATAATGTTTACATGGTTTTACCTAAGTGATATAATCTGGCCAACTGGCCGATAAAATAGAATATATAAATAGTTACGGCATTCCTTGTCACGGAATGAGCGTAAATATATACTTGGTAATAAGACATGTTTTAGAAATATTATGATAGTTCCCGGTCAAGGAATCTATCTTTAATAATAAGGTTCGTGCTGAGCGGTAATTTATCAGCGATAAATTTATAATGGCTAAAGATCTAAATACATGTGGCAAGAATTACAAATAATTCTAGTCCAAATAAAGTGGATGACTTTGACTTTTTAGTCGTACAAGTCATAATAATAAAATATAATACATAAAGTGACTACTTACATAATCCACGATAAGAATTACACAAATATGTTCACAAATATAATGCACTAAATAAATGCACAAATACATCCACACTAAGCTGCTAAGCACTTTACTAAGTGACATACCACCAAATCCAAAAGTAAGGAATATTGAAGTGAATAAGCGTAAAGCTCAAACAAAGATATGTATCTTCCCTCTCAGCTCTCCAGAAAAAATGAGAAGATTTGCTAAATCTTGTCCAGATAAAGATGGATGAGAGGTAGGGCGAGAGGGGAGCGATATTCGACAATGAATGCGTAATTATTTATGTACTATATTTTGTCTGCCAATAGGCCAGATTATATTACTTAGGTAAAGTCATGTTTACTTATTTACTCTGTGGAGAATTTGTCTCAGCTATATTTGCTTATGTGGAAGCACTAGCGAATGTCAGTCGTTGGACTCCCCTTCCCCTCTTCCACTCATTTCTCTAAGCGATCTACGTAATGATCTCACTGTGACTAGTGTGTCTTACATTTCAATACTACTTGTATTTCCCTTTTTGGGACTCTCCGTTATTATTGTTGTAATCTCCCCTGATGAGATTTGATATTTATGTGTTAACTCCCTTTGATATTTGTGAAACTAAGTTATAGTTTCTATACATCAACACATCTATTTGTTATCTCCTCTTATGGGACTTCACCATTATTATTAGTATTATTGTAATTTCCCCTGATGGGATGCAATATTTATTTGATTAATTCCCCTTGCTACTTGTGAAACTAGTTTATGGTTTCTATATAACGTTCTGAAGATGTCCTTCACCGAAAGGCGTCTACCTCACAGTGTCGTCATTATGGCTAAGCCGATCTACTCATCTCGTTGCAGCTTTTATCAATAGGCAACTCCTATTTGAAGCCCTATCTACGTATCGATGATACCAGTCTGCTGACACCAGATCTGAAGATACCATCCTTACCTAATAATTACAAGAGTGCGACCAACAACCGCTAGCCACAGACTCGTCACTAGCACCATCTGGCAGTAACCGTCAAAAACTCACCGACTACGAACGGTTGGACTGGCCCGTGCGCTTGGATCAATTACGCCAGCCCACCCACAGACAGCGTCAGCATCGGCCATACCAGTCTCACCAGAGCAGCACAGGACTTAAAGCTAAGCAACCAGCCTAATGACACTCAGACCACTTGGTTCTCATATCTTATGATTATAGTCTCGTTTATGTAAATAGCTAGATCCCATCCTGGCTCTGTACAGCCTTTTTACCTTTTTTCTATTTCTGTATATAATAAACTGTACATATATTTTACGTAACCGTATTTGTTGCCTGCATTCATAAAGCTGTGCCTGTAAGTCTATGTGCAAGTTAAGGTCCTCACATTCTTAAAACCCCCTAGACACCTAAAACGGCCACCATCTTTAACCTACTTGTCACAGGGGGGGAGGGGGCGAAATAAACTAAAAATAGGTCAAATATAAATAATTGGTAGCCTATATATTATTTACATAAGTAATACATTAGTATACAAATTGTGTGATTTATTTACTAAAATTCATCAGTCCCTCCCCGAAGGTGTGGGGGACGGCCGAGTGGAGAGGGGATGATCGCCCGTACCGCCCCCACCTGGTTCTGCCAGTGTTAAGGTACCACTCACTGTAAATCAAAAGAAGACAACCTAAACTTGTTTGTTGCTGAGTTTTCCGAAAATTCAAAATAACTGTCCAATCATCTCACTGAAACTAAGTTTTTATTTTTTCTTACTTTCTTCAGTTCGGTCAAGGTAAGAACAGTTCATTCGGTTCGGTTCGTACTGATCAGTTTTAGAGTTCGGGTTTGGTTCGGTTCGGTCTTGAGGTTTTATTTCGGTTCGTTTGGTTAGGGTTCGGTTTGTTTCCCATTTCTACAATAGACCAACGCACATTGAAGGAATGGAATACGGACACACTCGTGACTTACAATAATGTTTCAGATAAGTGAGAGATTTAATGAATGAAAAATTTAAAAGAAGAAGGATGATAATGGTGCTAATAAAGAGAGAAATAATAACAAGTTAAAATAATAGAAATGAATTAATTCAGTCTATAACTGCGATTGTAGGCTAGTTACAATAAGTGTGACCATATTGACTCTTTTTTAATTTATTCCTGTCTTCAGCTAAGTCTTTAATGTGTTGATTTCTAGAAACCAGGAATCGAGTTACTAACAGGCATCTTATTAAAACCAAGAGTGGTAACATGGGACTAAGAATATACAATAGTCTAGTTGTTGGAATAAGCACTTCAAGCAGATGTAGGAAGAAGCAGGTATTAGAATAAATATCAGCAAGCTAGGTTGAAATGTAAACAATGCTTTAAAATACATTCACCAAAAGTCCGTTTATCAACTCTAGTCTTACATTGTAGTTTAAGGAATATACAATTGTTCAGTAGGCATGCTCATATGTAAAATTTATGTGACAAACATTTTTAGGATTGCATTAAATGTTTCAGTTTAGCTATCACACACCTCGTAGTTACCGTTGCCTCATCCTTTGCTGCCACATATTGACTAACACTGCTCTGATACTCGAGGGCCGGTCCTATTCAAAGATACTAGAATTCCAGGGCAAAGATAATGAACGGGGGAACGTTTAGGCCTACTTGTTGACCTTTCTATAATAGTTATAAGTAAGAAAAAGGGAGGGGTCCATTGTAAAAAAAAAACAAAAACAATATATAACCTGTAAACCAGGCATGTCAAACACGGCATTTGGGGGCCACATGCGGCCCGCGACCACTTTGCATGCGGCCCGCGTGGTCACCTAAAAAATTATCAAAATAATGTTAAACTGTAAACTGGGAAATAAGAAAACGACAAGATACTTGAAATGAATACTAGTATTTGTTAAACCGAACAACGAGAGTGAGTCTGCAGTGAAAGCAAACTACATTTTGTCAAACTTAATTGTAAGCCATAGCAAATCATTTAGTGAATGTGACTTTTATGAAGGAGTGTGTCGTTTAAGTAATTTGTCCAGAAAAGGTGGAAGCATTCACAGAAATAGCGTTAAATAGGAACACTGTGGCAGATTAAACAAAATGATATGTTTGTCAGATTGCCTAAAAAATTAAAGATTTTGAATTATTTTCATTGGCTCTCTATTAGTCATCTGATGTAACGGGTGTAGCACAGTTGGCTAAATTCATAAGTGCCTGTGACAGGAATTTTGAGATACATGAGGAACTACTTGAGCTCTATTCTATGCATAAAACCACAACAAGCGAGGATGTTTTTTTTAGAATAGGAGGTGATATTGCAGTACAATTTATCGTTGATCTAACAACGGGTGGCGCACCAACTATAAAATAAAATGGTTTTGATGCAAAGCTACTTGCACCAGGAATTACAGCTTCAAGAAGTCATGAGACCGGTTTCAGTCACTCTCAATTCATTTCATACCCGTAATTTAAATCATCGCCAATTTTCAATGTTTCTGGATAACTTTGGACACGAATTTGATTGTGTTCCTTACTACATAAAAGCCCACTGGCTCTCCTGTCACAAAGTATTGAAGAGATTTTGTGCACTGCTTGAGGAAATAGTAGTTTCTGAACATTAAAGGTGAACCTGTTAAACATTTCCAAACTGTGGAATGGGTTCAGGATCAGGTATATGCAGTTGATCTCACTGGTCACCTGCAAGACTTGAATTTGAAACTTCAAAGTAAAGACAAAATTGTCACAACTGCGAGTAATCATGTGAAGTGCTTACTAGCAAAGTTACGACTGTGAATAAACCAAATATGAAGAGGAAATTTTGTTCACTTCTCAACGTGTCAGGAGCTAAAAATATTAAATAGAGCTACAACTTTTTGTAAATATGTCTTACACCTGTAATGGTTAGTAGATGCTTTCAATGACCTTTTCGTGACTTCGTTTCATGAGAGCAAGAATTTTTGTTGTTTATGTCTCCATTCTCATTTGATTCTGAAATCACTGCTGGTAATGTGCAACTAGAGATGAAATCGACGTATATGGAATTGGCTGCGCAAACATTTTAAAGTTATTTATCCTGAAAGGAATGTTGAATTGCGGACATTTACAGCCAGATTACTAGCTGTTTGTAAGCACTTATCTCTATGAGCAGTTCTTTTCCATAATGAAAGCTACAAAACCCCCCTCAACGTTCGAGATTATCTGATCAAAATTTGTCATCAGTGAGGAAAGTGTCAGTGGCAAACAAAACTTCAACATGACAGTAATAAACTTGTATCCCACAAAAGATGTCAAGCATCAGAACAAATAAAATAATGCGTAATCATATTAATTTTTAATTATGAAATAGTACTACACATTTAGAAGCTAATGTACAGGCATGCCATTAATTACTGTATTCTATTGTATTGTTTCTAATTTACTTAAAACTAGTAGGCTGTTTTGGAACCGATTTTTTTGGCTGCGGCCCTTCAGGTCATATTAAGTATTTATGTGGACCATGCACCTTAATGAGTTTGACATGCCTGCTGTAAAAAATCAACGGGCGCAGCAGGTGGATAACGTACTAATTTTTGTAAATGTACTTTTTTATTCTTGTACTTTTTATGGAGATAGAGTTAAAATTTTCAATAACTATTTAAAAGCAGTCTCAGTAAAGTTCCCCTTCCAGACCTTGTAGTCTATAGGGCAGATGATGTAAAGCTGTAAAGGTCATCTGTTTTTGTGGTCAACGGTTAACGAGGATGTCATGTGGCCAGTACAACTACTCAACTTTTTACCAACCAATGTCAGTTACCCATTAGCTGTCTCAGAGGCGCCTAGAGATACCAAAATTAAAAATCAAAGTCTTTTACAGGGTTCGAACCCTGTTCGGAAGTCAAGGGCTTTACCACTCAGTCACCGCGTCTCAGAGGAAAGAATTATATCACGTATGTAGCAATCTTTTTTAAGTAAAAAAAAACAACACATTTTCACCATTATTTCAAGACATTAGATAATAGATATAAAATAAGCCAGAAAGTTTGAACTATTGAAAAGATTAGAGTAAGATCATATTTCCTATAGTTTTATACAAGCTTGTACAAGAAACTGTAACTATCGACTAGATAGAAAATGTATTTTCAAGAGATTTACCTAAGGACATAAGTACACCAGGTTGACGACTGTCATCGAATGTACTGAACCATGACAATCAAAGAACTACACTTGTGATCTGGGATAGTCGTGTTCAGGCGAAATGTTAACACACATTTTGATACGGAAACAGTCGTCCTTTAATAGTTTCGTAAACATTGTTGGCGCTGCATTGGAATTTATCAGAAGTCAGTAAAACAAAAGCATTCTAGTAAAATATAAGTCAATTCGTCAAAACAACAATATAATATTAAATATAACAATTTAGTAATGTATAAAAGAATGTATAAATGTATATTGTAATTAGTAAAATGTAGCAATTAATCTGCTTATTGATTAATAGATATATATATATATCTATATCTATATATATATATCTATATATATATATATATATAAATAGATTATATATCAATTTTTACAAAATTAAAATATATGTGTGTTTAGTACATGACTTGTCTAAGTGGTGTCTGTTACTTAAGTGTTAGATTATCTTGTATCATATAGTCTGGTTTAAGAAAACGTATCAGTCTAATGTTTAATCTACCAGTACAAAATTGGTGGTCCTATTCCAGAATGGAGTCATATCCAAAAATAAGTTCAATTGGAGAAGTTCTTGTGTTTAGCATAATGGTAGCATTGGCAGGTTAGGCTTTAAAAGTCTGTATCATACTTTGTATGCTCTATTTAACACTGCAGTATGAAAGTAAGATCATTACGACATTCAATAACGGAAGTTTTTTAAGAGACTAGGTAAACTCACTGGCGGATCGCGAGATCGTATCGACCACCCCACACACACACACACACTAATTTTAGTAGAAAAGTCAGACAATTAGTATACGAATTCTTACCTTGTATTAATAATATATACTAGTTATTGATATTTAACCAATCAATAATTTGGTCGATTTGGTGGGGTGCAGGTTGCTGATTGAATCACCCCCACCCCGACCCTAACCAATGGGTGGCGGTCCAATTTTTTTTTTTTTATAGAAATCAGACTTTTTTTTAACAGAATAAGTTACTTGTCAATATGATATAACTACTTATCGATATATTAACCAATCTTTAAATTATTTCGCTCTCATCTGGTGTCTGATTCACAAAATTTAAGGAAGTTCTTGAAGTTCTTTTTCTTGAAGCTTTGAATAAGAGACTGACCCTTTACAAAACAATTAGATCAATAAGATGCTCATTATAAGACATCAGTTAGGCCAGGCCCACATCTAACATCACATTCACTTTCATCTATCCTTTGGTCTGCTGGACCTTTGGGGCAGCACACAGGATCTGTCAACCTTCTTTCTCCATTCTTCTCTGTCATTTGCCTTTGATAGAATTTCGTAGTGATATTCTTTCTGAAAATATTGATACCTGCCTGGGTGGACCATTCTGATAGAATTTAATACCGATATTCTTCTGAAAATATTGAAACCTGCCTTTTTTCCTGCCTGGGTGGACCACTTCGGGTACCGATTTTGAGTTTGTGTTTCCCCACAAACTGTCTATGTAACCTTCTCTTTTTTACAAAAACATCTTTGTAGTGTAACTGAGTTGTTTATTTTCTGCGTGTAACAAGGTCATGCCCATGGTGTGTGTGTGTTCATAGTCTCTCTGTGGCATTTTACGTCTCGAGAGACGATCTTTTCCCCTTGCAAGCTCTTGTGTGACTAAAGAGGCCGATCCTTGATACACAGCTGCGATCGCAGGTTGGGCATATGTAGTCACCAGGCGCCGTTGCATTTTCACCCTTCTTTCTGCTTCTGTTGTATTTGGCATCTGCAATCAAAGACCCCACCTTTATGCTCTCTCTCCACGTGGATCTATCCAGTGCCACCTCTTCCCAGTTGCTGGTGTCGATCTTAAAGAGCTTCATGTCCCGTTTGAATACATCTGTATAACGTAAGAGTGGGCGACCAGCGGCTCTTCTGCCTTCTATGAGATCGCCATACAGAATATCCTGTGGGAGTCGACCTACTGGCATTCTACGAACGTGGCCAAGCCAGCCATACGTCTACTGCTGGTAACAGAGCGGATGTCCTGGCAACCTGCTCTTCGTAGCACTTCCTCATTGGTTATCTTATCTTGTTCATAGTACTTAAACAATATTATATGAGACGTGTTTTGTGCCCGTTCACTTTCTATTGTAATCTTGTTGAATGGAGCTATGATATTGGTATTTGAAAAGAATTATTTCATTACAATTTATTCAACATGATCCTATGTCTGGATTAGTGTTTAAATTCTTAATCAACAATATATAAATTACTCAGACCGAAAGAGTTGGACATTGATCCAAATGCTTATCTGGCCTCAGAAAAATGGATTTACTGGTATGACACATTTCAAAATTTTCTTTCGTCCACCTCCTTGGTGGAATTAGGTTTACGGTTTGCATGCTCATCAGTTATGTATATTCCTATTCGATGGTCATAGACACACTCAAGGCTACTTACATTATCGTAAAGAATGACATTTTGCTAGACAATTGTTTTGCTACATGTAAATAGCAGCTGGGCCAAACCGTTGAGTCATTTATGTTAAAGCTGAGAAGCCTAGTCAGGGACTTTAAAGAATTAACTGCAGAACAGCAAAAAGACTTTATAACTAGTCTGGCATCCAACACTTTTAGACAGCGGCTACTGGAAAAGTCATCTCTTACTCTACAAAGCGCTTTTGACGAAGCTAGTCTTAGAAATAGTCACAATGCTGCAGGCTTACAATTCAACGATCGAAATCTCTTGTGGGGCAATGCAATCGCCAACTCGCTCCCAATCTACAAAAATCCATATCTAATGAAGACCAGGAATTAAATACCATTAAGTCTCTATGTTATTTCTGTGGTAGCAGGAGACACTCTAGGACTGCATGCCCTGCTCGAAATGCATTATGTAATCAGTGCGGTAAAAAGAGAATCTTCCAACCTTTGTAAATCAAGTAAAACAACAGCCACCATAGGCATAGATGCCAGCAACACATCACGCATTTCTCTGGACTTACACAGTCTATCGCCCAAGTGAACGTCAATGAGTTAGTAATCCAAGCTCTCATAGACACTGTGAAAGCTACATATCAGAAGCTACATATCAGTACGCCCTTCTACAAACAGAATATTCATGGCTACTACGCATCTTTCTTAAAAGACCTTGGATACATATTTGTCATCGTTTAATGTTTGCAAAAAGGCCTTGGCTATGTTTTATCACACTCACATCTGCAATATTTTGAAACAGGTCTAAAGTCATTCATTTCCTTTGGTCTGGAAACCTTTGGTACAGGTACAATTATGGACGACTTCCATACAGATGGCATCTCGTGGTTTAGTAATGAAGTGGAAAAAATCTCTAGGAAAAGCTCAGCTAATTGGTCAGCACATTCTTTTAAGATTCGCCCTTTTATTCCATCAGGCCTACCAGCTTTCATTGGGTTGACGTTTTTGAAAATGTTACAGACTTGCTCTTTAGTGATCGCTAATTCTAAACAGTTGTCAACTTTGAATTCTTCAAGGGCTTTGAGTCTTTGATAATTAATATCGTTAGTGACACTATAAATCATTTAACTCGTTGCATAATGTTTTGTCATCTCTTGAAGCAAGATTATTTCTACTTTTGACTTGTGCTGCTGCCATTTTGTTCATGATACCCCACGCCTGTCTCATGTCACTTGTTTTAATCTAGTCTTCCAGCTTGGTGAGATAGTTACTCGTCCCTTCCTCAAAAGCGACGATTTCGTTGAGCTCTTTTCCTTTCATGTCTGTCGCTACTGACATATGCTCTTCTCTTCTTGATGATTTCCCCATTTTATTTTTGCGGTGACCCATGGTTTGTTGCTGGGGTATATTTCATACTCCTATTACTGATACACATGGTTTCACAAAATTCGACACATTCTTCAAGATTTGAAGTGGTCTCTTTAAACAAATTTCAGTCGGTGCAGTCTAGACAACGCTGTGGTTTGAGAATGTTGACTTGAGTCCATTCTTGTACGATTTTTTGAATGACTTTGCCCTCTTTAAGTTTCGTGCGGTAATTAGGCAGCAGTTGTACTGTTTTGTGGTCCGACGATCTTAGTGGTGACTTTTCACGAGATGTGAATGCTCCTTTGATGTTACAGTAACACACTAGCGGATCCAGAACTTTGCAGTGGGGGGGCGATTTTTTTCCAAACCCTAACCCTAACGCCCAGTAAACCTTAACCCTATACATAAACGTGTGTAAAGCATATATATATATATATATATATATATATATATATATATATATATATATATATATATATATATATAAGAACACAAAGAAGTGTTTTTTAACCTTCGAGGAAAAAAAAGAAAACAAAAAACAGTCATGTTGAGGCAAGCTGGGGGACTGAGGGAGGGCTGTAAGCTTCGCCAGTGTGATTCGGGGAGAAGCCCCGACTCTAGAAGCGTTTTCTTGCATTTTTTTTCACAGCAGAAACGCATTCTGATATCTACAGCTCATTATCCATCAGTAGATTTCGGAGCGAAGCCTCGAGGCCAAAGCTTTTTTTGTAAACTTCACTGCGTAAACGCATTCTCCTGACAACTACAACTCATTATTTATCAGTGGGGTTCGGGGCGTTTTCTTGCATTCGTCACTGAAAAAAACTCATTCTCCTGACATATACAGCTCATTATTCATCAGTAGATTCGGGGCGAAGCCCCGTCGCTAGAAGCGTTTTCTTGCATTTTTTTCACTGCAGAAACGCATTCTCCTGACATCTACAGCTCATTATCCATCAGTAGATTTCGGGGCGAAGCCCCGACGCCAAAAGCGTTTTTTGCATTTGTCAGTGCAGAAAGGCATTATCCTGACATCTAAAGCTAACTATATATCAGTAGATTTCGGGGCGAAGCCCCGAGGCCAAAGCGTTTTTTTACAAACTTCCCGACCTCACCATATCGGTCATCATACTAAAAGGGGGGGGGGAGCGAAATAATCTAAGAATAGGTAGAAATATAAATAATTAGTATATATTATTAACACAAGTAATACGTTCTCATACCGATTGTGTGAATTGTAAACTAAAATTCGTCCGCCCCCCACAGGAAATTGGACCGCCCCCCCCCAACTCGAAAGCTTATGAGGGGGAATTGATGCCATCGCCCCCTCCCGACCTCACCATATCGGTCATCATACTAGAAGGGGGGGGAGCGAAATAATCTAAGAATAGGTAGAAATATAAATAACTAATATATCCTATACTCTTAAGAGAGCAATTCTTGTATATATATATATATAATATCAGGTGGCCGAGCCTTGCTCGGTTAATAAATGCCCTGCCCAGCCTGACTGTCGGACAATAAGAAGTTCATAGCGGCTTTTGCCATCCATCCATCCTAGTGGTGCTACAGCCCGTGGTCTGCTTATAGTTTTACACATCCCTTCATTCATGTCTCTAAACGCGTTCTTGTTTGCAAAGAAATACACTATAGTAAGCCTAGTGACGTAAGCAGCGTTTTTCCCGTTTACGTCATGGAAAACTTTCATTCATAAATTTTCCATTTCATTCATAAAACCTTCAAACCAAAATAACTTTTTCGATAATGAGACATTTTTCAAACCGATATAACGGTCAAACTCGAGTTTTCCCGATGTGGCCAATGAGTTCAGAATTTTTTTCTCACTTATACGCACATACCTTGAAATTTTAAAGAAAATCGTTAGAGCCGTTTTCGAAATAAAATTTATATATATATAAATAAATATATATATATACAAGAATTGCTCGCTTAAGAGTATAATATCAGGTGGCCGAGCCTTGCAAGGTTAAATAAAAGCCCTGCCCAGCCTGACTGTCGGACAATAAGAAGTTCATACCGCTTTTGCAATCCATCTTACCCAGTGGTGCTACAGCCCGTGGTCTGCTTTTAGTTTTACACATCCCTTCATTCATATCTCTAAACGCGTTCTTGTTTGCAAAGAAATACACTATAGTAAGCCTAGTGACGTAAGCAGTGTTTTTCCCGTTTACGTCATGGAAAACTTTCATTCATAAATTTTCCATTTCATTCATAAATTATTCTAACCAAAATTAAATTGAGACATTTTCATATCGAAATAACGGTCGAACTCGAGTTTTCCCGATGTGGCCAATGAGTTCAGAATTTTTTTCTCACTAATACGCACATACCTTGAAATTTTAAAGAAAATCGTTAGAGCCGTTTTCGAAATAAAATTTATATATATAAATATATATATATATACAAAAATTGCTCGCTTAATAGTATAGGATATATACAAGAATTGCTCGCTTAAGAGTATAGGATTTAGAGTGTAGTTGCCAATGTTGCTATGTTGATCAAAATATAAACTTCATGTCAATAATAATAATAATAAAATAAATGATACAATTTTGTCTTAAAATGCGTGCATTACATTAAGCAAAACAAATAAAAATTAGACCTTCTAGAATAAGACCTAAAGATTTAGATCAAACAAAACTATTTGACTTGTATATATTTAGAGTGTAGTTGCCAATGTTGTTTCATTTAGATCTAGTCTAGGATTAGAAGAAAAAGCGAAATTCTGGCAGAAATTCAATAGTTCAGACATAGACATCTAGATCTATTTGTTTTCCAGAAAAGTTGAGAACTTCTTTTCTTCTACAAATTACAACAGAAAACGTACTACGTCGCGACCTGCTAAATCACGACAGAAAACTTATTAGATCTCTTCTACGCCGCAAACATGGCGTTGTTACAGTTGTATCTACTGAGAATCAAGATTTAGATCTAGACGTAGAGGTCCATATCTTTTCTTTTCGGCCTCCATTATGTACATAAATCAAATTCTTCTATTAACTTACCTTATTTAATAGAGATGAAATGTTTAATTTGTTGAAACTTTTGTAAACACTTGAACGTCTTCAGATAACCACGTGCTTGATTTCTGCTCTTGATTGCTGTTCAGTTAAAAATGAACGCAGACACGGAACTAAACCTTCAACTACGGTGCGCAAAATGTTGTGTCTATTCATTCATCGATTAAATTTGTTGCTTTAGTGAACGGCTGTAAGCCAGTGACGTAGGAGGTGTCAAGTTTTATTTCCTCTCTTGCTGTGAGCCTAGTGACGTAAGCGGTGTCAAGTTTTTTTTCCCTTTGACGTCGTGGGAAAAAAATTTCATTCATAAATTCTCCATGTCATTCATAAAACCTTCAAACCAAAATAAATTTTTCGATAATGAGACATTTTTCAAACCGATATAACGGTCAAACTCGAGTTTTCCCGATGTGGCCAATGAGTTGAGAATTTTTTTCTCACTAACATTTAAATACATTGAAATTTTAAAGAAAATCGTTAGAGCCGTTTTCGAAATAGAAGAAATATATATATATATATATATATATATATATATAATATCAGGTGGCCGAGCCTTGCTCGGTTAAATAATTTATACTAAGAAAGGTAATATACTACTGCTACTGGCGCTACAGCCCATGGAAAGATATGGCCTGCTCTTACACATCCCTCCATTCATATATCTACTGGGCCTTTCGTCACCACGCCCTAACGGTTTAGATATCTTGTTCAGTGTGAGAAAGTAAGGAGCAGTAGAGCATTTCCTTTGTTTTGGTACGGGACATTAGACACTGAAGCATGAACACATGGTCATAATTTTACCAGCAAAATTATAATTATAATAAGGCTTGACATCAAATCCGAAGATTGAGGAATGTACACCGCTCTACGCAATTAAAGTGTAAACAATTTATTAAGCACTTAAAACGCAATAACTAATCATACATCGGTACATTTAATTTCATTACTTTCCTTCCATAGTTCTATAATAAATCAATCTTCAATAAGATGGTGCGCAAATGTTTAATTAGGTCCATTGATACTTTAAAACTCGTTCTTGTTTGCATTGTTCTATGGTAAGCCTAGTGACGTAAGCATTTCTTCCCGTTTACGTCATGGAAAAACTTTCATTCATAAATTTTCCATTTCATTCATAAATTATTCTGACCAAAATTAAATTGAGACATTTTCATATCGAAATAACGGTCGAACTCGAGTTTTCCCAATGTGGCCAATGATTTTTTTTTTCACTAATACGAACATACCTTGAAATTTTAAAGAAAATCGTTAGAGCCGTTTTCGAAATAAAATTTATAAATAAATAAATAAATAAATAAATATATATATATATATACAAGAATTGCTCGCTTAAGAGTATAGGATATATAATATCAGGTGGCCGAGCCTTGCTCGGTTAAATAATTTCATATACCCGAAGTCATTTTTGGATTTTTTTTTATAATTACGAAAATGAACGATTGG